>OZ038313.1:14202983-14280777 GCA_964035775.1 Osedax frankpressi | reverse complement strand
GTTAGGGATTTCTAGCTAGAAATGTCCCATACTCAAATGAACTGCTATATTTATTACGTAATATTCATCCTTAAATGCACACCATATATAGTTTACTATATAAACTCTATAGTGTACATTGTACACTGTATAACATACAGTATAGGAAATGCCAATATTTCCTATATATAGACATACATATCCCCCCATGTGTATACGACTATTAGCTAAAAAATACCACTGTATAAAATAAATATATATATATATATTTGTATATACATTTATATATATATATATATATATATATATATATATACACACACATATATATATATATATATATATATATATATATATATATATGTATATTAATACGTTATAATAATGCCAGAGATCCTTTATTTTCTGTATATATGGGGATTAGGAAATAGGAAATTTTATTTGTGTATTATCTTTCTCACATATAATATAAATTCATATAATATAATATATTATTCATATCATATAATATAAATTCAATATAAAACAGTTGTACAACTGTATAAAATATACACTGTTAACACTTGTAAACTTGTTATACCTTGTACAGCTACTTCCCATTAAACGGGATGCCTTAATAGTTTTGTAAAATCTTTTGATGTAATATAAAAAAAAATATTCGATTCAAAAAATGAAATTATCTGGAATGTTTGCTGGGTCATTTAAAGTATTATTTATCGTAACATATTATGTAATATACGAAAAAAATTATTATATTAAATAACCATTGTACTTTTATAATGTAACTGCCCAAGAAACCATCTAGGTCATTTTATTTTTTATTTATTTTTTAATAATTTGTTAACATTTTTTATCTAATAAAATTGAAAGATATTCATTTGTATTTGGAATATATTATATTAATTTTATTTTTATAAACTTCATATAATAATATATAATAGTTACATAATTATTGTTCTTGAGTTAGCAAGAAATAAATAGATATATGGCATTATCTAGTTCTAGTTCTATATTATAATATTACATCATAGTATACCATTGGTGATGGCATCACAACATTTGCCACCACCTAATTATGATGCAATATATATCCAATCATACGTATTTCCGAGTTATCGATATAAAGATTAAAAAAAGTGGATATAAATATAAAGATAGTAATTAATTTACGCATGAATTCTTGTGAGTTTATTTGTATATTGTAAACTACTTAACTTATAGTAACTAGTCATAACAAAGTACTCTATATAGAATTGTAAAATTAATATTACATAATGATCTAACATATTTACCATTTGTAATACCATCAATTATTTAATAAAATTTTTTTCAAATATTTATATATATATAAATGTTAATTTACCATTAAACATTCATACCATAATATGATTATAATATAACATATAATATAACTGCATAATATGTATATAATATATATATATATATATATATATATATTATATATATTATATTTAATTGTATTAATATTTACAGTATTGCAACGATTTAGAATTTGCATCCTTATAAATATTAGTGAAATATAAACTCGGTATTATATAATACGTTGGAATTGATGACATAATGTCCATAATTGAATTGTGTACAATACGTTCAATACATTTGGTTTATCCAGACAGTTATTGCATAGATCACCATATGGATATTATACCCGACGGGTATTACACGTTATATAGAGAATAACAAATATCGATAGTTTTAAACGTATCCTATGTGTATATATATTTATATTTTTATATGTTTTTAATATAAACAATCATCACATTCATATACTAATTATGTAATATGTGTTACGTATATTATCAAATATATTGGAAATTCTATTTTTCTATAAATATACTATTTATGTGAGTTTTTTTAACCAGGAAAAATAAGCGAAATAAAAATAAATTTGCAAAATAATATTATAAAATATATTATAAGGTTATTATTACAGGTTATTACATTGTCGGATATTATAGGACAGTGGTATATGTATGTCTTTGCGTGTTTCTTCTATATAATAATATATAATATAAATTATAAAGTATTATTTTAAAATTAATTATATAATATATAATTAAAAAAGAAAATTTAGTAAAAGTATAAAGTAAATTTATCTTAGTACATTTTCAGTTAGATTTTTTTGTTAAGATTATATATACAATATATTGCACACACATTATAGTCGTATACATGTAAATGTAATTAATATTAATATTATAATATTACTGTATATTATTTATATATATATATATATATATATTTTATATAATGAAATAAACTATTAGATAATATTTAATAATTTTTATATATACAGGACTTTGTTATTATTATATATATTAATATATTATATTAAGTAAATATCAACTATATATACTTGATATATCTATTAATTTTTTAATTAATATTTAACTTAGTATATCTATGGTTAGTGATGTTAGTTATGCTATTATGCAATATCATTTATAACTATATATATATAGTTCATAATAAGATAGGCCAGCATTACTAATTTATATAATATATTATGTATGTATAAATATATATATATATATATATATATATGTGCGTATGTGTGGCTGTATAGGTACGGTGTGTGTGTGTGTGTGTGTGTGTGTGTATGTGTGTGTGTGTGTGTGAGAGAGAGAGAGATAGAGTTATATGTGTTAATGAACACATGTAATTTGAATTTGGTGATATAATTTTTTAAGTGTTTTACAAAAGAATAGCACACGAATTAATAGCATTGTTAATCATATAAATTACTGACCGTTGCTATCGTCGTTGGTCAATAGTGGCGAATGTGATCCAGTGACCAGGTATCTGTAGGCAGGGGTGTATGCACGATGTATACACATAAGAAAGAAACAGTACCGATAACGTCTGCGTATGGTGTTATACTGATATAGATAAATAGTAACAGTAGAAAGAATATTACTGTTGAACTATAACTGCCTTTCTCGCGTGCGATCTCTCTCTCTCTCTCTCTCTCTCTCTCTCTCTCTCTCTCTCTCTCTCTCTATCTCTCTCTCTCTCTCTCTCTCTCTCTCTCTCTCTCTCTCTCCCTCTCACTCTCCCTCTCCCTCTCCCTCTCCCTCTCCCTCTCCCTCTCCCTCTCCCTCTCCCTCTCCCTCTCCCTCTCCCTCTCCCTCTCCCTCTCCCTCTCCCTCTCCCTCTCCCTCTCCCTCTCCCTCTCCCTCTCCCTCTCCCTCTCCCTCTCCCTCTCCCTTTCACTCTCACTCTCCCTCGTACATAAGATGTAAATATAACTGATGTAAATGTATATAAATATGTTAATTTATTTTATTAATATAATCTGCAGTACATTTATAGGTAAAATATAATCTATACCTATATTTCCACAATTCTGTAAATTGCAGGGTTGTATTGTGGCAATAAAGCATATTTAATGGCCTTTCTCGGCTTTATATATGTTATGATATATAAATATATATATATATATTTGTGTATATATGTATGTACATATGAGACTCATCGAAGGTTTGAAAGACTATTCCGTTATAGTTGATTTATGCGACTGTTAGAAGCATAGATAAGAGTAGGTCATTTCATTGGCCTTCCTTCCCTCCCTCCCTCCCTTCCTCCTTCCATCTCCCTCACTCTTTATCTCGCAACTATACTGGAGAAATTAACTTGGGATCCTCTGCTGATTATATTTTGATCATAATGTGATAAATCGTTGGTTACAATTTGTTAAATCTGTGAAGATACTATATATTAATATATATAACTGTAGTACATACACATATTAATGATGTATCTGGGTATAATTGTATATACCCGTAAGGTTTATGATTTATTGACATACTGATATATCTGGATATTCATTAATTATTAATAATAAATCGTTTCAATATATCGTCAATCTAATGAGAGGCCGTCTCAAATATCGACATATCAACTATTAATAACAGCCACCGTATACTGTACTATGTACATAGTACGGTGTACACTGTACATAGTATGGTGTACATCGTACAGTGTACATTGTACACTGTACGATGTACACTGTACTATGTACACCCTACTATGTACATTGTATTATGTACACTCTACTATGTACACTGTACATTGTACAGTGTACAATGTACACCATACTTTGCACAATGTACTATGTACACCGTACTCTGTACACTATACTCTGTACACTATACTGCAATGAATATATCAGACATACACTGTTCGGCCCTGAGTGTGTAAACTTCATAAACTGTATGGCGTACACCTTGGCTATATGGAAGATATTATGTGTTTGTGTTTACGTAGTCAATCCATAACTGCGTAGAACTATTGTTAAAATGTCATTTTATTTTATGACACCCGACTTCAGATTGATTTTTGAAATATAAGTTATATATATTTTAAATCATTACACATATTATAAAAATATAATTTATAAAAATACTGACCAATCAGATCGCGAAAGGGGTGTGGTTTACCCTCAAGGACTATCATGCACATTACCGCTACAACTACAACAGCAAGTAGTGAACACTATCCAAGGCTTAGAAGAAACTAGAGTTATCAAACCTGGTATTAATATGTTTACATATTTATGTATATGATATTAGGTAAAATATTGTAAAATAATTAACTATTGAAAAATGTAGTATTTTAAAGGAATTGTTCTTTAGTTATAATATTCTTTATATTTAGGCATTATAAAACTAAAAGTGTAATATTTATTAAAAAAACAGTAAATTAATTCATTATTAGTGTTATTTATTTTTTTTAATATATTACTAATTAATTAATTCATTGTTTTATATTAAATATTACTGAATAAATAATTGGTGACAAATTTGTATTCGACAGGCTACGGAGTTGAGTACGAGCATATAGATCCAAGAGAACTGAGGCCTACTCTAGAGACAATACGACTGGACGGACTCTTCCTGGCCGGTCAGATCAACGGCACTACAGGATATGAGGAGGCTGCAGCCCAGGTTATTTTATTGACTAGTACATCCTTACTAGATATGCATTCGATGTTGCTCTAAGTAGAGTTAATGTACGATGGACTCTATTAAACGGAAGTAGTGTTCACATATGAGTAAAACAATAGATATCAATATATTAAATAACTTAATTTCATTTTTATTCTTTCAAATGATATTCACTACGGATGTATTCTAACATTATAAATAATCAATTGATATACATATATCAAATTGTCAGCTTAATTCTATAAAAAACCTCACTCAATGCATGTCAAGGGTTTAATTGCTGGTGTAAATGCATCGCTAAAAAGTCGTGGAGATGAAAGAGATTTTGTTTTATCGAGAACCGAAGGTTTCAAGTGAAATAAATAAATATTGTAAAATATAGACATAATTACATAACGCTCATTTAAAATGTTAACACTTTTTAAGGTTACATCGGAGTGATGCTCGATGATCTCACAACCTTTGGTATCATTGAACCTTATCGCATGTTTACTGGAAGGGCCGAGTTTCGCATTTCTTTGAGACCGGATAATGCAGATTTCAGACTTACTGAAAAAGGTAAAACTAGATTAAATTAAATATATTCTAATTAATCTGTTTTAAATATTATTTTTTTTTTCAGGAAAGAAACAAATATAAATAAGTATTTATATATTAATATATTTTTTAAATATGTATTATTTAAAATATATTGATTATTTCTTTCATTGTAATTTTTTAATTCTACCTTACGACTTTCTATTTTTCTTATTATATTGATTAATTAATATGAGATTAAATTCTTACTTAAATGTATAACCTTTGACCTTCGCTGTTACTAGGTTACAAAGTAGGTTGCGTTGACGAAAAAAGCTATAAGAAGTTCTTAAATGTAAAATCAACTGTAAATGACGCCGTGGACAGATTGGAACAGTTTACATTAAACAAAGGGCAATGGCTATATTTATTGGAAGGAAAATCTTCTGCCAGTACTGTAGTGAAAAAGTTATTTTTCTCATTATTAATGATGCACAATATACAGTTTAATGATTCATACTATATTATGCTACTTTCAGACCACTTAATAATAATATTTATATTAATAAGTGTATTATTTAATAACTAAATCCTGTCGAAAAATATATTATATATTTTTTTGTAAAAATGTTTATTATAAAAAGTATTATATTATTCCCAAGATATTCTAGTAATAAGTATTATAAATTCATATTACTTAAAAGGTTACACCGGCCTTTAAACATCCATATATATATGCTAAGAATATCATTTGTTATTTTAGGTATACAATTTTTAATATATTCTGTTTCTAGTGGTTTAAATCAACTCACGATACCCGGAGTGACTCTTAAAATACTTGCTTCTAAATTTCCTCAAGAATTTGGAGATTTTCTAAAGATTCGAAAAGACTTGCAGAAGAGGATAGAAATTCATGGTATATTTGATTTCTAAAACTGTATTGTTTTATTTTGTATATTATATGAACCTGTAACTTAATACTTAAATATTTTCTTTTCTTTTATCTAATCTTAATTATGTCTAGATATAGAATAAAATCTATGATTATTAAATATATTATTTGATTCAATATTTTTAATGTGATTATAAATTTTGATAACAATATAATTTATAAAATTATTTATTTATTTAATCATGATATAATATTATAATAAATATAAAATATTATAATACAATTCATAGCACAATATATAAGTACAATACAATTGCAAAAGAATGAAATGAATGAAATGTTAAATGATGAGTCAATGATACTTAAAAGAAATATTCTTTATGATTCGTTAGTTTTTTAACTTATTAGGTAAATTCTGATTAGGTTTCTTTAATGAATTATTTTCACTAATATAAACTTATAGATCTGTAAATAAGTGAACTAATATAGTTTAAACATATCATATTTATATATTTCTAGATTAATGTTGGATTCTATAACAATAGAAAAATTAAAGCGTTCCCAACCATATAATGTTAGTGTATATAATTACATTAGATTAATTGATCATTGATTCCCTTTATTTTTAATTCTTAAATGCTTCTGACTTTTCAATATATCTAAAATTAATTAAATTATGAATTATATATTTTTATATAATTATATAAATTATAGTTTATATATATTATTTTAATAATATAATATATATATAATTATTTGACCTTATCACATATTATATAATATATAATAATAATGATATATAATAATAATTGCTCATTACATGGTTAGATATCTGCAGCTAGTAGGATTGAAGGTATTTCATTGAATACTGTACAAATTCTCTTGAATCATATTGATCAAAATAAAGTACTAATATAACAAATAACTTTTTTCATACTCTATTTTATATAGAATACATAATACTTATATTATTCTATCATTTTTTATTTTAATATCTTATTTTTGTAATTTAATTTGTATGAGGTTTATATTTAATTGATTATATATATAAATTGTATGGAATTTATCAGAGTAATCATTTTCTGAAAATATTATTTATTAAGGCTTAATTTATTTCTAAATTATGGTAATAAAACTAATTTTAAATTTCACTATTTATGATATATATAACAATAAAATATATATAACATGATACATATAACATTAATGAGAATAGCAATATGCCTAGGATTGAATAATGAGTTATTCCACTATTTTGTAATTTTAAATTGTATGTTATATTATTTTAACAAAAAAAGTTAAATTATCAAAACAAATTATAACTATTCATTTTATAAATTGATTTCTAAAGACATAATTGATTACTTTTTTAATGACACTATTATAACCAGTATCAGAAGTTATATATGTTAATAAATAGCATGCTGTGTAACTATCTAATGACTTTTATACAAAATCCGTTAATTATAATTATGTTGAATTTAAACCATAATTAAGTACAAATATGTTTGGGTATATATTAAACAAGTTCAATTAATATATGAATTAACACATTATTTTGTATATTAGTTTCTAATATTTTTGAAAATTTAAGTACTGTTGCTATTGCTCTATTGAACATTCATTTTATTATGTGTGTGTAAAGTAAAAATAATTTCTGTTATCAGGAAAACGTGCATTATTATGATACAAATATTATGTAATTAAATTAAATACAAAGATTTTTTTTATAATTTTAATATATATAATAACATTTTAAATTTTTTATATTATATTTATATAAAAAATATTTTGAAATACAATAGTAAAAATAGAAAATATAGATAACAAAAGTTGTCAAGGAAAATTAATATTATGTGAAAAATCTGTTTTTTTGTAATAATGTTTAATTATTTACTATAATTTAATAATATTCTGAATTCAAATTTTGATTATTTTAATATTATTAATTAGTTTTTAATATTATTATCTGTTATTATTTGTTTTTACATTACTAACATTAGTTATTATTTAATTTAAAAATATTATTACCATTTATAGCATTTTCTTTTAAATACGTTATAGCTATCGGCTCCACAATTAAGTGTGATTTACTAATTAGTAGAACAAATTGGTGAAATATTCAGCTACATCAATTATTTTAATATTTTATCAATCTATTTTCAATCTTTAACGATTTGTATCAGATTTAATGTAAGCTGTTAGGGTAATAGGGGTATTATGGTATATATACTCATAATTTAACAAATAAAAAACAAATAATAATTATAATATTTCGATAAAATAAAAATTACTAACTGGAATACTTATAATGATGATAATGAATTAATAAAGTTATAGAGTGAATATATATTAGATAACAAATAAATATTTATATTTATAAATATTATAGCCACTCTTTACCACATTTATAAGTATTATAATGTACTTATTAATAATACCCATTAAGGTAAAGGTTCAACTTTAATGGTATATTCCGGCACAAGTGTGACAGTTCCGATCTGGTACAGTATCGGAATCGTAACAATACATTTTACAGGGATCTATTATATATTTATTTCCAAAAGTGAAATTAATAAATGAAGATGTATTTTTGTATATTATATATATATTGAATATATTCAATGTAGTTCTGATTTATTTTATGTCTTAAAGTATGTCTTAAATATGTGGATATGATCATATTGAACTATACATCCAATAATTGTATTTAACATATAATTACTTATATCAATGTTAAAATATCATCTAAAAAAAGTTAATATCAATATTCTTAATATAGTTAATATATTACTGTTAATTCTGAATACCATATATAATTAAATGTATTACTTTAATTGACTTAATTAATAAAAATAGTAATTGAATATAATCATTGTAAGGCAATATAAAGTGTATATTATATATTTGTTAGAAATCTATATAAATATTTGTTGTTTTTCTATTTTAATTGTGACAGTATTATATTATATACTTTGAGGGATAATAAATAATCCTTAAGGATTGTTAATTTGAATACATTTTTAATGATAAGCAATATGATTTTGTCAATAGAATTTGAAATTACTAGCGATCTATCGATGTTTGGATTAATGACTAGGAATAATATATTAAAATTTTCTAAATATCTAGAATAGCAAGTTATATTATAAAAATTGCTAAATACAATTATATTATATTAATAAATCCTAATTTCTTATAACCTTAACTAGTGCAATTTAAGTTTACTAGTATCTTAAATTAAAAATATTATTAAATTTTACTTAGAATTCGAATCTATTAATATAATAATGTTATATTAAGATTCTATTAGAAGTTGCGATCGATTATATTACTAGTTTCAAACTATGATACTACTTTTTTGTAATTACATTCATTATTTTAATTATCCACCTGTATGTTGAATTTACTATGTTGCTTAGTGACAAATATACAATTTTTTTTGAGCATCAAAGAACATAATTTAAGCTTTGATTGTAAATATATATTTCTTGTTTCCTATATATGCATTATTAATCGTAAAGTAAACAAAATAATTGAGGTTCTCTTCAAAAAAAACAATATCTCTAAAATTATTATAAGATATGGAATCTTCAATATTTATTACATTGTAAATGATTATAAATATTTAAAAGTTCATTCACCTTTTAAATTTTAATTACATAAGTAAATGTCATGAATCTATATCAAGGGTATTATTAAAAATAAAATAATTACAAAATATGTATAAATTAATATATTTTTGTTATATTATAAATTATAAATTTAAAAAACATGTTTAAGTATATATTTATTTCATCATGTACTTATGATCGAGGACGTTCTTTCTTTTCCTTGTATAAAGCCAAAAGTGAGACATTAGCTACTTTAACGACCTTGAAACGTACTCCAGGAATATCTCCAACCGCATGACCTTTACGACCAAACCCAGCAATAAGTACTTCATCGTTTTCCTATTAAATTATATAATTATTAATTTACGTATATATTAACTATATTAATATCAAATTTTGAATTGGTTTTTCGATAAACATACCTCAATATAGTTAAGACAACCATCACGGGGAACAAATGCTGTGATCTTCTTTCCATTCTTGATCAATTGAACACGGACGCATTTTCGGATAGCTGAGTTAGGCTGTTTAGCTTCTACACCAACTTTCTCAAGAACGATTCCCTTTGCGTGAGAAGCTCCTCCGAAAGGATTAGCCTTCCATCTTGTTCCCAAATGGGCCTTTTTGTAGTCAAGATCATGCCATCTTTGTTCACGACGATGAGTACGCAACTTACGAGCAGTCCTAATTCCATGAGGTTTTCCTATTAATTTTAACAATATAATTAATAGCGTGTTATTTTAAAAAATAAAGAATTTTATATATTTATGTCGATTAGATGCAAATATAAATTAATTTAGATACTGAATACTATTATTATGATAAATACTCAGTAATATCTAATATATACTATCTACTTATAAATAATAATAAAATTCATAAACTAAATATAAATTATGAGATTCAACTTGAGATGTATCAACACTGAAAAATGACAAATTATGATTTCAAATTATATAAATTTTATTTTCTGTAATAGCAATATCTTCAAATATTCGCTTATTGATAAAATTGAATTAAATATTTTAAATAATTCTGTTAAAAACTTTACTATCAATATCTTGAATGATTATTTTAATCTACTAAATAACATTATATTCTAATAAACATCAAAATATACAATCTGATCAAATGTATATATTTGAGTAAATCCAATAGTATAATTAGTTTATATAAATATAGACAAATTTTTGTTTTACTATAACACAAAAATATGTATTTAAAGTCATAGAAATATTATAAGTATATTAAAGTATATCATATTTCTATCCCTTTCATAAAAAAATATTATTATATACTTTTATAATTAGATAAACAATATTTCTACATATGACGAAATATAGTATTGATATAAAAAATAATTGTAATTAAAAAAATTAATTGAAAATAATACTATATTTTTACGATCTGTAATCAACAATTTATAATTATTAATATTTTATAATTTAAAAGTGAATAAATAATAAACTTTAATATTAAATAATAAAATATTTTTGAATTTTATAAATTTAAAATATAATATAAAATTAAACCATTAATACCAGATCAATAATCATAAATTATATTTAAAAGAAATTACTAAAATGCTTTACTTACTTATTGTACTTTCTAATTATATATAAATGATTAAATATCAATAAAAAGAAGTATTTATACAACACGTGCATAAAACTCACCCATTTTGGATAGAGGATTCTCAAAAAGGAAATAATGATGTTTACTTATTTAGTAGATAATATTTTTAAATAAGTAAAAAAAACAATACTTAGAAATTCATTTAAAAATAAATATAATAGTTATGATTGATCATTTTTTATTTTTATTATTAACAATAACTAATTAATGAAAATATTATATATTTAATTTCATTTCATATTACAAAAACATATTAGATTAGATGTCGCTAGTTGTACTTATTTAAAAATGTAAACACAACTTTAAATTTAACCCATATAATTTAAATTCTATATTAATGTATATTACTACTTAAATTCATTTTATTAATTAATTATTCATATAATTATTAAAGTAAAATATTGTATTCAATTTTAATATTACTAATTATTAAGTTGTGAGGCTTATAATAGCTTATGGCACTTTTAAGAATATTTAATACATTATTTAATAGTATTTAGTAAAAAAATGATAGGTTTTTATACATTTAGTAGTATTATATATTGAATAATATATATTTTTAATTTAACTATTATCATTTGTATAGTTTCAATGCCATACTTATGTAGTTGCTCTGACAGTATATCATCATCACATAAATTTTTATTTATTAATATTAAAAATTATCACAAATTTTATAATCAATTATTAGTTTATATATAAGTGCATTATTATAATGATTATATAATACTATTAAATTATTCATAATTTTTCAAGAATATATATATTTTTATAAGTTACGTACTTGATATATACAACTTTATTTTGAAATACATATATACTAATAATATATTACATAATATATAGCATATTAAATATAATATTAATAGAAATGGAACCTCCGCTTTTACCTCCGCGGAAAGAATTGTTTGAAAGTATACTTCAATTGAATTATTACCATCCTGAAGTTACCTCTATAAATAATGTTAGGCTTATTCTATTTAATATAATTAAATATTGAATAATATTCATGAATATAAAATTCTATAAAATGCACGAATAATTGCAATCCTTAATTTAGGTAAGAGATGTAATGATTCCATATCAATTGCACAATGGTTACTTCATATTGAGACGTAGTTTTAGTAAACCCAATTCATTTACAGTTTCATTATTGTTAGTATGTACAATGCAATTCATGTTAAATTAATAACTACTTTACTACTAGTTGAAATTTTATTTTCTAATATACTAACCAAGATACTTTAACGCAAAGATATATCACTCATTTAAATTCGAATCATGTGCCATTTTGATGGTGTTAATATTTTAATAAAAACACATTTGATATGTAATTTCCTATCTCCAGTGTAATTCAAAAACATATTTTAATTAAATAAAATTTAAAATTATAATCATATCCCTATTCGCAAATTTATTAAAAATTGATTTACAATTTGTAATAATTAATTTGAGATTATTTATATTTAAATAAATATAATCTAATAATGTACCCATATTTTAAATATTAGCAAATTATAATTTATCAATCATAGATTCAGCGCTATCTTAGAATCACTATTTACATAATTGATGTATTGTTATTGACATAGTTTAATTATTGAGTGATGTATCTTTTCTTCAATCAATATTTGATCTCAATATAAATAAATTCATATACATTTATTATATAATATTGAAGTATGTGTTTATTTTGTTAAACTAAAATAGAATAAATATTATCAATATATATAATTAGTTATGTATTTAATTTTGTATATAACTATAATGTCTAGAAATTTATAATACATTTAGTTACTTATAAATTTATAAATTATGAATTCTATATTTGAAATATTTATATCTAATCATACCAATATTTACATTTGATCTATTATATTATAATTGATTTTAAGTTGTTTAATCTATGAGGTATATAGAATATGCAATTGATGGTAACATTTATTGTGTATCCCCACACGCAGGCAAAATGAAAGCATCAAACATTTCAATATTTCTTGCATGTCTCAATATTATTACCTGCAAATCGAAACCAAATTTCAGACTATCGCATCTCTCATAGAATACTATGGCCTACATGAAGTTCCGAATATGGAAGGAATCAGGTTTCACTTACATAATTCATTAGTTTTATACATTTGCTTGCCATGTGTTTTAATGTTAAGCTGGGTACAGCTTTTAATTAGCTATAAAAATCATTTAAAATAAATATTCTTGATTTATTATACTATTTTAAATATGATTACTATATTTAGTGTTTTTAAGACTACACTTTTAAACCTAATATAGAAGTTAATTATCTGATTGTGTATATACCTGCTATACAGTACCCTAGATATTCACATAACTCTAATACATATAATTAACTATTGCGTTCAATGTAATATTTGCAGTGTGTATCTAGGCCATCTCAAAAGAACACTAGACTGTTTAGTTTGTTCTTACTTGAGGCTGTTACTCCGTTAGATACCAGTTCAAATGATCTAGGCACCCATTGAAAAACATCTTTATAACACAATATTTATTAATGTATGTGATGTATTTTATAAAAGAGAATTAACAATTGTTTCTTAATAAATAAATAAATAGTTTTTATTCAATCATAGTATTTGCATTTTTATAATGAATATATTCATTATAACTAACTATAATTAACTATAATTATTTAATTAGTTATATTATATGCATATACCATATACTATATACCATACACCGTACAACATATATCATATTTCATCATTATATATTCTGTATGAACTATGGCGTATATTATATTATATCTCATACTGTGCATATCTCATATTGTATAGGATTTGTTACCCTATATACGAACATTGTTTATTAAATATGATATATAATATTGTTCAGTAATCTTGTATACAAATCATGTACAAATAATAATTCCCATTTAATCACGAAAATAAAGTATATTTGTTTATATTTATCAATATTAATTCAATCTATATTTTTCCACATTTATATTCACAGATAGTACTTATATTTTGCATTTGTTTATTCAAAAATATCCTTATATGAATATCAATTACTCATTAATTATTATATAGAAAACTAAATACTTTATAATTAATAGTAAATTTTGAATACAGATTTTTTTAGTTCATTTTTAACAAAACAGGATATGTAATTATTGCACAATAATAAATATAAATATTTATTATTGATTTATAAATATACATATTTATTATTGATATATAAATATACATATTTATTATTGATATATAAATATACTTATTTATTATTGATATATAAATATATATATTTGATTGCCAAAGATACTAAATATAAATTCATTGTAAATTTCGACTGTTACTCAACTTGTTTATTAGTAATTCTATTTAAGGAAAACCTACCCCTTACCTCCTACCCCCTTACCTTCTACCTCATACCTCCTTACCTCTTACCTCTTTATGACACCTTATGGCATTTCAACTTAATTTACTGATAAACTTATACTTTATTCATAAATGTAAGTTATTCTATTGTACTCGCATATATTAAGTATGATTTTTTACTATATAAGTATATAGTTGATATAAATTCATAGATTTGTGGATAAAAAGCATTTTATATCAAATTAATCTACTGGTATCGGCATCCTAGCATCCATATGCCCACACATTGTACTTTATCTACAATCGTGATTTACCTTACTTATACCTACGTGTATAGCTGTACCCTATACTCGCATCCTAGCATCCATATACCCACACATTGTACTTTATCTACAATCGTGATTTACCTTACTTATACCTACGTGTATAGCTGTACCCTATACTCTCATCCTAGCATCCATATACCCACTCATACACATTGTACTTTATCTACCATCATGATTTACCTTACTTATACCTACGTGTATAGCTATACCCTATACTCAAATCTCTGTACCTGCTCCACGCACCGATTTCACCTAAACCCGCATCTACGCTCTTAAATCCCGGTCTAAACCATTTCAAAAGGAACATACGTCTGCTTTATCCGATCTACTTCGACAAGGATCCTCTGAGTTCAATGAAACGCAGTTATCGACATGGCACGAGGAAGGTAAGGTCATGTCCTTCGCGGGTAGACTTTGCCCCTCTTGTGCGACCCAATCATTTAGTTTAATATGCAATTTGAATTTCACTGTGGAAACATTAGAGATGACAATAAAAACACTTCGGGTCATTTCATTGTTTGCATTGCATGATTTTTATATTAACCAATAATTTAACATGTGGATAGATTTTATAATACACTTGCATCTTTGTATTTGTTGTTGTGTTACTAGAAATATCTTGTGAATATATAATTCTTACATATTTAAATAACTACATCCACTTAATTCATAAATATACAATATGTTTATACATATATATTATTTAATTATATGCTAATTGATTATCTATTATTGAATCAATCATTAAATATCTTAGTTTAGTTTCTATTATCTATTTAGTATAAATAGTTATTATCACCTTATAAATATATACACACATAACCATACTCTTTTGTGTATAGATATCAATATACATGTTTACAGAGAATACATTTGATGATTTCTTAGAATAGCCTGGCTTTTATATAGTTTGCATGTAATTTCTGGTTTTAATGACACTATTCAACACACTAATGTATATTTGATGACCCTCTCTGTAGGATATATTTATCTATTCACTTTTATGTTATCAACTAAGTCCAAATCATTACCCATACGACCCTCATTGTTATTGGTCAATTTAATGTACAAAACGCCATCTCCATACACCAGTCTCACCTCAACTCACATATATATTATTTGAACCGTGTAAATATATTTATATAATTATTAATTATACAAATTATATTCTCATTATTAGTTCTATATTAACTAATTATTTCTATATTTCTATTATCATTTCAAATATCTGTTCTATCTCTTTACCTTTGCGATGGATAGGGTTCGACCTTAGTAACGTTAAATTAACATACGGTATCATTTATGTACCGAGTCATATTGAATTAAGCCACAGTGTTAGCAGTGTCGTTCTAACTAATGTTACGTGTAAGCAGGACGTCATTTGATATCATCTCATGAGAGTGTAGTAACGTTGATATGATTTAGTAGTACAATTATGTCTTAAGTTATATATCAGGTTCTTTTGACCCAATTATTACCACCCAAAATATAAATGATACATCGTTTTGCATTATTGTGTGCTTGAAAATAACCGATAATGTTGTATGTCTTTTTATATTTCAATATAATAATATTAAGTAATATAGTGGTTGATATACTTTTTATATCAGATTCTTAAAATAATATTATGATAGTTATGTGAAATTGTATTTAATTATAAAATACTGAATGAGGCTAGAATATAAAATAAGTTATCAATCAATTATATTAAAGTATATATATATATATATATATATATATATATATATATATATGTGTGTGTGTGTGTATATATATATATATGTGTGTGTATATATATATATGTGTATGTGTATATATATATATATATATATATGTGTGTATATATATATATGTATATATTTGTAGCTGATGTACAAACTGTTTGTAAAATGTATATGTTGAATCAGATGACTGCATGTGTATGTAGCTGTGTGTATTTTTATAGCTATAAATAAATCACGCTATATTCGTAACAGTGACCCATTGCTATGCCATTTGTTCCTAGGTTACGACTTTAGGCTTTCAGAAGGTGAACTGCAATATCTGTATATTCAGTAATTGCAACCAATTTGTATTACATCTCGTGAATAATTGATTTTATTTTTAAATTTATGCGATTATGAATTTGTAATTCAAACTATATTTATCTTTTATTATTTTTATTAAAATTGTCAATTATAGCATTCCTTGGTGAATGGGTTTTATTTTTAAACTCTCATCTATTAATTAGTTTATGATTTATAATTAATTTTCATTATAGAAAGACAAAAGCATTTTAAGAATTAACTTTTAAAGGCTATTCTTTAATAATTTTTCTTTTTTTAGATTATTCCTATAAATAATAACTATTTATTTGATCTAATTAAATAGATAATAGAATAGTAATCTATATCATAAGTTTATCATTGTCCATTGTTTCACATTAACAGATATCTAGAGCTCGGCACACAAGTGAAACGCCTTCTTTCACGACTTTCAGGGATTCTGAGAAAACCAGATCTTTATCATCTCCGGTTTCCATTGTGAATTATTTTTGCTAATAATTAATAATTTTGTACACCTATTTGTATAATTAGAATGGAAATAATTCTATTTTAATGCGCATTGTCAATTTAATACATTGCGAAACTCTTACATAATTATTAGATGAATTTAAATTGGTGAAAACATTCACTGATTTATTGTAATTTTATTTTCATATATTAATTATTCATTGCCTTCTTAATAAACCTTAATAATATTCTCTCTCAAATATGTGTTAAAAATGATCGTTATTGTCCTTCCAATTATCTTATCTTCTTCCTATTTTAACCTCATCTTACAGTTGGACTCACCTTATTCGTACGCCATGGCCGACCGCCAGGTGAACCACGTCAACGAGTTGATAGAGTCGTTGCGCCTGAATCCGGACCGCTGCGACTGCGGTTTACTGGTCAGTGAATCTCAACTTCCTTTCGGTTGGACCGTTCACATCTCGAGAGAGCCTCAGACTCGAGGTTGGTGAAGTCAGCGCCTCGCCTCTCCGTTGACCAAAGGGTAGATAGAAATTTGTAATTAAGTTTCATACTACTGTGTCTGTTCGTCAATCCCTAGTACTTGCAAAGTAGACCATTCTTACATTACAACGATGGTTAATTTAAATATATATAACATAGTATACTAGATATAATGTTGTGATACATTCAAATAATCGTACAATACTTACAAATAACAATAGATCTAGATTTTCCCAAAATAAAAATAGTTATTGGCAATTATTTTATTTTATAAGAAATAATAAATTTTAAAATGTTCAAATGAAATTAATATAATATAAATATTCTCATATATATTTAATACAATATATTGGATTTTCCAAGATATTCTAAAAATTATTTATTTGTATTTATTGATATATAAATCATATTAAATGTTTATACTAAATTACATACATTCTCTTTTTATTACATTAAGATTTTATTAAAGCAATATTCCTTTTTAACGAATGATGTATTATCTAACTTTGCACATATTTATTTATTTAAAGTTATTCAGAATTTATTATTTCTTGTATACACAATGTATAATAATGTATAATATACATAATATACATAATGAGTTATGTTATTTTGTAACATGAATTCAAATATAATAAACAAACTATTATTTATATAAATATTAGTTTTGTATCAATAATAATGTTTTCTTTTCTATAATAAAGTCTTTTTAATATTTAAATTAATTTAATATTACTAAAGCCATGAGATAACTTTCACTTCATTTTCTATTTAACCCCCTATCCGCATGTATCGTTTCAATACAATTTACAGTCGACGTACTAAAGGCTAATGAGACCTGCTCTAGGCCCCGCCCACACACTATTAACTCACCCCCACTATATGTAATCTCTAGATAGCAACCATTCCTCCCTTAAGCTCCACTTCCAATTTCCTCCTCGCAGCAAAACTTGTATCGCTAAAATCCTCCATTAATCCCTTTAAAGCCTCGATAAATATCGGCATCCATTACTCATAAAATATTCCTACTGCCTTTAAATCTATACCACCACTACAGGTCATATAATCTTCATATCTGGTGAGGGTAGACCTTCCCTAGCCTCATTAGATACAGCACTAGATATAGCGTTCTTATCCCCCCCTCCCCCCACTCGACAGGACGTATGTTCTTCATGTCCGGCGAGGGAGACAAGACATCGTGGAGTCTCCCGTTGGACATCAGCGTGGCCTTGAGTAACCGCCAACAACAAATCATTCGTACGCTGATGACGCGAGAACAACCTCGAAACGAAGGCACTAGATCATCGACGGAAGGAGTCGAGGACGTCCAGTCTCCGGGTGACGTCGACGACGATGTTTTCGAGTGATAAGGGTACCCTCCGTTGCATTCCGGGGTTTTATCATAATTTCCACTTCGAGGAATTGAACGTTGAATACTAATTTAACTTATTACATTCAATATGATTCACTTTTAAAATCCTTATAAAAAATATCAAAATCTATTAGCAATTTTTTATAATTTAACCTATGAGATTATATTATAATTAATTATTAATATCTTTTATATATATCATTAGTATTATTTGTTTGTAATCGATTCTTTAGTATAAATTTGATCATAAAAATGTATATTTATAATTTAACTTGATATAATTTAACTTTATAATTATAATTCTTTATAATATTGTTTGTTTATATTTTTATAACATATTTGAGTATTTAGATATATTACATATCAACAACATTTATCATAATTTCTATAGATATGAAAAATGCACATTTTTTATATAATAACAATTACTATTATATTATAAATTCTTGTATTATATAAATGTGATTGATGAAATGGCACTACAAGTGTTATTAATTTTGTACCATATGATATATTCTTTTACAATGTTCGCAAATACATTCTCAAGTGCTCTTTTCTGAATTTCACCAAGTTCTATTTGACATATTTTTATATAAAGTTATCATTATTTCACAAAGATAATAAATAATATAAATTCTTGTTTATTTACATCTTCATAAATAAATACACCCTGTGGAGAGTGTAATAGATCTGTATTTCCAGATGTCTAGAATGATTTCAAAGTACATTCACTTGGCCAGTTGTCAAATAACATTGTAACCTAATGATAGAGTAATTCTTCAAACTATAGTTAGTATATATAGTCAAGCATCTGTGCTTGCTTTATAGTAATACAACATTTATACACTATTATCATATAATTATTGTTATTAACAATATTAGTGCATTTTATATTATCTTAATAATTATATAATATGTATCATGACGGATCTGATTAATTGACAGATTTTTGTTATATCTCTACGTATATGTAATCCTATATGTAACGCATAATTTTACCTGTGAAGTAATGTAAATTATTTATATATATGAATGCTATCTATTATTTGTATTGTTGTATGTTATAATATACATTCACATATATATGTGATACATAGATTCAGTATATCGGCACATTCTCATCAATTATTATAGAGCATTCAATCCCGGATTTAAAAACAACTATTACGAATAAAATAGTGAAGGTAAAATGAAACATGTGTTTTATTCCATTGTACTATTGTGTATAGGTCCATACATCATAAAAGCCTAGATAGTTCTAATGAATATGCCATATACATACATATATATATATATTACACATATATCACCAAGATTAATGTTAACTAGTAGATACTGTATATATTTTCAGTATACCAAACGACACGATCAAGTAAGCATATCAATATAATTATTTATACATATTTGTGTAGCTGTGGTAATATAATACAATTTATCTATTCTTCATATATAAAGTAGTATATTGAAAATACTAGCCAAGTTTTAATAAAAATATAACATATATAAAGTGTCTTAATATATATTATATATGTTTTCAAATATATCATTAAAAAATAACTCTATAACTCTATATGTGTGTATAAGTTGCTATTGTATATATGCATATAAAATATTTATTATTTTCAAGCAAAAAATGTATATAAAAAGTAACACAAATAATAATACTAATTTGATCTTTATAAAGAGGATGAATTCATTACATGACAATTGTACTAATTACATAAATATTAGTTGTGTTTCGAATTAATGCAATATTATGATTCAGTGGAAATTGAAATTTTTGAAATATATATACATTTGTGTGTGCGTATTTGTATGTGTGTGTGTGGGGGTATGTATATGGGTATATATATGCGAGTATGAGTGTGTAAGTGAGTATGAATATTATGTATGTGTATTACAATATGTCTCATCTAACGGCGTGAATATATTACAATATGATTGTACCCCATTGTAGCTATCATTGATATATTTATATTTAATAATTTATTGTCAAATATATTGTTATGGTATTAAGAATGCTAAACGCAATGGATTATACATCTGAATACATAAATATACTAAAATATATGTGAATAAATAATTTACAATGTACATTGTATAATGTACAATGTACATTGTATAATGTACAATGCACAATGTACAATGTACATTGTATAATGCACATTGCACAATGTACATTGTATATTATACATGTATGTAGTTAATATAATATTTATTAATCGTATACACCAATGTTTATAACCATAAGTTAGATATTGGAATCAGAGACATATGGTCCTGAATATAACATATCGTATGTTTCCTATATATATACTATCATTGTATTATGTGTAGTGTGTATATATACGTACTGTGTCTATATGCATTGTTTATATATAAACTAAACACAACACTAAAATCAAGGTAATACGGAAAAGCGGAATACACAAAATTAATATAGAAATAAAGATGGCTGTGAATTGTATCAACATGATTTTACCTCGAAGAATTATTAATTCATACTTAAGAATGACATTGGGCTGGTTTGTCATACAATATGTAATCTTACAATTGTACAAACTTAAGTTTACTAATTTATAATATAATATAGTATCTAAATCTTTAATCATTTAGTTGTATTAACATTAATTTAATTAATTTAATCGACATTTGGTTGTCGTAATAACATAAATAACAATATCAAATTATCAAATTTCACGAAGCTTTACTAATATTTTAGTCAGGTTCGCTTATACCAGACGATGTACAAAGAAACTTATGAAAGGGACGCTAAAACTGTATTTAATTCAGCAGTTGCCAGCGTTCTTCCCAAAGCCATGTTGGAAAGTGCTTTAACATTAGATGGAAATGTACTGAAGGTAATAGGTTAGTTAGTTAGTGAATAGTATATTAACCATTTGATATAAATATGAATAATATAGACTTGTTTGTTTTTTGGCAATCACTAACCAATCAGCTATATATATAAATATATATACATATATATATATATATATATATATATATATATAAATATAAATATAAATATATATATATATATATGAATGGCATGGAATATTTTTTACGTAAATTAAATTCGTCATTCGCAAAAGATAGCATTCCATGTAAAAATGTTATTCGAGCAGTTTTAAATTATTGTTTATATTCCCAAAATATTATAACCAGACCTTATAATATATTATATACACTATATATATATATATATATATATATATATATATATATATATATATATATATATATCTATTGAGTATATTAAGGTTATATAGTCCATATGATTTAAAAATTATCATCTGGAATATTCTGCTTAGAAATATATTAGAGATATATATTAGATGTGATATATTAGATATTATACTATATCATGATATATACTATATATTTTATAGTACACCATATTTTCCTTTTTCTATGAAATATTTTCTATTATTATAATTAATCTATATCAATAATTAAGTGCATGTTTATTTTTGATTATCTTTCCACCCTGGGTAGATATTGTATACATATATTATCTACCAACTTAACATGAATATACACAAATATCTAATTAGCAAACACACTTGAGCCTCTTAGAGAGGGAAATTCTAAAATTAACTGCTAAGTAGATCAAAGTTCAACATATAGTTATGGTATGACATTTATTTACTTTCTTAATAAAATAAATCTGCTTTAACCCTTTACTTCCCAACGGGACGCTCGCATTCTCCCAACGGTCGATGTTGAAATATTTAATTTAAAATGCTTATAACTCAATAAATACTTATCCGAATATTAAATCATAAACATATATTGATAGATAATTTATGTATCTATAATAATGAATAAAAACACAAATGGTTTTATATTTTATTTATATAGCTATTACAAAAAACACAGGTATCAGTACAAATATTTATTTGGATTTCGAAAATGTTCATCATGCTCATTATAATTAAATATTGTAATTAAATGTTTAATTTAAAAATATTAAAAAAGATACAATGTATTTTAAATTTGTTTATTTACAATTTCAATATGACAACATAAGGAATTACAATATTTATTAATTATTAAAATTAGAAGCCTTAAATTTAAAAAATTACGTAATATAAGTATGATTTTTAATATATAATAATATTATGATTTTACATTGAATGTATATTATTTTTTAATAAATATAAAGAATTTTCATTTATGAATATAAATAGTCACTAATATGAATCCCGATATGAATTACTATCTATTTTAAATTTGGCGGGATTGTAAATAAAGAATATGTTTCAGTTTTTTAAAATGTTTAACGTCATTTCATTTTTATATTTTCGACATATCAGACTATTATTACGATGATGAATTGCAGCTTATTTTAGATGTCGACGATATATTAAGTGATAGCAATATATCACTAGAAGAAGTAGTTAGTATAATAATGTATTACATTATAATTGATTGTTATCTAATACAATATTTGTAGCAATATTATAAATAAAAAAAATAATAATTTATAAACATTACATTTCTGATTAGATTTACTATAATTCTATAATAATTATGCACATATTTAATATATATAAATTTATATATATACTTGAATATACAATAAAACTATTGTCATTTGCCATTAAAATTTAAAAACAGTTAATTGAAAATAGATCGAAATGTTAAAAATAAGAATTGTTGATTAATTTACAAATAGTTAGGATTTGATTCCTTACTATATTATATAAATTAGATTATTATAAACTTTTATTTTTACAATTCAATATATATTTTCATTACAGATTGAGTCGAATGATTCTTTTATATTATCCGATAATGAATATTTATGTAAAAAAAGTGAATCTTCGCAATCTTCAAAATATATAGAAATTTCTTCAGCACCTAAAGCGAAGGATCTTAAATTCGAAAATTAATATCCTCCCATAGGATGGTCTGATAATCTAAATAATATAACCCATACTAGAAATACAACCTTTACCTCAGATACTGGACTAACAGATTTATTTGATGACTGCACTACTGAAGCCGATTTCTTTTTAAAATTTTTACCAAAGATATGATAAGTTACATTGTAGAATCAACAAATGAATATGCGAAACTAAAAAAATCTTCATTTACTACTTCTTTTTCTGAAAAACTGTTTTTTTTTACTCTTTTTAAGTTTTATGCTTTATGCGATTCTGCTACAGGATATTGTCTTAAACTTAAAATATATACTGGTAGTGATATTACTTTTGATAAAACATTACCATATAATTATTCTATTGTTATGGATTTTATTTCTCCAAATTATTTATATAATAACCATACATTATACATTGACAACTATTATGCTTCACTTAAGCTTGCAACAGATCTGAATAAAAAGAAAATAAATTTAATCGGAACTATAAAGAAGAATGCAAGATATGTGCCCGACATGATGAGCCAGAAGATAAATATCGGAGAAATCAT
Organism: Osedax frankpressi; assembly: GCA_964035775.1. Lineage (NCBI taxonomy): Eukaryota > Metazoa > Annelida > Polychaeta > Sabellida > Siboglinidae > Osedax > Osedax frankpressi. The sequence continues at coordinate 14,255,688 of OZ038313.1, read as the reverse complement.
TAAACTTGATGGAATTGTAGTATGCAGGTTCGAAATTTAATCTATATAAAATACTGTATATGTATTGATTATAAATAAGTATTGTGTTTAGATATTCTATATTGATAGTCTATAAAATATAAATTTTTATGATCAATATGACAACATTATTTTGGAAGTATAAAATTTATAATTTTAGATGGAAAGAAAAAAAGGATGTCCATATATTATCGACTTGGGGCGACGTCAAAGATCCAGATGTGAAGAGCAGATTTAATGAAGAAACAAAGAGAAAACCGAACATGATTATAGACTACAATAAGAGTATGGGTGGAGTTGATAAATTAGATCAATTTAGGAGTTATTACGATGTTACTGGTAAAAAATTCTGGAGATATATTTTTTATACTTATTTTAATATTTCTATTATTAATTCTTTTATTTGTTTCAAAAAATCAAAATCAACCCACGCACGCTATTCTTTATTATCTTATAAAAATGTCTTATTACATGCCTTTATTGACCCTTACTCCAAATCCGTATCCATTTCTATTCCAATTGTAAAATCCGATTCATTTACCAGGGTAGTGGTAATGATGTTGTACCGGGCCATAGAGTAGTTGTATATAGTAATAAAAGATGTGTTTATTGTCCAGATGTATTAAGATGTGTACAGAAAACTTCATATGAATGCGATGTATGTAGAGTGAGTTTCTGTTATTATAAAGGTAGACAGTATTTTAAATTGTATCATGATTCATAAGTATTTTATATTTCACTTGTATACATTAAATCACAATAAAATATTTAAAAATATTCTATAAAATATATTTAATTAATTAAAATAGTTATTATAATATTCATTTATATATCTTATTTATGTATAACAAGTTTTAGTATTAATAATGGCATACAATATTTAATAAATCAACAGATTATTATAGGAAATTTTTTTATAATAACATTTTTAAAAAATATTTTATAAAATTAATACAATATATTTAATTAATTAAAATAATTATTATAATGACAAGTGTATAATATTAATTAATATATCTTATTCAAGTGTAACCCAAATTGTAATATTAATAATAGAATATTTATATTGGTAAATAGTTATTTAATTAAATAGTAAATAGTATTAATTATTCTAATAATTTAAAAATAATTTGGATAATTTTCAAAATATAAATTATCGTAACTTTTTTAATAACAATTATTTTCAAATACAATCAACATATAAAAGTTAGACTTGTATTACATATATAATGGTATTAAAAAAAGTATAATTAGTTAATTTATTAATATTATATACATAAATTATGTTATCAGTATAAAATATATATATTATTTTTTATTTAATCAATAATATTTAATTAGTAATTAAATATACATCATTAATATGAATTTCATTAAAAAGATAATTAAATTATCTTTAAAAATATGATAACTTATAATTATCGATTATTATTATTTGAAAATGTAAAAGTATGTTATGTGAGTAATAGTATAAATTTATAATAAATACAAAAATTGCTGGGGAAAATAGCGATTACTTTAAAAAAATCCGCGGGAGTCAAAGGATTAATAAAAACTCTTTCATGGTTATAATTGAATTACAATATAACTTTATATTATAGCGAATATATTTTCATATTTCTAAAAGACTTTATATTATCATAGATTACATACATGTGTGTATCATTATTACTTTTCTGTCAATAATATCAATTATAAAATGATAACAATTCCTTAATATCACTGTTTTCGACTCACACTTGCAACCACCAGGGGGACGCGAGTATGTTTTGTCCGGCAACCTGCACATCGTAGCCGTTGGCAAAGCTGTAGCCGGAATGGTCAGAGTGACCGAGGATATCGCAGGATCTCAACTTCGAGATGGTATTGCCAGTGTGCCCAAGGGCATGAAACAGTCATTGCTAAAGAAGCAACGCCCGTGAGTATATGGTTTTTTAAGGCCTACATCTTTATAATTATTATTTAAGTAAATTAATTAATGTTTATTAATGTTTCGTTAAATTAGAAATATATTTCGATGTTTATTTTATTATGAAAACTCCTCAAATATATTTTTAACAAGTAATGCACGATTTCATTTACATATTTCTATAGATATTTTCAATGTTGATATAATTTTTATAATACTTATTAAATATAATCATAATATATATATTTATATATATATATATATAATGTATTTCATATATAAGCGATAATATATATTATAATGTTTTGGTATACAAAAATTGAAATATAAAATTATATATATATATATATATATATATATATTGTACAACAATGTCAAATATTAGCATAGTATGATATTTTTTGTTAATGCATACAGCTTCTTTAACTGTATACAGTGATTTATGGCCATCTGAGGATAGTGTAGTGGAAGTCAGGGAGGGCTCGCCTGGTAATATACCTGACCAAGTTGCCATGGATACAGCCAAACGCATTACAGAGTTCGTAGATAACCTTGGTAAAGATGACATACTTCTCACGCTCATTTCCGGTTAGTTAAGTGGATATCTCATGTTAACAATGGCAATATATCTACTGTAAAATATGAATAGGACAGTTTCAAAAGTTATGGAGTTCCTATTTCTAAAATCATAAAATCTATCTTATACGACATGCTCTTACATGATCGAATTATCACTAGGATCCAACATCGTAGATCATACACCCGTTATTCTATTCTTATAGTTTCATAATCTATAGTGTATATAATTATATCTCACAAAATTAAACCACTCATTTAAAGATTATATCTTTTAAATGAAAAAGACGAACTTTCTAATTTTTTGTAAAATAATTCAATATTTCTTAAAAATGTTGAGGAATATCCTGTTATGAGATGCGACATTATATAAAGAAATCCACGAGTCATGCGAGTTTACATCATAGGTGGTGGTTCTTCCCTATTGCCGATGCCCAGACCACCGGTCAACATTGACGATATGTCGGTGTTGACCAAGCTGATGTCCAGACACGGTGCGACTATCCAGGACATGAACCTTGTGAGATCCAGGGTCGAATTGCTGAAAGGCGGTGGATTGGCTCGACATGCTTTTCCTGCCAAGGTAGATAGCTTCCTCTTCATCGAATCCAGGCACTATTCTCAATGCGTTTTCTTTATATATGAAATTAAATAAGTTGTAATATGTAAATAGTGTATTCTTTTTACAAATATATCTATGACATTTATGTAAGGTATTTATTTTACAATTTTTGTATTAAAAATATCGATAACTTTGAAGTATTCGTATATTTTGCAGTTTAGTATTCAACAGACTATTATCTAAAATATCCTGTTATTCTAGCCCCTATAAGATAGTATTTGATATTATACATCATTAGACACAACAAAATGTTATGACAAGATTAAGTAATTCATTAGTGAATCTGAAATAAAATACAGCGAATACAATATATGATAGTCCTGTAAATGAATTTGAAATGCTAATATAATTAAGTCATTCACAATAAAATACAACAATTCAATTAACTAAATTATTGTCTATAGATAATAATAGATAACAATATATGAATTGATAAGTGCTAGTATATTTATGTGTTTATCAAACATTGAGTTATCAAACATCAAATATATAATCAATAATTATTTTAGTATATTGTATTGTTTATAGTAGTTTTGCAGGATATTAAAAAATATATTTTACTAAAATCTATTCCAAATATTAATCAACACTTTTGACTGCAGGTTATATCTTTGATCCTTTCCGATGTTATCGGAGATCCGTTAGAGAGTATAGCTAGCGGGCCAACTTATGTAGACGGACAATTGCCTAGCAATGAAGATTGTAAACAAGTATTTTCACGTCTGGGAATTCAAGCTGATGTTCCGGATTCAGTAAATAAATTACTCGAGGATGAGTTAGTTTCTGTCGATTTGATTATTATCAACAGCATAAGATTAGCCATTTATTGAAACATCACATTCCATATTTCTGTATTTATATTACCATATATTTTACGTTATAATAATATAATTTGTCGATTAAACTATACTTTATTGATCAAATACTAATTAATTACGATATAACAACATATTATCGGTAATCGTAGATGTAAATTTGTAATTTGTATATTTTCATTGGCAATATTAGGATTTATTCTACATATTTGATATTTCAAGCAATTATGATGGTATAATTTTAATTGTAATATATTTAAGTTCAAAGTAGTCTGATTAACCAATTAGTCGATACATTAAATCATATTCCTAATAAAGTGTCAAGTTGAAATGGCATTTAGTCTCATCGTGGTGTTTACAGGTCATTTTCCGTATCAAATCCCGAAGGAATAGATGTTAACAACCAGATTATCGGAAGTAATCGGATAGCTTTGAAACACGCGGAACAAAAGGCAGAAGAACTCGGTTTCAGAGTTATAACTCTCTCGCACTCCGTAGAAGGCGACGTTGGGGAAGGTTGTCGTTCCTAGCATACAATTATATATATAGACTTATAGACTATAGGTTATAGTCTATAGGTTATAGACTATAACTTATAGTCTATAACTTATAGTTTATAAGTTATTATATAAAAATAAATTGATATATAAAATAAATAAAAAGAGCTTTCACTTTACTTTGAAAAAATGTTGTAGTGTATATATTAGCACTACTAAATTCAAACTATAGTTTATATGTTATATATATTAACGATTTAATATATATTATACATATGTATGACCTATAAATTCTTTAAAAAGTTCAGTATTTTATATCATTTAAATTAAAATGTTTTGTTACTTTATTATTAGCTTATGTCGACTGTAGAACGAATCCACCTCGTAACTTTAATATAAAAGCGTTGAAACCCACTCTAACAGTCTGCAAAGCGTACACGTCGCTAATAGAGTACGCTATGGACGAAGGCGGAAATAAACGTCTGCAATTGACTCCAACCCTGGACGAAGATATCGAGAAACGACTACGAAAAGCTATTGCAGAGGCGAAACGAGAGAAGCGAACGTTGTGCGTATTAGCGGCCGGAGAACCGACCGTTGTGGTCAAGGGCAAGGGCAAAGGAGGTCGCAATCAACATCTCGCTCTTCAGGTATCTTAAATTAACTCTGCATACATTAGAATTCATATCATCATTGTCGAACAAATACGTAAATTCTAAAGTGAGATATTTTAAGATACCAAATACTTACTGATATGAGCCAACTCATATTCTTATAATCATGGAGATATTTGACTAAATACCTGCTAAATACATACTTAATACTTGCTAAAACATATTCGCTACTCTATCCCCCTAAGGACGTAAACTCGAGTTACCTCCGGACTCCGTTATCAGGTAGCCGTGGAGACGCACGCCCTGCCCCAACGTAACTGGGTGTTTCTAGCGGCCGGCACGGATGGTCAAGACGGACCTACTCCGGCCGCCGGTGCCTTCTCCTACGCCTTGCGAGAACCGGCGGAACTAACGCGCGCCCTCGAAACCCTCGACGACAACGACGCCTTCACGCATTACACGCGCGAACAACGAGGCCGCTACCTGGTGTCCACCGGTCTCACGGGTACCAACGTCATGGACGTGCACGTATTTCTATTGGACTACTCGCAGTGACGTCTGGCAGCCGCTGTGAAATTAGTATAGAAGCGAGGCTATGAATACATTAACAAATCTTCACATCAATTAAATGATATCGATTAGCGTTGACAGAAACATCAAATATTTTTTCTCAGAATCGTATTTTGTACATTTAATAGTTTAAATAAATATTAAAATAGGTTGATTTAGTTGAAATATCATTATCTAACTTTGTGAACTCGAATGTCATTGTAAAATTGTCTTTCAATAGACATTGACAATTGACAATTTTGATAGTAGGTAAGAATAATTTACGTGAGTTTATTAATTCCTTCGATAAACAGATATTTCATAATTATTTATTGTTTCAGAAAATCTATTCCCATGTTTATATTACAGGTAATTGTATACTTAGATAATATCACAATTATTTCACAATAACTGAATAGTATTTAGTAAATATCTAACAAGATAATATTAAATTGAAATTATTATATTTATATCATAAAAAGATTTTATTTTTCACTATTTGAAAATTAACAAATTAGGAAATGCATTTTTTTAAAGGGAAATATTTAAAAAATATATAATTTAAAGCAATATTAGTTTTAATTAATCAATCTCTCCTTACAAATTTGTATTAATCTTGCATACGCCTTGTAGGCAACACTTTCGTTATTGCAGCATATAATTTAAATGATAGTGAATTATCATGTAAATTATTAGTGTATTATGAAATTTCTATGAAAATATTTGAAATAAATTATTACCTGAATTATAATCCTAGATAAATTAATATTGATTTAATTATTGATATCCTTCCTTATTTTCTATATCAGTAATATTCTATATTGTATCTTTTATACCAGTAGTATGCTATATTGTATATAAGTAATATACCATATTGTATCTTCTACATCTATAATATATTATAAAGTATCTAAAATAAATAATTAAGCAAAACATAAACTCCCTTTAGAAATAAAGAAACAATAAATAGAAAAGTATGCTTTATTTATGGTGTCAGCCCTTGATAACGGCAATAGGACGAAGTTTTACACACTTCTTGCTCAGACCGGCTTCATGGCATGTGTTTACTACGTCCACAACGTTCTTGTAGGAATCTGGAGCCTATAAATATGTGATAGTTATGTAACGAGTCTAATTTCTATATAAATTCAACGCAAGGCTAAAAGTTGAATCGGGCGATTCTAGATGTGAAAATATAATAAAGCTTAAATATAGAAATTTAAATAAAGAAAATATTTGTATTATTAAATGAAATAATTCTCTCTGCATTGTTCCCTCTCAATCTCTCCTTAACTCCAAATTTGATTTCATTTCACAATATCTCTCTACATCCACATTTCTCATTTACTACTCATCTCTCCCTACTCCCTATTTCTTCCTACCTGCCCATCTCTCCGTTCTTTCTATCTCTTCCTGTCTCTCTATTTCTAACTACCAAGTTTCCTATATCTTACCTCCTCGGTGATAAGTTTGGGAGAGGCAACGCGAATGCTTATTCCCTTATCCTCGAGATTCTTTTAATCTCTTCCTGTCTCCCTATTTCTAACTACCAAGTTTCCTATATCTTACCTCCTCGGTGATAAGTTTGGGAGAGGCAACGCGAATGCTTATTCCCTTATCCTCGAGATTCTTTTAATCTCTTCCTGTCTCCCTATTTCTAACTACCAAGTTTCCTATATCTTACCTCCTCGGTGATAAGTTTGGGAGAGGCAACGCGAATGCTTATTCCCTTATCCTCGAGATTCTTTAGAACAGTTGCAAAGTTCAAAGTACGTCGTGATTTTGATCTTGACAGAGCTCTGCCCTGTTACCAGCCAGTCGGGAATATACAGTAATAAAAGTAATACACATGGAATTATCATTTGTAGTTTAATATTATTAAATGGATATCGTTAATAGAATTAAATTAGGAATATTAATAATCGAATCTTGAATAGCATAATATAGGACTTTTGATAGAATCTAAGTATTTAGAAATATATAATTTGATAAATTGAAGTTTGGAATTGCAATTATATAAAGGCGATGTAAGGTCACCTGTGAATCTAACAAACATTTCACATATAATAACATTATCACCAAACATTTCACATATAAGAACATTATCACCAAACTTCACAACAATGGAAATATCAATAATTACAAGTAAACAATATGCCCCTGGATTCAATTCATCATAAAGATTTCGTATTCACGTCGACGCGAGTGTTTGAAACTAACGGCTCCATGGCAAGTCGAACCAAACGTCTTTTGCATGCCTTCCTCGGTTCCTGTGAGTACATAGCTGCAAGTTCCCATGGTACCTCCAATCAACACGGGTTGTCCAGTCATCTATACGCAGCGAAGACGTCGATTTCGATTAATTGGATAACAATTGCGCAATTTCGATGTAATTTCGGAACGAAAATAAAATCGGATACCATTTTACTATCCTCAAGGTAATGAAAAAGTTATTCCTACTGACAGTGTGGGACTGGTAATCTCGCAGGATGTAGCGGTGGTAAGGTGGGAAGGGGATGAATCTAAAACTGAGATACCGACCTGATAGTCAACAGGGATCAGGGGATGGTGGGGTGGGAATGCACGTGTGGAACCCTTACGATGAACCAACACTGTCTTCTGTTTACCTTCAATGAAATGCTCTTCGACCTGCAAAGATTATTGTAATCAACTGGGGAAAATCTATTACAATTTATGAATTAATATTATACATTAAAATACTAAAATACAGAAGCAGTATTAAATAATATGTATTATTGAATACAAATGTATTTATTTTTATATATGACATTATTTTATAGTTTAATATCTGAATTGAAGGCTTAATATTATAGGGTTAAGATAATAGATTTGAAGGTGGTAAAGTTATAGTTGTTGTATTAATAGTCGGGTGTAGTGTTGAACTGTTTAGCAAATGCCTGTGAATATGGTGAAGGATATAAATGAGGAGGAGGATGAGGAGTTAGAGGAGGATGAGGATGAGGAGGATGATGAGGAGGAGGATGAGAATGAATGAGGAGAATGATGAGGATGATGAGGATGAGGAGGATGATGAGAACGAGGATGAGGATGAGGAGGAGGAATATAACGAGGAGGAGGAAGAGGATGAGGAGGAGGATGAGGAGGAGGAGGAGAAGAATGATGAGGATGATGATGAGGATGAGGAGGATGAGGATGAGGAGAATGATGAGGATGATGATGAGGAGGAGGACGAGGAGGAGGATGAGGAGGATGATGAGGATGAGGAGGATGATGATGAGGAGGAGGATGAGGAGAATGATGAGGATGATGATGAGGAGGAGGACGAGGAGGAGGATGAGGAGAATGATGAGGATGATGATGAGGAGGAGGATGAGGAGGATGATGAGGATGAGGAGGATGAGTAGGAGGATGAGGAGGAGGATGATGAGGATGATGATGAGGAGGAGGATGAGGAGGATGATGAGGATGAGGAGGATGAGTAGGAGGATGAGTAGGATGATGAGGAGGAGGACGAGGATGAGGAGGATGAGGAGGAGGAAGAGAACAAGGAGGAGGAAGAGGATGAGGATGAGGAGAATGATGATGACGAGGAGGATGAGGAGTTAGAGGAGGATGAGGAGAATGATGAGGAGAATGCTGAGGATGATGATGAGGAGGAGGAGGATGAGGAGGATGAGGAGGAGGAAGAGAACAAGGAGGAGGAGAATGATGAGGATGATGATGAGGATGAGGAGGATGAGGATGAGTAGGAGGATGAGGAGGAGGATGAGGAGAATGATGAGGATGATGATGAGGAGGAGGACGAGGAGGAGGATGAGGAGAATGATGAGGATGATGATGAGGAGGAGGAGGAGGAGGATGAGGAGGAGGATGAAGAGGATGAGGAGGAGGATGAAGAGGATGAGGAGGAGGATGAGGAGGAGGATGAGGAGAAGAATGAAGATGATGATGATGAGGATGAGGAGGATGAGGATGAGTAGGAGGATGAGGAGGAGGATGAGGAGGAGGAGGAGGAGGAGAATGATGAGGATGATGATGAGGATGAGGAGGATGATGAGAACGAGGATGAGGATGAGGAGGAGGAAGATAACGAGGAGGAGGATGAGGATGAGTAGGAGGAAGAGGATGAGGATGAGGAGAATGATGATGATGAGGAGGATGATGAGTTAGAGGAGGATGAGGAGAATGATGAGGAGAATGATGAGGAGAATGCTGAGGATGATGATGAGGATGAGGATGAGGAGGATGATGAGGAGGAGGACGAGGATGAGGAGGATGAGGAGGAGGAAGAGAACAAGGAGGATGAAGAGGATGAGGAGGAGGATGAAGAGGATGAGAAGGAGGATGAGGAGGAGGATGAGGAGGAGAATGATGAGGATGATGGTGAGGATGAGGAGGATGAGGAGTTAGAGGAGGATGAGGAGAATGATGAGGAGAATGCTGAGGATGATGATGAGGATGAGGATGAGGAGGATGATGAGGAGGAGGAGGAGGATGAGGAGGATGAGGAGGAGGAAGAGAACAAGGAGGAGGAGAATGATGAGGATGATGATGAGGATGAGGAGGATGAGGATGAGTAGGAGGATGAGGAGGAGGATGAGGAGAATGATGAGGATGATGATGAGGAGGAGGACGAGGAGGAGGATGAGGAGAATGATGAGGATGATGATGAGGAGGAGGAGGAGGAGGATGAGGAGGAGGATGAAGAGGATGAGGAGGAGGATGAAGAGGATGAGGAGGAGGATGAGGAGGAGGATGAGGAGAAGAATGAAGATGATGATGATGAGGATGAGGAGGATGAGGATGAGTAGGAGGATGAGGAGGAGGATGAGGAGGAGGAGGAGGAGGAGAATGATGAGGATGATGATGAGGATGAGGAGGATGATGAGAACGAGGATGAGGATGAGGAGGAGGAAGATAACGAGGAGGAGGATGAGGATGAGTAGGAGGAAGAGGATGAGGATGAGGAGAATGATGATGATGAGGAGGATGATGAGTTAGAGGAGGATGAGGAGAATGATGAGGAGAATGATGAGGAGAATGCTGAGGATGATGATGAGGATGAGGATGAGGAGGATGATGAGGAGGAGGACGAGGATGAGGAGGATGAGGAGGAGGAAGAGAACAAGGAGGATGAAGAGGATGAGGAGGAGGATGAAGAGGATGAGAAGGAGGATGAGGAGGAGGATGAGGAGGAGAATGATGAGGATGATGGTGAGGATGAGGAGGATGAGGAGTTAGAGGAGGATGAGGAGAATGATGAGGAGAATGCTGAGGATGATGATGAGGATGAGGATGAGGAGGATGATGAGGAGGAGGAGGAGGATGAGGAGGATGAGGAGGAGGAAGAGAACAAGGAGGAGGAGAATGATGAGGATGATGATGAGGATGAGGAGGATGAGGATGAGTAGGAGGATGAGGAGGAGGATGAGGAGAATGATGAGGATGATGATGAGGAGGAGGACGAGGAGGAGGATGAGGAGAATGATGAGGATGATGATGAGGAGGAGGATGAGGAGGATGATGAGGATGAGGAGGATGAGTAGGAGGATGAGGAGGAGGATGAGGAGGATGAGGAGAATGATGAGGATGATGATGAGGAGGAGGATGAGGAGGATGATGAGGATGAGGAGGATGAGTAGGAGGATGAGTAGGATGATGAGGAGGAGGACGAGGATGAGGAGGATGAGGAGGAGGAAGAGAACAAGGAGGAGGAAGAGGATGAGGATGAGGAGAATGATGATGACGAGGAGGATGAGGAGTTAGAGGAGGATGAGGAGAATGATGAGGAGAATGCTGAGGATGATGATGAGGAGGAGGAGGATGAGGAGGATGAGGAGGAGGAAGAGAACAAGGAGGAGGAGAATGATGAGGATGATGATGAGGATGAGGAGGATGAGGATGAGTAGGAGGATGAGGAGGAGGATGAGGAGAATGATGAGGATGATGATGAGGAGGAGGACGAGGAGGAGGATGAGGAGAATGATGAGGATGATGATGAGGAGGAGGAGGAGGAGGATGAGGAGGAGGATGAAGAGGATGAGGAGGAGGATGAAGAGGATGAGGAGGAGGATGAGGAGGAGGATGAGGAGAAGAATGAAGATGATGATGATGAGGATGAGGAGGATGAGGATGAGTAGGAGGATGAGGAGGAGGATGAGGAGGAGGAGGAGGAGGAGAATGATGAGGATGATGATGAGGATGAGGAGGATGATGAGAACGAGGATGAGGATGAGGAGGAGGAAGATAACGAGGAGGAGGATGAGGATGAGTAGGAGGAAGAGGATGAGGATGAGGAGAATGATGATGATGAGGAGGATGATGAGTTAGAGGAGGATGAGGAGAATGATGAGGAGAATGATGAGGAGAATGCTGAGGATGATGATGAGGATGAGGATGAGGAGGATGATGAGGAGGAGGACGAGGATGAGGAGGATGAGGAGGAGGAAGAGAACAAGGAGGATGAAGAGGATGAGGAGGAGGATGAAGAGGATGAGAAGGAGGATGAGGAGGAGGATGAGGAGGAGAATGATGAGGATGATGGTGAGGATGAGGAGGATGAGGAGTTAGAGGAGGATGAGGAGAATGATGAGGAGAATGCTGAGGATGATGATGAGGATGAGGATGAGGAGGATGATGAGGAGGAGGAGGAGGATGAGGAGGATGAGGAGGAGGAAGAGAACAAGGAGGAGGAGAATGATGAGGATGATGATGAGGATGAGGAGGATGAGGATGAGTAGGAGGATGAGGAGGAGGATGAGGAGAATGATGAGGATGATGATGAGGAGGAGGACGAGGAGGAGGATGAGGAGAATGATGAGGATGATGATGAGGAGGAGGAGGAGGAGGATGAGGAGGAGGATGAAGAGGATGAGGAGGAGGATGAAGAGGATGATGAGGAGGATGAGGAGGAGGATGAGGAGAAGAATGATGAGGATGATGATGAGGAAGAGGAGGATGAGGATGAGTAGGAGGATGAGGAGGAGGATGAGGAGGAGGAGGAGGAGGAGGAGAATGATGAGGATGATGATGAGGATGAGGATGAGGAGGATGATGAGAACGAGGATGAGGATGAGGAGGAGGAAGATAACGAGGAGGAGGATAAGGATGAGTAGGAGGAAGAGGATGAGGATGAGGAGAATGATGATGATGAGGAGGATGAGGAGTTAGAGGAGGATGAGGAGAATAATGAGGAGAATGCTGAGGATGATGATGAGGATGAGGATGAGGATGAGGATGAGGAGGATGATGAGGAGGAGGACGAGGATGAGGAGGATGAGGAGGAGGAAGAGAACAAGGAGGATGAAGAGGACGAGGATGAAGAGGATGAGGAGGAGGATGAGTAGGAGGATGAGGAGGAGGATGAGGAGGAGGAGGAGGAGGAGGAGAATGATGAGGATGATGATGAGGATGAGGAGGATGAGGATGAGGATGAGTAGGAGGATGAGGAGGAGTATGATGATGATGAGGATGAGGAGGATGAGGATGAGTAGGAGGATGAGGAGGAGGATGAGGATGAGTAGGAGGAAGAGGATGAGGATGAGGAGAATGATGATGATGAGGAGGATGAGGAGTTAGAGGAGGATGAGGAGAATGATGAGGAGAATGCTGAGGATGATGATGAGGATGAGGATGAGGAGGATGATGAGGAGGAGGACGAGGATGAGGAGGATGAGGAGGAGGAAGAGAACAAGGAGGATGAAGAGGATGAGGAGGAGGATGAAGAGGATGAGGAGGAGGATGAGGAGGAGGATGAGGAGGAGAATGATGAGGATGATGGTGAGGATGAGGAGGATGAGGAGTTAGAGGAGGATGAGGAGAATGATGAGGAGAATGCTGAGGATGATGATGAGGATGAGGATGAGGAGGATGATGAGGAGGAGGAGGAGGATGAGGAGGATGAGGAGGAGGAAGAGAACAAGGAGGAGGAGAATGATGAGGATGATGATGAGGATGAGGAGGATGAGGATGAGTAGGAGGATGAGGAGGAGGATGAGGAGAATGATGAGGATGATGATGAGGAGGAGGATGAGGAGGATGATGAGGAGGAGGAGGAGGATGAGGAGGATGAGGAGGAGGAAGAGAACAAGGAGGAGGAGAATGATGAGGATGATGATGAGGATGAGGAGGATGAGGATGAGGAGGAGGAGGAGGAGGAGGAGAATGATGAGGATGATGAAGAGGATGAGGAGGAGGATGAAGAGGATGAGGAGGAGGATGAAGAGGATGAGGAGGATGATGAGGAGGAGGATGAGGAGAAGAATGATAAGGATGATGATGAGGATGAGTAGGAGGATGAGGAGGAGGATGAGGAGGAGGAGGAGGAGGAGAATGATGAGGATGATGATGAGGATGAGGATGAGGAGGATGATGAGAACGAGGATGAGGATGAGGAGGAGGAAGATAACGAGGAGGAGGATGAGGATGAGTAGGAGGAAGAGGATGAGGATGAGGAGAATGATGATGATGAGGAGGATGAGGAGTTAGAGGAGGATGAGGAGAATGATGAGGAGAATGCTGAGGATGATGATGAGGATGAGGATGAGGATGAGGATGAGGAGGATGATGAGGAGGAGGACGAGGATGAGGAGGATGAGGAGGAGGAAGAGAACAAGGAGGATGAAGAGGATGAGGAGGAGGATGAAGAGGATGAGGAGGAGGATGAGTAGGAGGATGAGGAGGAGGATGAGGAGGAGGAGGAGGAGGAGAATGATGAGGATGATGATGAGGATGAGGAGGATGAGGATGAGGATGAGTAGGAGGATGAGGAGGAGTATGAGGAGGAGGAGGAGGAGGAGGAGAATGATGAGGATGATGATGAGGATGAGGAGGATGAGGATGAGGAGGATGAGGATGAGGAGGATGAGGATGAGGATGAGTAGGAGGATGAGCAGGAGGATGAGGAGGAGGAGGAGGAAGAGGATGAGGATGAGGAGAATGATGATGATGAGGAGGATGAGGAGGAGGAAGAGAAGGAGGAGGAAGAGGATGAGGATAAGGAGGAGGAGGATAAGTTGAAGGAAGATTTCAAATTTGCTAGTTAACTCTACATTTTTAATATCCCAGATGTATATCGGTGTGCTACAGATCAAAAAAGAAGTTACCCGTAACAACTGCTTCCATATTCACTAAGGTTCACTAAGGTTCACTAAGGTTCACTAAGGTTCACTAAGGTTCACTAAGGTTCACTAAGGTTCACTAAGGTTCACTAAGGTTCACTAAGGTTCACTAAGGTTCACTAAGGTTCACTAAGGTTCACTAAGGTTCACTAAGGTTCACTAAGGTTCACTAAGGTTCACTAAGGTTCACTAAGGTTCACTAAGGTTCACTAAGGTTCACTAAAGTTCACTAAGGTTCACTAAGGTTCACTAAGGTTCGCTAAGGTTCGCTAAGGTTCGCTAAGGTTCGCTAAGGTTCGCTAAGGTTCGCTAAGGTTCGCTAAGGTTCACTAAGGTTCACTAAGGTTCACTAAGGTTCACTAAGGTTCACTAAGGTTCACTAAGGTTCACTAAGGTTCACTAAGGTTCACTAAGGTTCACTAAGGTTCACTAAGGTAGTCTGCGCTATTCTCTTAATCTTACGCCCAACCATTCCCTTTAGGTGCCGCTGCTCACCTGGCGGCAGAGAAAGGTCAACGTGGTGCGGTTCACCCAGGCGTAGTTGGCGGCGGCTGCCATGCCCGCCAAGTAGTCTTGACCCTCTTGGCTATTGATGCGAGCGCAGGCTAGTTGTCGGTCGTTGATCTGGATGTTGTCACGCTTCATTGCACGCTCCATCGACACCAACGCATCTATTGTAGTAATATCATTGGAGGACGGGAGATATATTCACTTATTTAGTTATATCATAATATATATAATTACTCGTCAGTCACGAGAGATTATTTATTTGCGGTAAATGAAATGATAACAAATAATTATTATTGAAATTATATAATAATATAAACAATAGCAAATATTATAACTTTAAGGCTATTTTTATTAAAATTTAATTCACTTTCGTTGAAATCATTGAATACAATTTATTATAAACGTCCCAAATTTGTAATTTAAATATAAATTGTAAATTCATGTCCCACCACAACATTTCTCATAACAAATGAAATGAAAACATTTTATTTGTTTATTAATTCTTCCTTTTTTTCTAATGCACAAGAATATTTTTTTGTAAATTGGTAAAGTTTTAGATAAATAAGGGAGAGATAAATTTTGAACTGGTTGATGAATTTTTATCAAATTTCGGAATAGATATATAATATATAGCTAATAATATATAGTTATATTTCATAAATTAAATATATTGTATAAATATTATTATATAAAAACATCTTTAATAAATAGATTTTATTATTTTTCTGTAATTATTTTTTAAAACTACCTTTCATTACTTTATATTTTATATAATAATCAATGTATGTATATATATTCATATATAAATATAATATAAAAGTTTTTAACAATCATTTTATAGAGAGTTTATATTTAATGATGATAAATAAAATCTACCCAATCCCTTTATTTATTAATAATTCTATTCTCTTTAGATGTCACGAAGCTATTCGCTGACCCCTTCACTGACCCCTTCACTGACCCCTTCACTGACCTATTTACTGATCCCTTCACTGACCTATTTACTGACCCCTTCACTGACCTATTTGATGATTTATTCACTGACCTATTTGCGGATCCCTTCGCTGACCTATTTGCTGACACCTTCACTGACCTATTTGCTGACCCCTTCGCTGACCTATTTGCTGACCTATTTTCTGACCCCTTCACTGACCTATTTGCTGATCTCTTCACTGACCTATTTGCGGATCCCTTCGCTGACCTATTTGCTGACCCCTTCACTGACCTATTTTCTGACCCCTTCACTGACCTATTTGCTGATCTCTTCACTGACCCCTTCGCTGACCTATTTGCTGACCTATTTGCTGACCCCTTCACTGACCTATTCACTGACCCCTTCGATGACCCCTTCCCTGACCCCTTCAATGACCTATTTTCTGACCCCTTCACTGACCTGTAGCGACTTGATGTCCGAGTCCGCGACTTCCGGTGTGGATCATGATGCAAACTTGACCAATCTTGTTGATGCCCATTTTGCTAGCCGCAAACTCATTGTAGATCTCTTCGACGACTTGTATCTCCGCGTAGTGATTGCCGGCTCCCAGAGTGCCAAGCTGTAGCGGAGGAAGATGTGGTATATAGGTCAAAGGTCAGACATGGAGTATAGGGTGTAGCAGTCAAAGGAGTTGCATACGCCCTCCGTGTATATAAATGAAACTAGTGTTTCAAATAGGTTTACCCGTACTAGGTGTAGCGTTGGCGTTTAAAACCTGGGGTAGACCCCTTTTCTTAGCCCTAGCCGATACTTTTGATGAATCGGCGGATAACATACGTCCATATTCTTCGCAATGCTCCTTGTCTTCTGCCCAACAATAACCTGGGAGTGAAATATAAATGGAATTGTTGATGGGAATAGGAAATTCAGAAAATACATCTTACTCTTCTTTGGTGAAAGAAATACAATTTTGGAGAAATACAATATTATATATATATCAAAGATAATGAGGTGAGAAATACAATATTATATATATATCAAAGATAATGATCCAAGGGGTGGCACTCCCTATCTGTCTCATGTAATACGAGAAAAATATTTAAAATGGCCGAAAATGTAAACAACCGCCATTATGGTCATTTTTCAATATTTTCTAAATTTGTATTTAAATATCAATTTATGTTTTATGATGATATTATAAGTAATTTATAGTATTGGTATATAAGTATATAACTCTACTAATAAGTAAAACTTATTAAAAGACACAGATCATTAATAAATAAATGTTTATTGATGATTTATAAATTTGACAATACAAATAATATTTTATAAATTTCATATATTTATTAAAATATCAATTTATATTTAGTTATAAGATATATATTAAATATATAATTTAAAATATGTATTGTATATAATATTTATTTACATATGTTACAATATTAATAATGTTCGTGACTTTCTAATTACTTTTTTAAGTGTACAAATTGTATCTAAATTTTGACTAGATAAAATATTTTTTAAACATATACATACAAAATAATTAATAACATTGTCACGAATTTGACAGTTATCGCAATAATCAAAATATATATTATTAACAGAAATAATATGATTAAATACTTTACAAATGTTTACTTTATACACAATATCATTTATATAATATTTAAATAAAATATATTACTTACGAACATAATCAACAAATATCGTAGTTGGTTGGAACTTATTATTATTATATACATTCTTTGATTTATCCATAATTAATAAATGATCACTAGAGAAACAATTTGATGCAGACATACAAATTAAATCAACACACTTTGTACAACAATATTTACGAATATAATTACATATATCAAGTGCTATCAATACGATAGAATTATCTAATAAATTTGTGATAGGAAATATAGCAAATGGAATGATTTCTGGATAAAGTATAGTATGTATAGGTATATTTGGAATGGTTTGAAGCTAGTGCTAGAGATTGGTATGATATATATCTAGAGATTCTTGTTTCATTTGTTTTTTCTGTTCTTGATCTTCAGCAATATGATCCTGTGCTAATTCACCTATATTGTTCCCAATATCATCGTTTGAAATCAGCCTCTAAATAATTGTATTATAATATAAATATAAATAATTACTTGATAGAAATGTTCTATTTTTTGTTATGGTGTAGATTTTATTTAATATGGATATCATGAATTTATAGAGAGCTTCACTCTTATAGATTATGTGTGTTTTCACAATAATTCTCCGTGACTTTAATTGAGGAGGAGGGTTTGATACCGTAATCAAAGTAGGTATTGCATTATATACAAGTCGTTTCCTGAATACATTTATAATTATATATATGAACCATTAATAATATATTAATGGGGTATATTACTATAATTAAATTATTACCATAATACAAATATATAGTGAGAATTGATCTTTAAATATAAAGTGAAATACATTACATTGTATATATATATATAAAAAACTACAATATTATATTTTAAATTATGAATATTTTAATGTAAAATAAACCTGCTTGAAGTATTATACATCGTATCGTTGAAATGCCTACCACAGATTCGTAAATGTCTGAGTGATTGAATACCAGATTCCTTTATTATTTTCAATAAGGTTTCATTTCTTGTATTTATAGCCCATTTTTTACAACTATATAATTATATTAAATAGTAAATTATAATTCTTATAGATATGACATAAGGGTTAATATTATATGTATTGTCATAAAATACATAGTATGATTATTTATATCATTATTCATAATAAAAATCAGAAAATTTAAAATATTTGTATTTAAATTATATATGACATATATTATTAATCAAATAACAAGTTATATTAAATTAAACCTATTATATATTTGCTATATATTATTAGATATGTTAATGATACGACATAGCGTGAACGTTTATATAAAAGGAATAAGAATAATTAATTATTGAAATTTAAAAATATTTTTAAAAATATTTTTATATGAGTCTTACCGTTCTTCTTCTAAGTGAAATCTGTGATACGGAAATGTATCTCTATATTGATAATTATCACAATTTATTACAGAACATCGTAATCCAGTCTTAATGGTTGAATTACTACAGTTTAACATACTTTTTAGGATATATTTACGTAATAAAATAAAATATTTTTCATAAAATTTAAAAAATGACCATAATGGCGGATAAAAATTCAGCTGTCAATATTACGAATTCTCGTTTTCGCGGGAGTGCCACCCCTTGGATAATGATGATAGAAATACAATAATTTTAATTTTCAATGATTATTTCTATTCTAGTATATATGTAAAAAATATCTTTATTTACTTCACTAATTATGCAACAATAAGGTTTTCTATGAAACTGACCTTCTCTCAGTGACCAATCCATTCCCATTTCCAACACATCATTCAAATCTCTATATTAGATAATATTGTACATTTAAATGTATACATAAATGAATTTGTAGGTGTATTATATATATATGTAATAGATAGAAAAAGTATTACTTATTATTGTTTGAAGTATTTGAAAACCAACCAGCCTGTACATACAACCTAGGTTCTACATACAACTTAGGTACTACATACAACCTAAACACTACATACAACCTAAACACTACATACAACCTAAACACTACATACAACCTAGGTACTACATACAACCTAAACACTACATACAACCTAAACACTACATACAACCTAAACACTACATACAACATAAACACTACATACAACCTAAACACTATAAACTAAAACTCTTGTAAATTCCCCCAAACATTATTAATCATCTACAGACAAACAAATTATTGCTAATAAAGACTTCTTATCTAAAGACTTCTTATATAAAGACTTCTTATCTAAAGACTTCTTATCTAAAGACTTCTTATCTAAAGACTTCTTATCTAAAGACTTCTTATCTAAAGACTTAAATGTTACTCTGCATATTGCGGATTTCATAACACAATCTATAGAATTATAATTTCACAATTATTCCTATGTATAAGTATTACTAACTTGGCAGACATAGGGATGATACCCTTGCTACCCACTCCAACTGGGATGTGGTTGAACAGAGACTGAGTGAGTTGTTCCTAGGAATAATTACAATCTGTTATCTTATAATCTACAAGCGTACTTTGGAGTAATAACAAATAAAAATGTAATCTATATTACAATATATATAGCTAATTATATAATATTTGATTTATTATTATTATTAGTATATTTATGGATTAATACATTACAATATTTTGTTATTAATAAATCTAAATTAAGTCAATGAAATAAATTATTATTTTATATAAAATGAATAGCTTTTTGTTACAAAACAATATTTTAAAACCATTGACTATCTAGTATCTTTCATCCTTCAATATATATTATGAATTCTAAAAAAAGGCTACAAATTAAAATAGATATTGGAAAAACAGCGTTACACTGAAAATGATTGTTAGAAAATAAATTTTATAATTCTCATAATTGATATTATTTATTTATAAAATCACAAATTTCCTGCAAACTTTTCATATATTTTTTATATATAATTAATATAATTTATACACTAATTAATTTAATCTATTATTCAAAAATATCAACCATAATATTTAAGTAGATATAGTATCGTGCACAATTTGTCGGGGTGTGTCGTGTGTTTGTATATTTAGAAGTGCCGTTTACATATTAAAATATTTTATATAATTCAATAATTTAATATTTTATAACATTTAAAAATTTACTTTTAATATACAAAATACGTACAGTGGAACTATTTAGCGGATTTTTTAGATATTTATAAGATGATATACATTTCAAATATTATGTCATACGAATAAACTAAAATCATATTTATTTTCAGTCGTCAAATATTAATTTTACGGATTATTTTATAATACATTAAGCTTTATTTTTAACTTAAAAATAGTTAAAAATAACGTAGTAAAAAATTCTACCATTATATATTATATAAATTTCTAAAACCATATTGTCTATATTTAAATATTCTACCCGCTAAATAACAATATTATTATTACGTAATACCACAACCAATAAAATGTTCCAAAAATATAAATGTTACGCTTCAAATACAATTAGGTCATATTTCAATTATATTCTTGATTTTTAAAAATTATTTACAGAATTTTTTTGAATTTACGGTTCTAAATAATAAACACTCATTACATATAAGTGCTATGTTTATCAAGATATATTGACAACACTCTAATTTTAATAATTACAAATTAATATATGTCAATATACTAATTATATACGTATATATATTAAATATGGAATTTTATAATAAAACTATTAAAAATAATGTTCATATTTATATTATAAGTGCATCATTAACATGTAACTTGTAATTGAACCAGAATCAGTTACTCAAACTCTTTCTTTTAATTTTATATTCTTGTATACCTTCTATATATATTCAAATAAACCTATTTTAAACCTCGTTATTTTTAAAGTGCATATAATAAATATAAATAAAAGGGCTTACTCTCTCAAGCGTATTTTCTTAGAATAATTATTTAAATTCACCTCACCTGGTTATCATAAATGTGTTTAATTTAAGAAGTAATCCAATTACTTTTATTTATGTATTGAAAAAACAAAATAGCTTGATTTTTAAATATATGTAAATTATTTCATATATATTTAATAAATGGTAGAATTTATGCACAAAAAATATAAATAATAGTTAGTAAAGTTGTGGACATAATAGTTTTATATTTTCACTATAAAAAATGCTACATGTTTAAATTAAAAATGACTTTCTAGATATTTTATGTGAATAAAACGAAAATCTAATTTCTTAAAGAACAATATGAAGGATGTAACCATTAGCATTACAAATATATAGAAATTATGAAAATAAATTCTATTAATAAAGGTGTATTCAAATTACTAAACTATAAGTTATTCAAATAAAATTTATAACTGAACAAATTCTTAAAAAATGCTCTCATGATTTTATAGTTATTTATAAAATATGATTTAAACTTGTTTTTATATTTTATAAAATACAAAATTGTTACAGATTTTGGAAAAATAGTTATATTTTCTAATTTAATACAACATTTTTTTTCAAAGATCTCTAAGATCACCATTTGTTATCTTATAAGTGAAATTACAAATCATCTCAATCTAACTACCTTAACGGGTTTGACATCGCTTTCCATCAGATTTGTTCTGATGAGGCGTACACCGCAGTTGATGTCGAAGCCTACGCCTCCTGGCGAGACAATAGCCTCCGGGTCGTCCATATCGAAAGCAGCCATATTACCTGCGGTGTGACCACGTAGCCAGAATTTGTGGAGACTTAATTAGCGAGATTCAATTTCAATTGTGATATTTTATTTCACTTAGTGTCACTATTAATCGACTCATGAGCAAACTAATAATCTAAAAACATGATGAGAGTAAACGTAATTTAGAATAAAATAATATTATGTTTTCCTATTACAAGAATTAGATTGTAATCAATAGTTATATAATTGTACAACAAATTGAATAATCATATTTCATAATATTTTTTAAATACTACCTATAATACTATCATATAAAACTTTTTGGACATCTCTAGACATCACATTCTTAATTTAGCACGACTAACCAATTGCAAAACCGTAGCCGGAGTGTATGTCAGGCAACCCAATGCTCTTACTCACAATACCTGGCAGAGACGCAACATTACTGATCTGGCAAATGGATAAAAAGTGAATTTCAGTGACACATTTCAGTAACTCTTAAAATGAATGTCTGATAGTCCGAATTGGCTTTTGGTTTATTTTAGTAGCTAAGCTAACATTTGCCATTCAAACAATTGTACTGCTAAACTATTTAGAATATATTCTACATTTTTGATTATTCCAAAAATAAGATTGGCAAAGATAATCAATTATTGTAAGAATAGCAAACATCATTAAATGCATCAAATAAAATGCATTGTTTTAAATTTATATAAATAAAAAGTAACTACTAATTATCATATTATTAAATAATAAGATTATAACTGAAATAAAAAATATTATTGTTTATTTGAAATTATAAAACTTTAAAACTTATTAATATAAATGATAATTAATCAATAAAATAATTAGTATAATATCCTTTGAATAAATAATAATAATGATACATGTATGCATAATAGATTAAAATGTATGTATATGATATATATTATAATTAGAATTCAGACAGATAAATATATTATTTTACAATCTAAATGTAAAAGTTTTATTATTATAATTTATTATACAATTGTGATATTATCAATAAAATGGGCACGTTGATAAGATATGAATCATCGATAAATAATTCTACCCATAAAATCTCAAAGGGAACCTAGATTAAATATAGCATAGGGTGATCTATGTTAGGATAATTCAGTTTCCTAGAAATTACACTCACTTAATATATAATATTACAACTCTTTCCTATTATTAGAATAGATATTATACAACTTTTTAGTCGGATAAACACAAAACTCCATTGTTAAGTTCTAAAATCAAACATAATAAATATTCTATTTAGACATGTAGATAATGTTTTTACTCCAATGTCCAAATAAATTCTAAAATCACTACTCAAATGCTCCAAATGTAGAAACCTGCTTTACCCCCGGTAGAAATCCTCCGTATCCCTTTGACCTACACGACTGCCTCAGCTCATCAAACATCAACTGCTCAAGTGTTTCATTTGCATAGAATATACCATCCACCTGTTCGGAATAATCCCACATTAATAATAAATATATATATATATTTGTTTTTAACATTGAAATTAATATTACAAATTATTTTTTTATATGTAGAATTATATTATGTCATCCCAACTTTAATTAAATATTGATAGTGATATTATATCTAATTAATATTAAGTATTCATTGCCCTCTATATTGAATTCCTTATAATATTAAACTCGCCTTCATATTAGGAACAAAGCCCTGTTTGATTCGCCAGCTATAATGGTTAATTCGTTCTAAATATTTCATTTCTTCTTCATATGTTCGAGGGATATTTATATCTGCCATTATTCAAGAAAATCTGTTGCATTTAGAAAAAATTTAATTTTGATATGCAACTTAATTTAATATAAGATGATATACAGTATGTTATATGACATTAATATTATATAAAACCAGCGATGTATTATGTCATTATTAAATATATACCTAAATAAATATAGATATTTACATATTTATATAACTAAGTCTATCTAAAAAACAATATAATGCTTGAAATACTATTAATTCTTTTTTATAATTGTATTCATTCATATTAAATCTTGCTTACAAATCAATCAAATTAGTTATTATTTGTGTAGCTATTTTATAATCGATTTATCACCGAGTTTTTTTCTACGAGAGATCAACGTATAATAACACGTAATAGGGTATTGTACACACAAGCATAATTCATTACTTTTTAATGATTAAAAAGAAGAATGTATTAGATTATTTTCTAGTTTATATGTATTATATAAAATATATGAATTTCAAAACATTATTAAAGATATCTTATATAATAAAATATTCTATAAATATAAAGTATTTATAACTATTAACTAGTTAATTAATTACTTTTCTATTATTTGTTTAGTATTTTTAATAATATTTTTAAAATTCAACAAAGATTTGAAAATCATTCTACTATAATTGTCAATTTTGAATAATTATAATTTATATTTTATTTATTATATTACATAATGGTAGAGGAGAATGAAAATTCATCTGCTAATGGTGAAGATAAAGCAATTGAAAATTTAGAATCTGAATCAAAATCTGCAAAGAAAAAGAAGAAGAAGAAGAAGGCAAAAGCCGGTTCATTATAATTAATGTAAACGTTTCAAATTGTATTAGTATATTATCGCCATAATCATATACATTATATATTCATACATAATAATTAGACAGGAAAACATATTGATGTATATGGGTATATACTTAACATATTAATTAAAATTATTTTTGGATAATTAGATTTTTTATATATTATTTAAATTATCAAATAATTAAATTGTACTAATTATTATTAACTACTAGTGAACTAGTTTATTTTAATTAAATTTATTAACTCAATTTATTGACCATTGCTATCTTGACAAAAATCATCTTTATTAATATACTTTTAATATATATAATTGAAATAATAATATTGTATATTTAGATATTTAGGTGTATAACAAAATATTTTCACAGCTGTCGATATTGAAGTAGATCAACTGGAAAGTAAACTTGCTCAAGAGACATTAAGTGAAAATAAAGAAGGTTTTAAATATACATTCTAGTAGTAATAGTAGTCTTAGATATATGTTTCTATATAAACATCTACTCATGCACATGTCTGTTAAAATATCTAGACTAGGAATACATATTTTTGATGTGAATAACAAATTGATTTTTTTAACTGTATAACAGGTTTTTATGTATGGGTAATTAAATAATTTATTACTCATATCATATCCATATTACCATTTACATACACGTAATTAAATTATTTAAATTTAATTAGCCATAATTTATAATTCTAAAGGCCAGTAAAGTATATTAGTTTCTCATAATATTTTTAAGATTAATACCTGTATATTTTTAGGAGTTTATAATTCTTGGTTAAATATTATTGATACAAGGTTATATCACTACTGATGCCTGTACATACATTTAATTGAGTTACATAATTCGCCTGATGTTTCCTTTGTTTTCATTTATTATATTTACATTTCAATTAATTTTTTGATGATCATATTATATAACATTATAACATTATATAATTAATTATAAAAATTCTCTATTTCTTCATTTTTTGGTTGGGATTTTGTTGGATAATCTGATAATATATATGTTAAAGAATTCTTTAAACATCAGAACTGTTTTATCATTTATGTTAAAGCATACCACCATGTGTGAGATATCTTTGTTTACATGAGAGCCATCATTGCGAATATTAAGTATTTTATGATCATTTTCATAGAGTCTTAATATTTGATATAGCAATATTTGTTCTTTTAGAACACCAGCTCTTCTACATTCCTTATGTCTTTTAGAGTTTGTAAATTCCATTTACTATTAAAGAATCAGTTTTTATACAAATTCTTGTCATTCTTGTTTCATCAGTAGTTATTTTTTCAATATTAATCCGATGTGAGATAATAAACGTTGAACTTTTTTCCTTGTAAGTAATTATGTTACACATTACTCCTAATTTTTAAATGGAAGTTGGATCTATATAATCTATATTTATATCTATTATATACATATATATATATGTATGATAGATTAAATATATGTATATATGTAAATATATCATATATCAAATTGATAACATTTAATAATGAATTTTAGACTTTCTAATATATTTTTACAATATATACAATTATTCAAATGATAAAACCTAGAAGACAATGGAGAAGATGTTGAAGTCGTAGAAGGAGCTGAAGGTGCAGCTAAGAAGAAGAAGAAAAAGAAAAAAAAGAATAAGGGTTTAATAAATTTATAATTATTATCAACAAAAGTTATGAAAGAGTCATGAATATATAATTTTATTAAAATGTTCATTTAATATGAATTATATAATATATACTAAACATTATTATACTTTTGTACTTTTAGGAAATAAGGTTCAGACTGATCCACCTACAGTTCCTGTATCTTCACTTTTCAAAGATCATGTGTACCCAATTGGAGAAATACACGAATACCCTTTGGATGAGTATGTAAATAGTTATTCATACTTAAAAATTGAGTAACACTTAATTTATACTTAAAATTGTTTGCTGCCCGTTAATTATTTATTATATTAATTAATATTATTTAAATTTAAATACTCTCCATGCCTCCATAAGTATAATGTCCTAAGCCCTTTCTTCTATATTATTAATTTTCAACATCTTATACGCTATCTATCACCATCATATATTCGGTAATACCAACCTTCATCTATCTCCTCCCCAATCCCTACTAACCCCTACCAATTCCTACCAATCCCTACCAAGCCCTACCAAGCCCTACCAAGCCCTATCAAGCCCTACCAACCCTACTAACCACTACTAACCCCTACGAACTCCTACTAACCACTACCAACTCCTACCGACCCCTACTAACCCCTACCGACCCCTACTAACCACTACCAACCCCTACCACCCCCTACCAACTCCTACCGACCCCTACTAACTCCTACCAATCCCTACCAACCCCTCCTACCAATCCCTACCAACCCCTACCAACCCCTACTAACCCCTACTAACCCCTACCAACCCCTACTAACCCCTACCAACTCCTACCAACCCCTACCAACCCCTACTAACCCCTACCAACTCCTACCAACCCCTCCTACCAACCCCTACCAACTCCTACCAACTCCTACCAACCCCTACTAACCCCTACCAACCCCTACCAATCCCTACCAACCCCTACCAACTCCTACCAACCCCTACCAACCCCTACTAACCCCTACCGTTCGCCAGCTCCATGGCTCGCGACCGTTTTACGTGCGAAGAGAGTCGCCTGCGAGATAAGATGAACGAAGAAATGATGAATGATGTTCGCCAGGCAGCTGAAGTGCACAGACAGACTAGACAGTACCTTCAGCGTGTCATCGAACCAGGCATGACCATGATCGAAATCTGGTTAGTCGTGTTGTGCAGTTACGTTACCTAGAATGCTATGCGATTGTGCGTGCAATGCGATGAAGACAGTCAAATTCTACAGTTTGTATATCTACTTTTGTCTCTCTTTCTCCGTTCTTTCAACTTTATTATACCTCAGGTAAGTTCGTTTCATTTACTTCTCTTAAAGCAATTCACTAAACTCAAATATTGTGATGATTGCATTGTTCATGGCATCTATATCCCATCATTTCACCTCACTTCAGCACCTACCTTCAAATACTTCCCACTACTAACACCAATGACTCAATTTACACGTTGTCACTTGAACTTCTAATCTGCATACCTCACTTTCACCATATTACTTCTCACCACCTCGCCATCACCGCACTACAAAACTTCCACTCTTGTTCAACTTCACCTCCTACCCCCTCGTCCAACCTCACCTCCTACCCCCCCTTGTCTAACTTCACCTCCTACCAACT
The DNA here is from genome assembly GCA_964035775.1 of Osedax frankpressi. Taxonomy (NCBI): domain Eukaryota; kingdom Metazoa; phylum Annelida; class Polychaeta; order Sabellida; family Siboglinidae; genus Osedax; species Osedax frankpressi. The sequence continues at coordinate 14,227,446 of OZ038313.1, read as the reverse complement.
CGTCTAACTTCACCTCCTACCCCCCTGTCTAACTTCACCTCCTACCCCCCCTAGTCTAACTTCACCTCCTACCCCCCTCGTCCAACTTCACCTCCTACCCCCCCTTGTCTAACTTCACCTCCTACACCTCGTCCAACTTCACCTCCTACCCCCCCTAGTCTAACTTCACCTCCTACCCCCCCTATCTAACTTCACCTTCTACCTCCCCATGTCTAACTTCACCTCCTACCCCCCCTAGTCTAACTTCACCTCCTATCCTCCCCCCCTTGTCCAACTTCACCTCCTACCCCCCCCCCCCCCCCCCTTGTCTAATTTCACCTCCTATGCCCCTCGCTCTACCAGTGAACACGTCGAGACGTCTGTACGCCACCTCATTGAAGCCAACAAACTCGATGCCGGATTTGCGTTTCCAGTTGGCGTGTCTCTGAATCATGTTGCCGCCCACTACACGCCCAATGCTGGTGATAAGACTGTGCTCTCTTATGACGATGTCATGAAAGTGGACTTTGGAACTCAGGTCAACGGTTTGTTTGCGATACCAGCTGAACAAAAAAAGAGAGAGAGAGAGAGGGAGGGAGGGAGGGAGATGGTGAAATTAAACTTTTATAAACTCTTATTAGTTTATGAATAAACTATTTATAAATCTATAATTAAAGGAATTAACATATAATATATTATATTTTTTAATAAAAAATCATTTAAGATTGATTACACAATACTTATTTAGGTATATAATAGTTAGTTACATTAATACTTGAAATATCTGCAATATTATCTTAAATTATAACTTAAAACTTAAATTTGTTACTATACATCAGGTAGGATCATAGATTCAGCATTTACTTGGGCTCCTAACCCAAGATATGGCAACCTTTTGAAAGCAGTTAAGGAAGCAACTAACACAGGAATTAAGGTTATTTCTATACACTCTTTAGTTTGTATATATTTAATCTTAATATTATATCAACTATTTGATATTTTTATTTACGGTAGAGTCATATATTGAAATGGTGCCTTGATCTAATTATCAGTCACATGATAAAACAATGTATATAACAAAACACCTCTTGAGAATGTATCTATTATGTGAACATCTATATTTCCTATAAATATCTAAATTTAGTTTTTTAATAACATTGAATATTATTGAATTATAAAGATTAAAATTGTAGAGTTGAATACATTTTATATTCTACAACATTCTTACAAAGAATAGAAACATAATATAATTATTACTGCTATGATAATTTTTAGCTTATTGCAACATAATTCATGATTTCTATTTTTAAAAATGTGTCATTTTGATAATTAATCTTATAATGTCTATTTATAAAGGTTTATAAACTATTTCAACTTAATTTATTACTGTTTTGATATTTTTCATATTTTAGATTTTCAACTATATTTACATTATTGGAGCAAACCAAAAGATAAATTTGTATAATAAGCTGTTGTATATGATATTGCATAATATAATGTATCTGAAATTTAATAATTTTCTATATTTGTGTAATATTAGAAATGGAAACTGCGGATTAAATTGCGCTGAACTTAAACTTTGATATTTGTTAAATATTTCATTTTTATATTATGTAACCATTCTTCCCATAATAAATTAAACATCATTTGCAATATTAACTAACAAGAGATGCACATTGGTTTACTTTATTATATTAATTTTTTGTTTTTTAGATTGACACATTTATAATACTTAGATATTTATTCATATATATATATAATAAATATATAATATATATTAAATTAAAATTGACCTAATTTATATTATTACAATGTGCTTCAAATCAATATCATATACTTTAGGCTTGTGGTATAGATGTAAGGTTATGCGATGTAGGAGAGCAAATACAAGAGGTAATGGAATCCTACGAAGTTGAATTAAATGGAAAAACACACCGAGGTGTCAATACATTGTTTATTAATTATAATTAATATAGGAAATCATCGATTTTATTTGATCTTTTCAATTTACTTTTCAGTTTTTCTCCTAGTTGATGTAATTGAACCTACATAATATAACATGTATTCCCATTTCACAATGTCTATAATTGAATCTAATGTAAATTCATAAACTGTTGCATATATTATTAGTAATGTAATTCAATTTTATTCCTCAAATAACAAACTAAATATTTTGATTATTCAATAAACTCGTCATAAAATTAATTTCATTTTTGTATAAAAATATAATGAACTATTTGTAGATTGTATTATGTTGAAATTATTGTCTAAAATTATAAATTTCCCGTTAGTAAAATCCATTAGGAATCTGAATGGGCATTCTGTTGGCCTCTACAGAGTACATGCTGGCAAAACTGTGCCCATTGTTAAAGGGGGAGAGTCCACTCGAATGGAGGTGTGTATGTTTGGCTTGTTGTGGTCTAATTATTCTCATGTACTTCTAGAATAATGTTAAGATAGAAATATGCACAAAATATTTTATTGTAAAGATAAACATTATATTAATAACTTCAGATATTTCTATTTTTATATAACATAATTATATTAAATTTTACCAGTGGAAATTACTATTGCTATTATTACTATTGCTATTACTGTTGCTATTGATATTACTATTTCTATTGCCATTGCTATTGCTATTGCTATTGCTATTGCTATTGCTATTGCTATTGCTATTGCTATTGCTATTGCTATTACTGTTGCTATTGATATTACTATTTCTATTGCCATTGCTATTGCTATTGCTATTGCTATTGCTATTGCTATTGCTATTGCTATTGCTATTGCTATTGCTATTGCTATTGCTATTGCTATTGCTATTGCTATTGCTATTGCTGTTGTTATTGCTATTGCTATTGCTATTGCTGTTGTTATTGATATTACTATTTCTATTGCTATTGATATTGCTATTGCTATTGCTATTGCTATTGTTATTGCTATTGCTATTGCTATTGATATTGCTATTGCTATTGCTGTTGTTATTGCTATTGCTATTGCTATTGCTATTGCTATTGCTATTGCTATTGCTATTGCTATTGCTATTGCTATTGCTATTGCTATTACTGTTGCTATTGATATTACTATTTCTATTGCCATTGCTATTGCTATTGCTATTGCTATTGCTATTGCTATTGCTATTGCTATTGCTATTGCTATTGCTATTGCTATTGCTATTGCTATTGCTATTGCTATTGCTATTGCTATTGCTATTGCTGTTGTTATTGCTATTGCTATTGCTATTGCTGTTGTTATTGATATTACTATTTCTATTGCTATTGATATTGCTATTGCTATTGCTATTGCTATTGTTATTGCTATTGCTATTGCTATTGCTATTGCTATTGCTATTGCTATTGCTATTGCTATTGCTATTGCTATTGCTATTGCTATTGCTATTGCTATTGCTATTGTTATTGCTGTTGTTATTGCTATTACTGTTGCTATTGATATTACTATTTCTATTGCTATTGATATTACTATTGCTATTTCTATTGCTATTGATATTACTATTGCTATTGCTATTGCTGTTGTTATTGCTATTGTTATTGATATTACTATTGCTATTGCTATTGATATTGCTATTGCTATTGCTATTGCTATTGCTATTGCTATTGCTGTTGTTATTGCTATTGCTATTGCTATTGCTGTTGTTATTGATATTACTATTTCTATTGCTATTGATATTGCTATTGCTATTGCTATTGCTATTGTTATTGCTATTGCTATTGCTATTGCTATTGCTATTGCTATTGCTATTGCTATTGCTATTGCTGTTGTTATTGATATTGCTATTGCTATTGCTGTTGCTATTGCTATTGTTATTGATATTACTATTGCTATTGCTATTGATATTGCTATTGCTATTGCTATTGCTATTGCTATTGCTATTGCTATTGCTATTGCTATTGCTATTGCTATTGCTATTGCTATTGCTATTGCTATTGTTATTGCTATTGCTATTGCTATTGCTATTGCTATTGCTATTGCTGTTGTTATTGCTATTGCTATTGCTATTGCTGTTGTTATTGCTATTGCTATTGCTATTGCTATTGATATTGCTATTTCTATTGCTATTGATATTACTATTGCTATTGCTATTGCTGTTGTTATTGCTATTACTGTTGCTATTGATATTACTATTTCTATTGCTATTGATATTACTATTGCTATTGCTATTGCTGTTGTTATTGCTATTGCTATTACTATTGCTATTGCTATTGCTATTGATATTGCTATTGCTATTGCTATTGCTATTGATATTGCTATTGCTATTGCTATTGCTGTTGCTATTGCTATTGTTATTGATATTACTATTGCTATTGCTATTGCTATTGCTATTGCTATTGCTATTGCTATTGCTATTGCTATTGCTATTGCTGTTGTTATTGCTATTGCTATTGCTATTGATGTTGTTATTGATATTACTATTTCTATTGCTATTGATATTGCTATTGCTATTGCTATTGCTATTGTTATTGCTATTGCTATTGCTATTGCTATTGCTATTGCTATTGCTATTGCTGTTGCTATTGCTATTGCTATTGCTATTGCTATTGCTATTGCTATTGCTATTGCTATTGCTATTGCTATTGCTATTGCTATTGCTATTGCTGTTGCTATTGCTGTTGCTATTGCTATTGTTATTGATATTACTATTGCTATTGATATTGCTATTGCTATTGCTATTGCTATTGCTATTGCTATTGCTATTGCTATTGCTGTTGTTATTGCTATTGCTATTGCTATTGATGTTGTTATTGATATTACTATTTCTATTGCTATTGATATTGCTATTGCTATTGCTATTGCTATTGTTATTGCTATTGCTATTGCTATTGCTATTGCTATTGCTATTGCTATTGCTGTTGCTATTGCTATTGCTATTGCTATTGCTATTGCTATTGCTATTGCTATTGCTATTGCTATTGCTATTGCTATTGCTGTTGCTATTGCTGTTGTTATTGCTATTGCTGTTGTTATTGCTATTGCTGTTGTTATTGCTATTGCTGTTGTTATTGCTATTGCTATTGCTATTGCTATTGCTATTGCTATTGCTATTGCTATTGCTATTGATATTGCTATTACTATTACTCTTACTATTACTATTGCTATTGCTATTGCTATTGCTATTGCTATTGCTATTGCTATTGCTATTGCTATTGCTATTGCTATTACTATTGCTATTGCTGTTGTTATTGCTATTGCTGTTGTTATTGCTATTGCTGTTGTTATTGCTATTGCTGTTGTTATTGCTATTGCTATTGCTATTGCTATTGCTATTGCTATTGCTATTGCTATTGCTATTGATATTGCTATTACTATTACTCTTACTATTACTATTACTATTACTATTGCTATTGCTATTGCTATTGCTATTGCTATTGCTATTGCTATTGCTATTGCTATTGATATTGCTATTACTATTACTCTTACTATTACTATTGCTATTGCTATTGCTATTGCTATTGCTATTGCTATTGCTATTGCTATTGCTATTGCTATTGCTATTGCTATTGCTATTACTATTGCTATTGCTGTTGTTATTGCTATTGCTGTTGTTATTGCTATTGCTGTTGTTATTGCTATTGCTGTTGTTATTGCTATTGCTATTGCTATTGCTATTGCTATTGCTATTGCTATTGCTATTGCTATTGATATTGCTATTACTATTACTCTTACTATTACTATTACTATTACTATTGCTATTGCTATTGCTATTGCTATTGCTATTGCTATTGCTATTACTATTGCTATTGCTATTGCTATTGCTATTGCTATTGCTATTGCTATTGCTGTTGTTATTGCTATTGCTGTTGCTATTGCTATTGCTATTGCTATTGCTATTGCTATTGCTATTGCTATTGCTATTGCTATTGCTATTGCTATTGCTATTGCTATTGCTATTGCTATTGCTATTGCTATTGCTATTGCTATTGCTATTGCTATTGCTATTGCTATTGCTATTGCTATTGCTATTGCTATTGCTATTGCTATTGCTATTGCTATTGTTATTGCTATTGCTGTTGTTATTGCTATTGCTGTTGTTATTGCTATTGCTATTGCTATTGCTGTTGTTATTGCTATTGCTATTGCTATTGCTATTGCTATTGCTATTGCTATTGCTATTGCTATTTATATTGCTATTACTATTACTCTTACTATTACTATTACTATTACTATTACTATTGCTATTGCTATTGCTGTTGTTATTGATATTGCTATTGCTATTGCTATTGCTATTGCTATTGCTATTGCTATTGCTATTGCTATTGCTGTTGTTATTGCTATTACTGTTGCTATTGATATTACTATTTCTATTGCTATTGATATTACTATTGCTATTGCTATTGCTATTGCTATTGCTATTGCTATTGCTATTACTATTGCTATTGCTATTGCTATTGCTATTGCTATTGCTATTGCTATTGCTGTTGTTATTGCTATTGCTGTTGCTATTGCTATTGCTATTGCTATTGCTATTGCTATTGCTATTGCTATTGCTATTGCTATTGCTATTGCTATTGCTATTGCTGTTGTTATTGCTATTACTGTTGCTATTGATATTACTATTTCTATTGCTATTGATATTACTATTGCTATTGCTATTGCTATTGCTATTGCTATTGCTATTGCTATTGCTATTGCTATTGCTATTGCTATTGCTATTGCTATTGCTATTGCTGTTGTTATTGCTATTGTTATTGATATTACTATTGCTATTGCTATTGATATTGCTATTGCTATTGCTATTGCTATTGCTATTGCTATTGCTGTTGTTATTGCTATTGCTATTGCTATTGCTGTTGTTATTGATATTACTATTTCTATTGCTATTGATATTGCTATTGCTATTGCTATTGCTATTGTTATTGCTATTGCTATTGCTATTGCTATTGCTATTGCTATTGCTATTGCTATTGCTATTGCTATTGCTGTTGTTATTGATATTGCTATTGCTATTGCTGTTGCTATTGCTATTGTTATTGATATTACTATTGCTATTGCTATTGATATTGCTATTGCTATTGCTGTTGTTATTGCTATTGCTATTGCTGTTGTTATTGATATTACTATTTCTATTGCTATTGATATTGCTATTGCTATTGCTATTGCTATTGCTATTGCTATTGATATTGCTATTACTATTACTCTTACTATTACTATTACTATTACTATTGCTATTGCTATTGCTATTGTTATTGCTATTGCTATTGCTATTGCTATTGCTATTGCTATTGCTGTTGTTATTGCTATTGCTATTGCTATTGCTGTTGTTATTGCTATTGCTATTGCTATTGCTATTGATATTGCTATTACTATTACTCTTACTATTGCTATTGCTATTGCTATTGCTATTGCTATTGCTATTGCTATTGCTATTGCTATTGCTATTGCTATTGCTATTGCTATTGCTATTGCTATTGCTATTGCTATTGCTGTTGTTATTGCTATTGCTATTGCTATTGCTGTTGTTATTGATATTACTATTTCTATTGCTATTGATATTGCTATTGCTATTGCTATTGCTATTGCTATTGCTATTGCTATTGCTATTGCTATTGCTATTGCTATTGCTATTGCTATTGCTATTGCTATTGCTATTGCTATTGCTATTGCTATTGCTATTGCTATTGCTATTACTATTGCTATTGCTGTTGTTATTGCTATTGCTGTTGTTATTGCTATTGCTGTTGTTATTGCTATTGCTGTTGTTATTGCTATTGCTATTGCTATTGCTGTTGTTATTGATATTACTATTTCTATTGCTATTGATATTGCTATTGCTATTGCTATTGCTATTGCTATTGCTATTGCTATTGCTATTGCTATTGCTATTGCTATTGCTATTGCTATTGCTATTGCTATTGCTATTGCTATTGCTATTGCTATTGCTATTGCTATTGCTATTGCTATTGCTATTGCTATTGCTATTACTATTGCTATTGCTGTTGTTATTGCTATTGCTGTTGTTATTGCTATTGCTGTTGTTATTGCTATTGCTGTTGTTATTGCTATTGCTATTGCTATTGCTATTGCTATTGCTATTGCTATTGCTATTGATATTGCTATTACTATTACTCTTACTATTACTATTGCTATTGCTATTGCTATTGCTATTGCTATTGCTATTGCTATTGCTATTGCTATTGCTATTGCTATTACTATTGCTATTGCTGTTGTTATTGCTATTGCTGTTGTTATTGCTATTGCTGTTGTTATTGCTATTGCTGTTGTTATTGCTATTGCTATTGCTATTGCTATTGCTATTGCTATTGCTATTGCTATTGCTATTGATATTGCTATTACTATTACTCTTACTATTACTATTACTATTACTATTGCTATTGCTATTGCTATTGCTATTGCTATTGCTATTGCTATTACTATTGCTATTGCTATTGCTATTGCTATTGCTATTGCTATTGCTATTGCTATTGCTATTGCTATTGCTATTGTTATTGCTATTGCTGTTGTTATTGCTATTGCTGTTGTTATTGCTATTGCTATTGCTATTGCTGTTGTTATTGCTATTGCTATTGCTATTGCTATTGCTATTGCTATTGCTATTGCTATTGCTATTTATATTGCTATTACTATTACTCTTACTATTACTATTACTATTACTATTGCTATTGCTATTGCTGTTGTTATTGATATTGCTATTGCTATTGCTATTGCTATTGCTATTGCTATTGCTATTGCTATTGCTATTGCTATTGCTATTGCTATTGCTATTGCTATTGCTATTGCTATTGCTATTGCTATTGCTATTGCTATTGCTATTGCTATTGCTATTGCTATTGCTATTGCTATTGCTATTGCTATTGCTATTGCTATTGCTATTACTATTGCTATTGCTGTTGTTATTGCTATTGCTGTTGTTATTGCTATTGCTGTTGTTATTGCTATTGCTGTTGTTATTGCTATTGCTATTGCTATTGCTATTGCTATTGCTATTGCTATTGCTATTGCTATTGATATTGCTATTACTATTACTCTTACTATTACTATTGCTATTGCTATTGCTATTGCTATTGATATTGCTATTACTATTACTCTTACTATTACTATTACTATTACTATTGCTATTGCTATTGTTATTGCTATTGCTGTTGTTATTGCTATTGCTGTTGTTATTGCTATTGCTATTGCTATTGCTGTTGTTATTGCTATTGCTGTTGTTATTGCTATTGCTATTGCTATTGCTATTGCTATTGCTATTGCTATTGCTATTGCTATTGCTATTGCTATTTATATTGCTATTACTATTACTATTACTATTGCTATTGCTATTGCTGTTGTTATTGATATTGCTATTGCTATTGCTATTGCTATTGCTATTGCTATTGCTATTGATATTGCTATTACTATTACTCTTACTATTACTATTACTATTACTATTGCTATTGCTATTGCTGTTGTTATTGCTATTGCTATTGCTATTGCTATTGCTATTGCTATTACTATTACTATTGCTATTGCTATTGCTGTTGTTATTGATATTGCTATTGCTATTGCTGTTGTTATTGCTATTGCTATTGCTATTGCTATTGCTATTGCTATTGCTATTGCTATTGCTATTGCTATTGCTATTACTATTACTATTGCTATTGCTGTTGTTATTGATATTGCTATTGCTATTGCTATTGCTATTGCTATTGCTATTACTATTACTATTGCTATTGCTATTGCTGTTGTTATTGATATTGCTATTGCTATTGCTGTTGTTATTGCTATTGCTATTGCTATTGCTATTGCTATTGCTATTGCTATTGCTATTGCTATTGCTATTGATATTGCTATTACTATTACTCTTACTATTACTATTGCTATTGCTATTGCTGTTGCTATTGCTGTTGCTATTGCTGTTGTTATTGCTATTGCTATTGCTATTGCTATTGCTATTGCTATTGCTATTGCTATTGCTATTACTATTACTATTGCTATTGCTGTTGTTATTGATATTGCTATTGCTATTGCTATTACTATTGCTATTGCTGTTGTTATTGCTATTGCTGTTGCTATTGATATTGCTATTGTTATTGCTATTGCTATTGCTATTGCTATTGCTATTACTATTACACTATTGTATTTGTTACTACTACATTTCTGTATATGTTGGGTTGCACCGAGCTACAAAGGTTTGGATAACTGATGCACTCCATTATTAAGTATCACTATGCACCACAGGAAGGAGACTTCTTTGCTATTGAAACATTTGGTAGCACTGGTAAAGGTGTTGTCCATGAAGACATGGAGTGTTCGCATTACATGAAGAACTATGAAGCAGGACATATTCCCCTAAGGTAACTTCACTTCCTATATTCCTGCGATATGCGAAGATGATTGTCGTCTTCAAATTGCAGTATATTTATTGAAAGAAACTAATTACTGGACCATTTTATTAATACTAAATGAGATTATTCACAATAACTATATCCATATAAAATACTATATGTACTTATACATTATGTAATTGTTTGTTGTATTACATTTATCTCTAAATTGAATTCATCTTGCAGATTACAGAAATCGAAACAGCTTCTGAATGTGATCAACGAGAACTTCGGTACATTGGCGTTCTGTCGACGTTGGCTTGACCAGCTCGGTCAATCGAAATATCTCATGGGCCTAAAAAACTTATGCGACGTCGGATTAGTGGATGCCTACCCCCCGCTAGTCGATATCAAAGGCTGTTATACCGCCCAGTACGAACACACCCTGCTACTACGGTCCACTTGTAAAGAAGTAATTAGCCGCGGAGATGATTATTAAGTAAACTTTAAACATTTATGTGAATTTATGAATTAATATTAATTTTTAAATAAAAATTAGTTTTCCTCTTTCTTATAATTGATGTTGATTTTCACCGAATTTTAGTAATTACATGATTATGTAAATTTTTTAGAATTTGGAAGATATTGTAATATAAAAAATAATATTAACAATAATGTTTATTAACAATTCTGTATTGGAGACCAGAGGCGAATTTATTTATAATCGAGTTTTTCTTATAATTATAATAATTTACTTAGTTTAGGAAGTCGACATATTTATTAATTCGTGTTTTACATAATACTCTAATATTTTTTTAAAAATTACTAATTTATACATGCTGACCAATTTGGTTAAAGTGATACTATATCATTATAATTTATAAATAAATACCAATAGTATTTTTATTTTTATTAATTATTGCATAACTTCAACCACATCTTTCATATTGATAAAACCAAATGAGAAAATATATAATATATTATTATATAATTAAATCATTTTTATTATTTGTCATGTAATAAGAATTTCTTGAGAATTACAATCATTGTAAGTTGACATATTTCATTTTTGTTATTAATTTCGAGATTTGTATTAGAATTTAATTTTGTAACGTAATTTGAAAGAGTTTTATTTTATTTGAGGTTCATGCAATTCAATGAATTTGACTGTAACTTTATATAATATAAATTATGCAGTTTCTATATAAACATCATATCTTGCTTTAATATACTCACATTAAGTTATGTGTTCTCAAGAATCTCTGGATCTTGCTTATTTTCTTTACACTATTTCAAACATTCATTAATCTATTTTTTTCTTTTGAAAATTTGGTAATTCGATAATAATATAACATTAATATTATTTATCTTATTATTTGTATAACATTATTTTTACGTTAGTTATGTATAAGAAAAATAAAAGTTCACATGGTGTTTATAGATTATATTAGAGTCAATAAACTATTATATATTATTTATCATTAGTTTTTAGCTAAATAATTAATTTGAATGTAATTTGTATTCAACTTTAAAAGATAAGATTAGAATCTAATGAATATACTTAGAATTCATGTTGCTTATATTTATTATAATGTAGGATTATTCTATATTGGAAGGTATACCTTATAACACGTGTTTACTTGACAATTAGATCATTTGAAATGAAAAATAGATTATATAGTTTTTAATTAGAGAATTTTATTATCAATTTATTTAGCATTAGTCTCATATATAATCATAATGATATTATTATTAAATTTAATATATAATTCTAAAAGAAAGTAACTCGCATACCTACATACTTACTACATTGCCAGGTGAAGGGGTCAATAATAGACATCATTGCATAGAGATTCTTTATTATTCCAATGTTCTTTGGAATTATGAGACATTAATTCTAGATTAGTTATGTTCAGATTTTTGTACAGTTGTTTTTCATAAATAACTTCCTTGCGAAATATCTAAAATGACAATTTCTTCTTTAACTTTATACATTAAAGAATACAAGTATCATATGATATAATATTTTATATATTTATTTTGATTATTTAATATAATTCGTTATAGAAATACACTCAGACACATAATCAGTGTTATGTGTTAATCGTTTATAAAGAGATCAATACTTAAATCGAGTTTTTTTGGGATTAGAATATTAATAATAATTTTAATTGTTGGGCCACTCATATGAATCAAAAAAGGATTTGAGAATAACATTTAAATTGTTTATCATTTATGTCTCGATAGTTTTTATTTCTAGGATACTGGAAATTATAATTCTGTGTGCGAACACTGAATTTTTGAACATTGTGCATACATTAAAAATAATATTCGTCTCTTTAAACTTAAAAAATGAAACTTATATTAATATATAATATATATACACGGCATTTTTTATCTATAAGAATATTAAAGATTATGCTTTTATACTCATTATAATCTTTTGTACTTATTATGTATACGTTTTGTTTATTTATAGTCTATTAAATGATACATATTTTAATATGTAAGAAATTCAATATCAATAAATAAGTATACTACTAAAGTAAGCTTGAGTAACTAAATTATTTTTACTTGGAAAATATAAATTAAAAGTATAATAAAGTGCAGTTCTAAAGTATTCAAATAATTGTTAATTATTTATACTGTTTAATTATATCCCTCCCTCCCTCCCTCTCTCTCTCTCTCTCTCTCTCTCTCTCACTCTCACTCTCACTCTCACTCTCACTCTTTCTCAAATATATTTATATTATTACAAGAGTACATCTAATTATATCCCAATAATGAAATTAAATTATAATAATTTATTCAAATTATAATAATTTATAAAAATATCTTTCTTTTTTATTTGGATGATTTTCTGATGTAATTTTTTAATAACATACATTTGTTTTAAAAAATGTATTTTTAATAATTTATTTATATAAAAGAATTTAATATACTAAACTTGTTTTTTTTTCTATTTGTCTATTTTCAAATAAGATTAGCTATTATATAAAGTAATTCACTACGGGTGAGGTATTCTTAACTTGTCTTCATATCGCAGACCGCCTCTACACTGAAAAACATGAATGGATTACCGTCAATGGATCCATTGCTACAATTGGCATCAGCGACTTTGCACAGGTTCTATTTATATGATATTATATGATATTATATGATATTATATGATATTATATGATATTATATGATATTATATGATATTATATGATATTATATGATATTATATGATATTATATGATATTATATGATATTATAGGATATTATATAATATTATATGATATTATATGATATTATATGATATGATATGATATTATATGATAGTATATGATATTATATGATATTATATGATATTATATGATATTAATAGATATGAGTACACATTCACACATACTAACGCACTAAAACACACTCGCGCACACCAGTGAATATAATCATAGTTCTAAACTGATCATAACACCAACTCCCCAGGATCAATTGGGAGATATAGTTTACGCCCAACCTCCTGAGTCCGGCATCGAACTTGACAAAGAAGGTTTAATGAAACTGACCAATGATAATAGAATATTAAAACATATTGATATTACATATTTTACTTTAACTGACTTTAAAATTTATATATTCATTTTATATATATTTATATTAATAATATATTAGGTTAACGATTTTAGCTAGATATCTTACTTATGTTTATTACTACTATATATATATTTATATATTCACATCTGCTCCTTATAATGTTGCCAAATGGCTAAATACTATTTATCAAATTCTATATATATATATATATATATATATATATATAGATATATATATGTATTTATCTATTTGCAATATTTCTTTCATATTTACTTTGTATCACATAAAAGACAAGTTATCTCGAGATAAAATGAAGGTAGAGTTGTTATTGTATTTGCATCAGATACATATATTATATTTCATATCGTAATTTAAATTATTAAAAAATGTATATATTAAATATATACATATAAATTAATTATATATTAGGTTGGCAATTTTTAGCTAATATGATGGATTTAGATACTAGTTGAGAAAATAATAATAAATAAAATTGTAATATATATTGGTAATATAAAATATTTATTCACATGATATCCGCACTGCAGACCTTATCCTAATTCACTATTGAGACCTAAAATATACTAATATACTCTACACTTTATACTAATATACTATTCTCTAATATACTATATACCTATATGCTATACATTAATACACTATACACTAATATATTAAAGAATATATATTATTAAACAATATATTAACTAATATATTATATGCCAATATACTATATAATATATATTAATATACTATAAACTATTTTTTCACTAATATACTACATAAAATGTTATAATGTTGATATGTGAATATTTTATCTAGTAAAATCTTTTTATTTTATTTCATTTTCGCTAGCATTATAGATATATAAATTTGATTGTAGTATTTATTAAATATAAGGTAGAAATACAATTTAGCATAATAAATTGAGTTGAGACAAATATTATTTAATAATCCAAATTATAAATACTGGAATTAGAAATAATTTAGTTTTATAACTATTTAATAAATAAATATATTTATGCAAATAACAATTTTAACATACCTTGATTTTAATACATTACTATTGACCATTGGTCATTGACCTTTGGATTGGTTTAAAGTTCATGCAGTACTTAAGCATGCATGTTTGTTTACACTTGACAAGAGACACTTTAAAAACTGAAATCAATCAGTATGAATGCACATGTTTAGTCTATATAGTGGTCGTGAGAATGGCATTTAGAACTTTCGTAGTATTTGATAAATGATTTAGTTGCATTTCACTTAATTTAATACTTTTTAATACTTTTTCCTCTTCAATGTTATTTACACAAATCTATCAATTATTAAATTTGAAGTATATCATTGTTTTGTCTCTAAAAACGTATAAACTGACTTAAAAATCTCTTTGAATGATGTTCCCAAACTCTTGACATCAGATCATCTATCAAATCATCTAGCAAACCCCTAACCACAAAATCCACACCACAAAATGAACTCTCTTTGTACATCATATACATCTTATTTATCCTTAGAAATAACCTACACCTCGACCCATCCTAGGTTTATATTTAGGATATTTTTCATAACTATTAGATATTTTTCAATAATTTAAATACCATGTATAGATGAGAATATGTTATTTTTGTCTGAAAACAAATACAATTTTGTATCAACAATCCGAAAATGGCCCGATTAGAATCGCAATCCATTATAAAAGCGTGCCACTCCCTACCAGACGAATGCGGAGCTCTGGAGAGTGTTAAGGCGGCGAGCGAACTCTACACGCCGGTATCCGGCACCGTAACCGAGGGCAACCAAAGCGTCGTCGACAAACCATCTCTGATCAACAAATCCCCGTACGACCAGGGTAGGTGTCCGAGAGAGCTCTCTATCGCTTCTTTTACAATATCCTTCTGAATGTAAAACATAGTACATAGTACATAGTATATTTATGTTAGTAAAGTTAGTTTCGATCGTACAACTAGATAATGATTTATATTTATTCATAATTATATTGAATTTTGAAAATGAATTACTAATTTTTTATATTTTTATTTACATAAATTCTACTTGGCAAGATAATTTAATAATCATATATAATTATTAATTAGTAAGGGTAGTTAAATCTACAAATAATTATAAGTACCTAAAATGTACAATTTACTCATGACTTTAAACTAATAATATGGATTTATATTATTACAATATTTTACTAATATAATGGATTTATTACAATATTTTACTAATATAATTGTTTTAAAATTTATTTCAAAAATGTAACAAAGATAATAAGTGAGTTTTTATTTATATAATAGGTCTCGTCACTATGCATTAGTTACATCCAATGAAATGAAAGTATTTTATTTGCTCATGAATACTTTCTTTTATAATATACAATTTAGATGCCGATATCTATAACATATTTAACTAAATAATTGTTTAGGGATTGATATATTTTGCAATGTTTTGTGAATCTAAGAAATTATTAGAATATATAAATACTATATTAAAAAAGCTCATACAATAAATGCATTTCATTATTTTTAAAACATTAATAATGATCATCTAAAGTAAATTTATATATATATATATATAGATATGAATATAATATAAATATTAAAATAAAATTAATATTTTTTAATCATTCAAATAAGAAATAGTCTATCTCATAGAAATATTTCCCCTATCTTTTACATGTAAGCACAACAAAGATTTCCTGTAACATTAAATCAATAAAATACAATTATATTGTATAATAGGACAATTAATTGTTGAAGTTAAACAATAAATACTGTATTATTATGTTTACCTGAAGTTTCCATTTACAGGTTGGCTGTACAAACTCAAGTTGTCAAAGAAGGAAGAACTAGATAATCTGATGGACGAGTCAGCCTATGATAAGTTTATTGCTGATCAGTCCTAAGCTACACCCTTTCCTCCCAAAACCCGCCATAAATCAGCCATACTCCTATATCTTTTATGTGCCATTACTACTGAAACTCTTTTATCGAGTTAAGTTCACATATTTTTTCTTTTGAATAAATATTTTTTGGTTTATCTTGTTTTTATTTTTTAAATATTTGAGGATTTTGGATAATTTGCATAATTACATATTAATTTTCATTTATAATAGATTTTACTAATATAAATTTAACTATGTATTTATATATATGTTAATTTATTAATTATAGTTATAAATACAGTTATAACTATATACAATTATAATTACATAACTATATTAATGTATTTTACTAGTATTATTCTTGTTAAAATAAATAATAATCCATATTAATGTTAATATAGAAAAAAAATATAAAAATGAGTTTGATTATTTTATTATAATAATAGTGATGTTAGATTCTGTTTAACAATCACAAAATAAAGTGGCAATAGAAGTACTTGTAGAGCATATTGTTGTCTGATTAATAAAATATGTACAATAGGATAATAATATAGTCAATACCAATTGGAAATAATGTCAAATTGATATATATATAAAAATGTTGCATTTTATATATAATTCAGTATTTTTTTACCAAAGAAAATATTGTAGTATCTAAATTAGAAATGTAATTGTAAGTAGCATTAGATTTGCAATGTTATACCAGTTTTCTTAATGTTCATTTGTGTCACTAATATTTACATAGCAGTATTTATTTACAAATTAAGGAGATAATATTTGTAAAGATTTCAACCATCTATCCTAGTTGCACTTATATTAGTTATGCCGATATTACACGATGCACTATTTTTATAGCCAGATTAAAGAAGTAATAATACTAGAATTGTAATGCAGCCATATTGGTGATTTGGTTCTGTACACTTAAATCACAATGTTGTTATGTCCATTCTATATATTTATCTTACTCGTCTCGATACCTATTCAAATTACTCTGGGAAGTGGATGTAAATTAATATAGGCGGTGTAGGTATGCCAGTTTCCGTCTAGTGTAGCCAGTGATTCAATTCAATACTAATAATGCTACAGCCCGTTAACTATATCTCAATTATTATATCCACTTGTAGATTTTACTATGTACATTGTTATCGCCAATATATTGTCGTAAGCGTATTTACACTGTTACCAGATTGTTTTGATCGCACCGATTCATAAATCCGTTACAACGCGGTACGAAGGTGTTAAAGTGAAAGCAGGTTCTCGCACGATTTAGTTCCTCGTCGGTGGTACTTGAAACACGTACTCAGCAAATGGTGGCCGGCTCTAGACAATATCTTGATCTGCGTGTGAAACGTACGACGCACGGACGTTATTAATAACCGTTCTTCCATTTTGATATAGTTATCATTATAACATAAAGATTAAATGAGTTAAAATTGTTGTAAAATAAATCACCAAAATCGTCATTAAATTATTAATTAAATAATCACTAAAGTACTATATAATATTCACTAAATTATTCTGTAAAATACTAACTAAAATATTAAATAAAGTACTCACTAAAATATATACTAAAATACAAGATAAAGTAGTTACCAAAGTACTAACTAAAATACTCACTAAAATAGTGTCTAAAGTAGTTCTCACCAATTTAGTCACTAAAATACTAATTAAAATACTTTCTAATGTAGTTACTAATATAGTCACTAAATTACTGACTAATGTAGTTACTAAAGTAGTTACTAAGGTAGTTACTAAGGTACTCACTAACTGCTAAATTTGGAGGAGGTGTTGTTACAACTCCTACTTTTTGATTTCCATTTTTATTGGTTAGTCCAGCAGCAACAGCAGATTTTGTTGAACAGGTAGAACCTCGTTTCCGCCTCCTCTCCTTCATCAAACGAATCTTAAAATGAGATCATTGCAAGTTTTGAATGTACATAACATTTGAGTTTGATAAACCACGGAATATATATTGTATACATATACACGCGAAGAGACATGTATGTTGTAATCCATAACGATAATAATATAATAATATAATGTCAATCTTATAATTATTTATATATATATTGTATATATATTTATATATATACATACAAATATAATATATATTTTACTATTTAAATATTTTATTATTAATCAATTAACCAATTACAAAAGGTATTCTAACGTATTATTGAAATATGACATCTATTTATAAATTATTAACAACATTTATTTAGCTAGCCTTCTCTTAACACATACTTACTATCATATTAATTATCATATCATATTAATTATCATATCATATCCATTAATTATCACTACACACAATTCAACAATTCACAACACAATCACAATTCACATATTATTAATTTCTGATCATTTAAACTTTTTTTATATATAACAATTGATTTAGTAAAAAAATTATATTTATTTGACCATTTAAATGACCTATTTACCATTCTTATATTTCATTCATTTTTTAATAATTACACTTTTTTATTTTGTATAATTTAATGACTAAAAATATTAATTCAGTAACTTCTCTCAATATGATAACGAATTATTTTATTCTGTAAGCATCATAAGGTAATATACCTTTACTTTATATTTGATTATATCAATTAAATTAACTATAGAAATTAATAGAATTGTTTTAGTGTGATACTCCTCTTCTATATTGTAGAATAACTCTTATCTGATATATATATATATATATATATATATATATATATATATATATATACCTACGACTTTCCCCACTTACCTGCTTTATAATGCCAACTAGCAGATGATCTACCCTATGGTTCAGTGCTGCCGATACTTCGATGTACTTGGACTCGAATTGTTCGGCCAGTAGTTTGCCCTCTGTGTTAATATTGCAGTTAACGTGGAGTTGTCAGTTCGTAATGAGTTGAGGCTCTGCGCAGTATTACATATTGTAAATTAGAAATCGTACACCGCGATGTATAAACACGAGATGGATACCGTAATGAACTCTGGCATTAATATCTGATGTTGGTGAAGCTTTGCTAAATTCAATGGTAAGCCATTATTATTAAAATTATTATTATAATAATATTGCGATACTTTACACTAATCGATATATATATATATATATATATATATATATATATATATATATATATAGATATATATATATATATATATATATATATAGATATAGATATATATATCTATATATATATAGATATAGATATATATATGTATATATATATATAGAAATAGATATATATATATATATATATATAGATATAGATATATTAATATGAATATTTTCTGCATATACTGAGAACTGCATACAAAGACAATATTATATTATATAAATCATAAAACAATATCACAATTGAAATCACACCGGTGGTCAACGGGAATATAATCTATGTTTTATTATTATATTAATATATTAAGCTTTTATAAACAAACGTACTATAATACATATAACTGTAGTTATATACACAACACTCATGATGATGCGATTATCATATATATATATATATATATATATATATATATATATATATATATATATGTATATATATACATATATGTATATGTATATCCAAGATACGAGATGTTTTAATTATATAAATTATTATCTAATTGAGTGCATTTTAAATGTAAATAATATATTATTTGCATTTGATTATATTACAAAACACTCTATAGAGTGTTTATAAGGGATCGGGTGTTAACGTGTGTATATTCAAAAATACAAAAAATGCAGTACAATTACATAACACTAATGTTCTATAGAAGAGTACGAATCTTTTGCAATGGTATGATTACCCCGAATGAAAAAACCCTGTATAACCTTTCTCGCCGACGACCCTTGACCTGACGAGGTCGCTCTTGTTGGCCACTAGGATTGTGGCCACGGCGCAGTTGTCCGATATCCTACGTCTTGCAATACCAAGGGCGAGTAATTCCGCGGCACGTAGAAAGGACCTCCTAGAGAATACGTATAGGTTTACGTGAGTGGCAGTGGGTCCTAAACCTATTGCCTATATACGTAGAGGGTAGTAAACGATTGAATATAGTTAGCATATATTACATATATGCTAAGCATAGTATGTATTACACCTATTTGGTATATAGTGTGTATATTAGCTATATTACAGTTATTAATAAGAAGTGGGTAGCCGAATATTATAAAAAGAAATAGATTATATTACTACGTAGAAATAATACAAATTAATACAATTTGACCTCAGGCGAATTGCTCAAATTATATAATGAATTATCGCAATGCATTACGACAGTGAAATATAATATAAGCTATAACGCTACCTCTTACATAATATATAATTAGCAGCACGTAACGCGTCTATTTCTTAGAACTCGCACCGCGTACGCTATCTATATGTTTATAGGCTAGAGGTGAGAAGAGATACGGAAATCGCCATGGTAACTAAACAACTTTAACTCTACACGATAGCATAACTGAACGCTGTTCACGCACCGGTCCGTTATGGAGTAAACAATGATCAAGGCTTCCAAATCTCTGTTGTCGTCGTCTTGAAGGGCATTGTCTTCACTCTGGCGAGGTCGTTACTTAGTTATCGTGTTAACAATGCAAAAGTATAGGAATCTCTTTTATATAATGTATTGAAAATATCTCATATTGTACGATTATGGTGTTATGATATACAAATCGCCCGTTCTTCTTAATCGAGATCGGCTCCTAATATCGAACGAACTCTCGGCCAATTAATAAGCTTACTGTTACTATTGAGCTTTATTTTCATTGAATTGACGTACGACGAACGTAGAGTCGCTCGGACTCGTCTATATATACCCGGGTTCCCTCCGCGATATATAAATGCCTTGATGGGTACGACCAACAAGATCTACAAGTCACCTCGTTCATGACGACGTCGACGCAGTTCAGGATACTCTCCTCTCCGTCCAGGAGTACTCTTATCTTGGTCTCCAGGTGAGTTGTATCTGCGGTGAATGAGCGTAGCGTGTATTCGGATCGATACTTTATAAATAATTTCAATCGTTACTTAATCGAACTGCGTTTTATAAAATAATGAATATTTGATACACGGTGATATCGATTTTAAAAATTAAATTAATTGTTGTTTGTTATAACAATAGAATATGTTCTACAATTAGTATTATAATATTGGATATAGTACAAGTATTATACAATATATATATAATACTATTAATATACAATATGAAATAGTTAATAGTTGTGTAATATTTAAATAATAACTATTCTATACAAATAATAGAATGTATTATATATAATACAATTAATATGGCTAATTAATCTGATATAGATCTTATTATGATGATAAATTATAAGTAATTTTTATTTATGATATATATCGTAATGCATATATATATCGTAGTCTAGTAATATATATATATATATATGTATTGTCGTTTAATTTAGACGTTACATATATTATAATTGTAAATGATCTCCTACACGTAAATTAAACCGCGAAGTGAAAGAAGTTACGACATCTTTTGTATTATTCAACCTCGACGTACCTGGAACCTACCCCGAATGTCTTACGCTTGCATTATTGATACATTGTCTGCAACGTGGTAAAGTTGCCTCGTATGCACCACCATTGTTACCCACGATAAAAGAAGTTTCGGCCGTAGATCGCCCAGGAATAGAAGATCCTACTGTTCTATTTATATACAATATAACGGTGCGGTGTACCGCACGACGTTCACGTGGAAGGCATACCTTACAGTTCGTAATGAAATATAGATACGTATTTATATAACGCCTTCAATCAATATAATGTCATTTATACTTCAACTGTATTATAATATATATCATATTTGGTTTATAAGTCTTATTGTATATATTAATAAATACTGATATAATATATTATAATTATTGTCTATCCTGAGACCGTTTTCTATCTAGATGTCAATAACTTATGTTGATAATATTGATAAATATGGGAACTCATGAATTTTCATGATTTATAAGTTAAATTCTACTTAGAAAACAGTACATGATTGTTTTCTTGGATCAGATTCAATTAGTATTGTGTTAGTATAATAATTATTATCATCAAACATCGTAGGCGATTTTATATTGTACATTGTTCATAGGGTTATATTTTATATTATACATTTGTATTTTAATATTTACTATGTTATATAATGACAATATTATGTTTGCTGTAGATATAATAAGTTATATTATATCATCCGTCTAGATTTTTTTTGTTAATTAATTTATTAACAATTAAATATAACATTTACAGTTTAAAGTTAATAAACATGTATGGTTATAATTTAATAACTACTAGTATTTGTATCAGTATAAATACTAATTTATTTAAAATTGTAAATTAAAATATTCATTATAAGTGTATACTGTAATATAATATTAGCATTATAATTTGATAATCCCATGGGATCTAGCAAGATCACCTCGCTTATCTCTACTATGGCATAACCTAGCGGAAAAAATACAGCCGCTAATTATCATTAAAACTTTATATAATATTGATCATAATTAAGAAATTTAGTAATTGGAAAGATATTCTTAGTACTGAAAATAGTAAGAAGATATTTAAACATTGATTTGTTTTATATGTTACAATATATATATATATATATATATATATATATATATATATATATATATCATCTAGTTATACCTATGTAGAATATAGTTTTACTTTATTGCATTTTATTTTGTCGGAGAGTAAAACTACAATTGCATATAATTGATATTATTTCTAGAATGCATACCTATATGAGGTTATAGTATCAGCCGAGGTGCATAGTAAGTTATATCGCCATGATCATAAACGTATGTAAGAAAAGTAAGTGATATCAGAATGCAGATATGAAATTGAAGCCGTAGTAATAACTTTTACCAACTAACTCCCCCGTTTAATATAAACCTCATTTCACGTGATTACCGAATACAAGTCATAACCTATTACATCACATCGATATCGTGTAATTAGGCAATATAGAAACTTAACGCGGTAGATATGTAAGCTTTGAGTAGGGTTCAACACTTTACACTGAATATTCGGAATACAAAAAGGAAATAACCGTTACGTATATACGAATATACTCAAAACTAAATTATAATTTATTTTATATTAAACTTAAAATATTTTGATTAAGCGTATATGATAAATGTGTTCAAGATACATGATCCGCTATGAAGTAAATTAATTATAAGTAATCATAATTTTATAGTGAAGTGAATAATTTTTCTGATGGTTATGAATTCAACTTGTAAGCATTAATTAAATATTAAATATTATTGATTAAATAATTAATTATGTTTTCATATGTTTTATATATTTTACACAGCATATTATAATTGAATAGATAATATTAAGTTTTTAATAATTTATAATTTGTTTTATTCCATTATGCAGATAATACAATACTCCGACTTGTATATGTTAATTGTATTTTAAAATATTGATTATCATAAAAGGTAGGATATTTTATATTTTAGAAAATATTAATATTAATTTCGAGTTGAATTATATTGTTTATTTACATAAAAACTACCAAATTTAAAATAGATAGGTTAGCATATGCCTTAATATTAATAATTTTATAAAACAATTTTTAATTAATTCATTTAATAGTCATACTGTTATTATGGATTAGAAATCATACTTATATTAAGACTTTTTTTTAAATTTGAGAAAAATAACTATAATTAATAAATATTGAATATTAAAATCCATATAATACCATAACAAAGTTGTAAATAAACAAA
>OZ038313.1:14185483-14197983 GCA_964035775.1 Osedax frankpressi | reverse complement strand
TACTCGCCATTTTAATCAATGAAGTGTCGTTCGTGTACATATGCAAATATGTGATGTGATTTTATCCACGAATATATCGTGATATACCATGTATAGTTGTTTTATATATTATGTAAATAATTTTATTCTATATATAGATAAGTATACATAGTTTGATATGTATATACATAATAATTATTTGATAATATGCAAAACCAAGCAGAGTTTGGTAATTCTATTTATATAATTATAATTGATTTTTTTAATTGTTTGAAAATAATAAATGCATTGTTCTTATAGAAATTGCATAACATTGATTATATATGTTCACGAAGAAAACAATGATTATTAAATATTATTAACCAAGATAATGATTATTTTTAGAATTTTTACGAAATTCAATCACTAAACTACCTATCAAATATATTACAACGAATCCTACAAATGACTGAGTTGTAATAAAAGTAATTTACTAAATATATTTAAATGAATATTATTTTTTACAATATACTTATGTTTATATTTTGTAATCAAAATAAATTGATGTAAGCCCTGGAAATAAAAATTCATTTAAAAATGAATTTAAAATGTATTGTAATTCGTATTAAATGAAAACAGCGATGTATATTTTAAGCAATACCACTGATAAATGATCTAAATAGCACCTCAATTCCTAACATTGTATCTAACATTATCAAATAACACGTCTTAAATATGTTATAATCAAGGGCTTAATCAGTATCTAACCACGCCATTAACGCGACACCAATTACGCCCTACCGTCGAGATAACGCATAACGATTTCCTTAACGCCGCGCGCGTCGCACGTTAACACTAACGCATCTTCGTCGAACATCGTACCCTGGGGACATATAGCGGCATTATAGCTGAGCAACAGATCTCCTTCGTTCTTAATACCCGACGAGGTGGTGCTGAAGGAGCGACGCCTATAGGCGAGGCTCGATTTCGAAGGGGACGCGTGGTCTGACGGACTCTGCGGTAGTCGAAGTAGAATTGAGTGGCATCGAGTGAACGTTTGCGTTTCGTGTGCATTTGTACACACCGATAATATATATAGTTCCGCAATGTGTTTTAAATAAGGTAAGGTCGACGTTATTTATATAGCGCTAAGTGAAGATTTATAAAATCAAGTAACGAAATAGATCGCAAAAACTAAAAAACGATATATTGATAGAGTTGAATGGGTAAATATGAGTAATTAACGTAATAGCAAATATGAGTAATTAACGACAGTAAATGCAAATAAGAGCAATATATTTTATTAGGTATTAGGAATTTCTTAAGATTTTTTTGAAAAAAGGAGGTATTGTTGATCAGTATCGTTGTCAATTGTTGAGTTGAATTCGATGTCATCAGCGCATTTACTATATGTTACATTAGGAAATTAGTGCATAGGCTGAACCTTGAGGGAATCCTTGACTTATCGGATATATCTTAGAAAATGAATCACTGCTCTCAGAAATAAAATTCTGCACCCATTTCAGAGCGTTGAGCGAGTGAGTGAGTGAGTGAGTGAGTGAGTGAGTGAGCGTATGAGTGTATGAACGAGTGAATGAGCAAGTGCAATGGTGAGTGATTGAGTATGTGAGTGAGGGAGCGAGTGAGTGAGCGAGTGAGTGAGTGAGTGAGTGAGTGAGGGAGCGAGTGAGTGAGCGAGTGAGTGAGTGAGCGTACGAGTGTATGAACGAGTGTATGAACGAGTGAATGAGCAAGTGCAATGGTGAGTGATTGAGTATGTGAGTGAGTAAGCGAGTGAGTGAGTGAGTGAGTGAGTTAGCGAGCGAGTGAGTGAGTTAGCGAGCGAGTGAGTGAGTGAGTGAGTGAATGGATGAGTGAATGAGCGAGTCAATGAGTTAATAAATGGGCAAGTGCATGAGCAAGTGATATAGTGAATGAATGAATGAGTAAGTGATATAGTGAGTGAGTAAGTAAATGAGTGAGTGAGTGAGTGAGTGTATTAGAGGATGAGCGAGTGAATGAGTGAGTGAATAAGTGAGAAAGTGAGAGTATGAGTGAGTGAGTGATTGAGTAAGCGAGTGAGTGAGTAAGAAAGTGAATGAGTAAGTGAATGAGTGTGTGAGTAAGTGAGTATGTAAGTGAGTATGTGAATGAATAGTGAGTGAGTGAGTAAGTTAGTGAGTGAGTGTGTGAGTGAGTAAGTGAGTGAGCGTGTGAGTGAGTGAGTGAGTGAGTGAGTGGTTGGAAGGGTGGGTGGGTGAATGGGAGGGTGAGTTGGTGGGTGAGTGAGTGAGTGAGTGAATGAGTGAATTGGTGAATAAGTGAGTAAGTGATAGAGTGACTGGATAAGTAAATGAGTGAGTGAGTGAGTGAGTAGTGAGTGAATGAGTAAGTGGGTGAGTGAGTGAGTGAGTGAGTGAATGAGTGAGTGAGTAGTGAGTGAGTGAGTGAGCATGTAAGTGAGTATGTGAATGAATAGTGAGTGAGTGAGTAAATTAGTGAGTGAGTGTGTGAATGAATAAGTGAGTGAACGTGTGAGTGAGTGAGTGAGTGAGTGGTTGGATGAATGGGTAGGTGAATGGGATGGTGAGTGGGTGGGTGGGTGAGTGAGTGAGTGAGTGAATGAGTGAGTTGGTGAATAAGTGAGTAAGTGATAGAGTGAGTGAGTAAGTAAATGAGTGAGTGAGTGAGTGAGTGAGTGAGTGAGTGAGTGAGTGAGTGAGTGAGTGAGTGAGTGAGTGATTGGTTGGGTGATTGGGTATGTGAATGGGTGGGTGAGTGAGTGAGTAAGTGAGTGAGTGAGTGAGTGAGTGAGTGAGTGAGTTAGTGAGGTAGTGAGTTAGTGAGTGAGTGAGTGAGTGAGTAAGTGAGTGAGTGAGTGAGTGAGTGAGTGAGTGAGTGAGTGAGTGAGTGAGTGAGTGAGTGAGTGAGTGAGTGAGTGAGTGAGTGACTGAGTGAGTGAGTGAGTAAATGAGTAAGTGAGTGAGTGAGTGAGTGAGTTAGTGAGTGAGTGAGTGAGTGAGTGATTGAGTGAGTGAGTAATTAAATGATATATATATATATATATGTTTAGCTTTACTTACTATATAATACGGTTATATTTGTCTATTAGTACTTGAAAATGTATTCCCAAATGCATTTTAGTGAATGTTATTGATAAAGCAATTGGTAAATACGTTGTACATTGCATATCGTGTCTTATGATTGACAGAGAATTAGATAATAAGCTTAGATATGATTAGATAATACGTATTGTTCATTCAAGAGTGATGGTTAGGATTACACGTCAGCGTATTGCCATCGACGTTCTTACCAATTGCTTTACAGCGATTGACCGTTAACTTAAGAGTATCATACCAGTCTGTAAACAATGGTCCACGTTACTTTTCATCATCAGGTGAATATCAAATGCGTCGGATTGCATTCAGGTACTAAGTGAGTACGCACTGTTATTATATATTTTGGCAATTCGTAGTGAACCACCCTTCTATTGTGACCGGCTTATTCCTAATATTTCTATTATATCTAATATCTGTACTTGCTATCACCTTTCAACAAACAAAGTATAACTGGACGTACCTTCTCGATGTAACAATGAACACAATAATAAGTAATTGCATAGGAATATTCGTAAATATAACATCGATTGAAATAGATAATGAGCCAGATTAAAGCATTACTCTTCAATTGACAAACACCGCGTGTTGAAAGACTTGTCCGAGTTAAATGGAAATTATGAATGTTTACTGTAAATAAAGCGATATATTGATATTATTTCACTAAATATGGAAACATATATAATACAGTTTACAATCTATATTGATATCATAAATAGGCAGTATCAATTGAATATTCACATCAGATAAATGAAATAATATTATAAATTTAATATACAAATATTGTATTACTATATATATATTTCATAGAAATACGCCAAAATAAATTAGATATTCAAATAAATACAACTACAATATAACAACCCTTTTTGTGACGTATTAAAAAATATTATAATAATGTATGCGACGTTTATTGCGAATAAAATATAATACTATTTTTTTTTATAATACCAAATTTAATATATTATATAGATATACAATTTGTATTTATTAAATGATGATTAAATACTATTTAGTCATCATTTTATTAATAAATTTATAATTTAGATGTTTAAGTCTCACTCTTATATTAATGCATATCCTCTTATATTAAACATACTATAGTAAAGATGATACTCCCTTTTACTAGTATGATATATTATCTAATGCAATCTTCTTTAATCTTCTTAATAATTTATTTTCATGTTAAATAATATATTCTATATATATTAGATTTAAAATTGTATGAGAGAAATACAATTTATTATAATATTATTTTTATAAATTTAATAATTTGTGTACATAAATAACTGGTAGTTTAACCGGGTGTTTGAATTTTTTATTTCGGATATCCAAATAATATATATTACTATATTTGCATGTGTGTATTAATAATAAAATATGATTAAAACACCTATATTATAATAATGTTACGTGCTATATGCACTTGTACATTGTATGTTGTATACTTTACGACATATTCGACTTTGTCTCCATTGATATTCTGTTATAATTGTAAATCAAAATAAAGAGATGATAAAATCATATTGTATATAGGTCACGAGAAAATCATGTGTAAAAATAGGCTGTGGTATATTTATAGACTATTTATCTCAAGAATTCTTTATTTTCTTATTTTTCTATTAATAGACAAGTGTCTCAATCTCCCATTTAGAGTGATTTAGTACTTACGTAATATATTTAGGTTTTGAAATTTATAATGTATTAATTAAATTAGCAATTAAGAAAACTGGATTATATATTAGGAAATGCATGAATGTATCCATTGTATATATATACATATATATATATATATATATATATATATATATATATATATATCCATTACTTAATGTGCATTGTTACTATAGTGAAATGTATACATACATTTAATTACACAAATAAAATAAGTATATCACAATGAATGATGTAGAATATACAATATTGTATACAATAATACATTAACATAACATGGTCAACAATGGTCAACCAATATCGAATCGATACTATCGTTT
The DNA here is from genome assembly GCA_964035775.1 of Osedax frankpressi. NCBI lineage: Eukaryota > Metazoa > Annelida > Polychaeta > Sabellida > Siboglinidae > Osedax > Osedax frankpressi. Next base: position 14,192,915 of record OZ038313.1, on the reverse strand, counting down.
ATATTAATTATAAAAAATTATTAATTATGTTTAATATAATAAATTATATATAATTATATCGTCATTAATAAGAATTATATAAATATATATATATATATATATATATATATATATATATATATATATATATATATATATATATATATGAGAACAACTAATATAGCGTGGGTAGACGTGTATTATTACCTGTCCGTTAAATGACCCCATTAAGTTATATGTACTGTTATATTTATATATATAATGGCAATATCACTAACCACAATTGATATCTAATTTGGCCATTGTACTAGACCGTGTTTTGACTATTCTACTTTATTATATAAAAATCTAATAAAGTGATAACTACACGTTCTACTAAATATAACAAAACATTTGATTTAACTAATTTCCTTATCATTGTATTGGTAATAATAATATAATTGATGTATAAATATCTTTATAAGTTGTTTTATGCATATTAATAAAGTATCATTTAGAAATTATTTAGAAATTTCGGTGGCATTACACCACATGTCATTACACCAAGTACCATACATTATGTGTCATTACATATAGTGTCATTACATTAAGTGTCATTACATTAAGTGTCATTACATTAAGTGTCATTACATATAGTGTCATTACATTAAGTATCATTACATTAAGTGTCATTACATTATGTGTCATTACATATAGTGTCATTACATTAAGTGTCATTACATTATGTGTCATTACATATAGTGTCATTACATTAAGTGTCATTACATTAAGTGTCATTACATTAAGTGTCATTACATATAGTGTCATTACATTAAGTGTCATTACATTATGTGTCATTACATATAGTGTCATTACATTATGTGTCATTACATTAAGTGTCTTTACGTTAAGTTTCATTACATTAAGTGTCATTACATATAGTGTCATTACATTAAGTGTCATTACATTAAGTGTCATTACATTAAGTGTCATTACACCAAGTACCATACCTTATGTGTCATTACATATAGTGGCATTACATTAAGTGTCATTACATTAAGTGTCATTACATTAAGTATCATTACATTAAGTGTCATTACATTAAGTGTCATTACATTAAGTGTCATTACATATAGTGTCATTACATTAATTGTCATTACATTAAGTGTCATTACATTAAGTGTCATTACATTAAGTGTCATTACATTAAGTGTCATTACATTAAGTATCATTACATTAAGTGTCATTACATTAAGTGTCATTACATTAAGTGTCATTACATTAAGTGTCATTACATTAAGTGTCATTACATTAAGTGTCATTACATTAAGTGTCATTACATTAAGTGTCATTACATTAAGTGTCATTACATTAAGTGTCATTACATTAAGTGTCATTACATTAAGTGTCATTACATTATGTGTCATTACATATAGTGTCATTACATATAGTGTCATTACATTAAGTGTCATTACATTAAGTGTCATTACATTAAGTATCATTACATTAAGTGTCATTACATTATGTGTCATTACATATAGTGTCATTACATTAAGTGTCATTACATTAAGTGTCATTACATTAAGTGTCATTACATTAAGTATCATTACATTAAGTGTCATTACATTATATGTCATTACATATAGTGTCATTACATTAAGTGTCATTACATTAAGTGTCATTATATTAAGTGTCATTACATTAAGTGTCATTACATTAAGTATCATTACATATAGTGTCATTACATTAATTGTCATTACATTAAGTGTCATTACATTATGTGTCATTACATATAGTGTCATTACATTAAGTGTCATTACATTAAGTGTCATTACATTAAGTGTCATTACATTAAGTATCATTACATTAAGTGTCATTACATTAAGTGTCATTATATTAAGTGTCATTACATTATGTGTCATTACATATAGTGTCATTACATTAAGTGTCATTACATTAAGTGTCATTACATTATGTGTCATTACATATAGTGTCATTACATTAAGTGTTATTACATTAAATGTCATTACATTAAGTGTCATTACATTAAGTTTCATTACATTAAGTGTGATTACATTAAGTGTCATTATATTAAGTGTCAGTACATTAAGTGTCATTATATTAAGTTTCATTACATTAAGTGTCATTATATTAAGTGACATTACATTTAGTGTGATTACATTAAGTGTGATTACATTAAGTGTCATTACATTAAGTGTCATTATATTAAGTGTTATTACATTTAGTGTGATTACATTAAATGTCATTAAATTAAGTGTCATTACATTAAGTGTCATTACATTAAGTGTCATTACATTAAGTGTCATTACATTAAGTGTCATTACATTAAGTGTCATTACATTAAGTGTCATTACATTAAGTGTCATTACATTAAGTGTCATTACATTAAGTGTCATTACATTAAGTGTCATTACATTAAGTGTCATTACATTAAGTATCATTACATTAAGATTGATTACATTAAGTGTCATTAAAAATAAGTGTGATTACATTAAGTATCATTAAATTAAGTGTCATTACATTAAGTGTCATTACATTAAGTGTCATTATATTAAGTGTAATTATATTAAGTGTCATTATATTAAGTCTCAATATATTAAGTGTCATTACATTAAGTATCATTACATTAAGTGTCATTACTTTAAGTTGCATTACATTAAGTGTCATTATATTAAGTGTGATTACATTAAGTATCATTAAATTAAGTGTCATTACATTAAGTGTCACTATATTAAGTGCCATTATATTAAGTGTCATTACATTACATTAAGTGTCATTACATTACATTAAGTGTCATTAGATTAAGTGTCATTAAATTAAGTGTCATTACATTAAGTGTCATTACATTAAGTGTCATTACATTAAGTGTCATTACATTAAGTGTCATTAAATTAAGTGTGATTACATTAAGTGTCATTAAATTAAGTGTCATTATATTAAGTGTCATTATATTAAGTGTCATTATATTAAGTCTCAATATATTAAGTGTCATTACATTAAGTGGCATTACATTAAGTGTCATTACTTTAAGTTTCATTACATTAAGCGTCATTATATTAAGTCTCAATATATTAAGTGTCATTACATTAAGTGTCATTACATTAAGTGTCATTACTTTAAGTGTCATTACATTAAGTGTCATTACATTAAGTGGCATTAAATTAAGTGTCATTACATTAAGTGTCATTAAATTAAGTGTCATTACATTAAGTGTCATTACATTAAGTGTCATTACATTAAGTGTCATTACATTAAGTGTCATTACATTAAGCGTCATTATATTAAGTGTCATTACATTAAGTGTCATTACATTAAGTGTCATTACATTAAGTGTCATTACATTAAGTGTCATTACATTAAGTGTCATTACATTAAGTGTCATTACATTAAGTGTCATTACATTAAGCGTCATTATATTAAGTGTCATTACATTAAGTGTCATTACATTAAGTGTCATTACATTAAGTGTCATTACTTTAAGTGTCATTACATTAAGTGTCATTACATTAAGTAATATTATAAAATATTGTAAGCTCATACTAACTGTATTCATACGCGCGTGACAATTAAGTATTAATATAAATGCAATTGCTGCAAGAGCGGATCGCAACTCAACAAAGGTAAGACATAACAATGGAAAGCTATCTGATCAAGCGACTTACCAAATCTCCCGGAAGTCGAAGCGTGTCTCGCCTCTCTTTATTCGACCTGCCGGAAGTGGTTGTCTGCAGGCTGCCAGAAGAACCGATGTAAGGCAAACTGTTGCCCCGGTCTCGGCCTTGTCTAGGAGACACCGATAACGTCACCGCCGAATTCTGTAACGCGTAGATTAGAAATGTCGGAATGTTGGTCGGGATGTCAGCGGTGCTGTTGCTGTGATAACGGAGCTAACGGAGCCAACGCGTTGATAGTCGTGGAGTTGCAGAGAAATAGTTCTTAAATATGGTTAAATGTACACGTAATTTGTAATTAGCATAGCGGTCAGGTAAAGAGATCAAATAGAAAGATCAAAGAGAGCGGTCACTAGGACAAAGTTTAATCAAATATGACAATGTGACGTATCAAGATAATATAAATAAATATGTATTTGCTGGAATTAAACCTAGATGATGTTAATTGTAGTGAGATAAGTATACGAAAGACTATAAATGTATTGTCTTGTGAGGATTGGCCAGGAAATATATCGTGTTGAGATATTATTGATTTATTCTAAATTAATCAATATCTACGTATTGTATTAATAATAATAATAATTAGTATTTTTATTTTATAAGTATAACTAGTTCTATACGATAATCTATAGAGTATAGAACTATAGTTCAGTAGAATTCAGTCAGGTATAAATAAACTGCAACCAAAGACAACTACCTTATCGAGGCTCTTCCTCGTCGAAGTTCGTCTAGGAGTGTCTTGGTGTTTCGTGTAGAGGTCGCCCTTGCTGGCGGCTACCTCAAGTCTTTCTTTTGTAACCTGATATGTGCCGGTGATTTCAATTGGTTATTTGAAATCAAGACATGCAATATTAAAATGTAACTATATAACATAGAGTGTATAGTGTAACTGTATACTGTATGTAACTGTATACTGTATGTTATTCTCGTTACGTTGCACATGTTAATTTATATTAAATGTATTATATATATATATATTATATATATATATATATATATATATATATATATATATATATATACATACACACACATATATATATGTATACATATTTATATATATATACATATATATAATACATTTAATATATATATATATGTATACATGTATGTATAATATATATATATATATATATATATATATAAATATACCAAACAATTGTTTTTTATTTAGTTAATTTCTATTTATAGGATACTATCTGTAAATTTATTTATGTTATTCTTATGGTGTCCGAACTGTTCAGTTTATCGACTATTCTATTATTTCTATATTATATATATATATATATATATATATATATATATATATACTATAGAAATACGTATCGCTACTTATAAATACAAGAAATCATACATATTATGTAATACAATTATTTATTACCTATATAAATATACACGTATATACAATTAGTCAATCAATTAAATATTGAAAAAATATTCGTATATAAAATAATGTACGTATATTATAGAGTACAATAATAATATTGTTTATTGATATTGATTAATATTAAAGTTAACGATTACAGATATTTTATTGAATCAATTAAAATAATTCTAGCAAAATAAATAATCTTGTAAATTTCAATCTACTGGGCAAACAGACTAATTTTATAAACTCATTTCATTTTCCGCAAAGATGCGGTTAACATAAAAGTAATTATATTTTTCAATAAATGAAATTACCTAAATTGTTTTTTGGGAGATTATTTAGTAGATACATGTATTGTAATACATAACGAGCCTACGACGCATACATTTTATTTATAGTTTTTGGAAATTATTTAAAACTAGGAACTATACCCAGGATATAATCAAAATAATTTAAGTATTTGTTATATAATAATAGTGAAAATATATTAAATTTGCATAACAAATATATTATGTTTATTTTTTATATAAAATAATCTTATAATGTTGTATTATTAAATCTTCTGGATTATTGGGTAATATATACGAATTAAATATTATATAAACATTGTATATACTTTTTAGGCGTGATTGTTCTAAGTTAAACATTATATATATAATAAACTACATAAATTATATAATATATTTATTAACAATATAAATTAACTATTTAAATTTAAATTTAAATTATAAGTTATATACATTTATATAAATAATATCTACTCTTCCTTAATATTATGTATACAGGTATTAATGCATATAGGAGTAATATATATATATATATATATATATATATATATATATATATATATATATATATATATACATTCAATAAACTGTGATTAGCATAGGAATACTTTTTTAAACATAACAATTTTATATAATATTAATAATAATGCATAGCATTGATTTTGAGAAATAGGTTAATCATAAATACATTTATTTTAGTATTTAAATTCATGAATAATGCAAATATTTCCGGTATTTTTTATTGTTCTTTGTGATATGTAATGTGATATTTATATATACATACACACATATTATATATATATATATATATATATATATATATATATATGTATATATATGTATATATATATATTTATATATATATATATATATATGTATATATATATATATATATATATATATATATATATATATATATTACTTACATATAAATACATAACTTATATTTTAATATATGAATATGTGAGTGGCTTTGGATGTATGGGGGTTTGTGTATATACGGTATATTATGGTATGGTACATGGTACATTTTATATTCTATTTAATTTATTCTGCATATTCATTAAGATGAATATAATGTAAACTATATACTGTAATTATATAAGGTATTTACATATATTCATAACATTATATATATATATATAAGTATAATAATATAATGGGATTTTACAGTTTTTTTAGTAAATAATATTTAATATTAAAGAACATCGTTAATAATTTATTATTATACTTTAATCAAGACTAAAATGAACTAAAATAAACGCATAATTAAAATTTAAAATTCACTTAATTTCGTATGTTCGGAATATGTTTCGGTGTTTTCTAAATATGACCTGTTATTATATTTATACGATGATGAATCCATAACACAATACGCCAAAACACATGATTACTATGATTACTACAACTACTACATGTATAATATAAACTGGGATGGCTTTGATGTGTTCACTGTTTTTACAATACTGTCATGTGAAAAATAATATATCTATCTTAAAATACATCTTAAAATAATATATGTTAAAAATAATATATAAATTATGCATATATATAATGCATAATATATATAAGGTATACATGTATCTAGCATTACATATATTGTCAAATCATAATGATACATTATATAATTATATTCAAATATATCATTTATATAAAACATTGTTAGATATATATTTTGTTAAGTAATTTGTAAGATTATCTAATATTAATATTAAATAATATGGTAATAATATATATTATAAAAATGTAATTAATTCATATATTAATATAAATTATTTAAAATAATTGTTATTTTAATAAGTTAGTTGAAAAACGCGTGTGAATAGAATTCATTCTATTTTAATTCACGTATCTACTAAGTTAATTAATTGAAATTGATTATAAAGTATACACACACACATATATATATATATATATATATATATATATATATATATATATATATATATATATCGCCAACGTATAGTTAATAGAACCAATACAACATAAATAGCGAGTAAATAGAAACAATAAAAAATAAGACATTTATTATTGTGTTTTAATATTGATTCCAAGTATTCTCTAATCTGTGGTCATAGAGAATACTCTACAATCTATGTTTTGTCCATTTTTTATCCATTTTTTAT
>OZ038313.1:14148381-14185283 GCA_964035775.1 Osedax frankpressi | reverse complement strand
CCTGTTAAGTAGTTAGGTAACATACAGGAAATAATGGGTACTGAATAATTTGCATTCGAATATCGCGATAGAATTTAGTTAGTTTCGACGATATAAATGTCATTCGATATTTCCGAAGACTCCGTTAGAGTACCGATACTACTTACGATACTACTTACCAATAGCAGTTACGCGTTCTCTTTCGGCTAGTAACTAGAGCAACACTAACGTGAATTGGACAGGGTAATGCGTGGTTTGAATTCGTCGCCGAGTTGAGGGAGCTGATTGAACACGAACAAAAGTTCAGCGTTCTGCTAACGGCGAGCTCTTCGGTTGAAGAGCAAGACGTCAAACTATCGTCCGGAGTTATCATTGTCAAGGCTCTGCATTATCAATTAGAGTTTAGTTTGCGAGGACACCACTTGGATATGATATAATATAGTGACGTCGACTTATAACGTAACGTATAACAGGAGAACGAAGTCCTTGATAATCGCTAGATAGGTTGATATGCTATTCTCTTGATATGAGTTACGTATGTTACATTGAATTGGTGTCGTAATTAATTTAATAATACGCGAGTCGTGTAGAAAGTAGTAAATCTTATTATATGTGTACCTTATTATATCCTAGGTATATTGTTATTGTTCCATAGTTCTTGATTAATATTGACATTGTAAACTTTGGATATAAGGAATTGGTATCTCTGAATATGATCGGATTGATTACTTAGACTGTACTACTTACGATAATAAATGCAAATATAAAGTATACTAATGATGTACTTAGCCAATCGAGATACCAATACTATTAAGTAAATCAATATCTACCTAAATTTATATTTAGAGAAATCGTTTAGTATTTGTAAATATCAGAAATTTCTAGTATTAAAAATGGTTATGCTGATGCCAAGTGGGAAGTATATATATATATATATATATATATATATAAATATATATATATATATATATATATATATATATATAAATATATATATATATATATATATATATATATATATATATATAGACTATATATATTATTACATTGATCTAAAGAATGAAATTGCGTGTACAATTTAATTAAAGGTCTGCAGATCTATTGCAAGGCTATTTGGTTAATATTTATAAATACACCTTATATAAGATCTTGTATTCGAATTATATAGATAGTACCCACACTTAAGAAATACATTATATATTTGTTATAAACTTATGCATATATTAATAATACATTAAATAATCATATGGTTGTATTATAATCATATATATATTATATTATATAATATCAATATTTTTTACAGAATATTCTTTTGTATACCGATTAATATAAAGAATTTTCCTCAGATTGATATATTTTATACAATATTTAGATATTCTATTCTTCTTCCTTTAATTTTATAAAAAAAATACATTTTCTATAGCAATAATCGAATGTATAATAAGAACTTTATCATATAGCAAATTATATTTTATATTTTACATTTCTAACGTCCGGGTATAGCAAGTTGAGAGGTCATCGTAGTACCATCTATCAAAATGTAGGTATCCCGCCATTGTGATTATATAATGTAGTTAAACTGAAAAGATATACGAAAAATGGCCAGTATAACGAGGTGTGACGGTGGGTAGACGGTACACATAATAGAAACCACGTTTGCGTTTATTCACTATGTTCATTGATTTGATAGAAATACTCAGGAGATTAAAACTCTACCACGAAATAGTTATAACAATTGATATACACGCATGCGTAAACGCGTATAAAAGCTAAACTGTTACTTGTAGACTATTTATTCAAATGAAGGTGCAATCAATGCGACGGGATGTTTTCGGGTGATGCGTAATTAAAATAGCGGCTGAAGATGTTTACATTTACGAATTAATCCCCCTACAGTGTACTGCCTTATATGGCAGTGTACTGCCTTATATGGCAATGCGCTGCCTTATATGCCAGGATAAGATCGATATGCAAAGTCGATCAGATTTCTGGAAGCTATTATGAATGAAATGTCTCTGAACTGTGGAATCCAAATATAAATAGTATACATTTAAAGCGAATTATAATTAAATAATAGGACTGGTTAACTATGATATTTTAAATAATTCATTTATGTCTAATAAATCTTTAATAAATATCCCCTCAATTTTTAACTGTGGAGATATGTAAACATTAGATTTTAATTGTTATATTAATAATATTGTTCATATTTTATTAGAATTATATATAATAATCTCATTAATTTATCCACAATTAATCAAGGGATAATTTATTGTAGTTATCATTTATTGATATCATTTAGAATATATAGAACATATAAGTTATTTAATTCAAGATCAGATTGTAATATATACAAAGATCATGATTATATTGTAATACATTATATTCTCAGTAAGATGTTTTACATGTTTTATTTGGAATGCAATATTTATAAATATATATATATATATATATATATTTAAATTTGATTGTATTCTCCGAAAGAAATTAATAATATTTTTTATTATTAATTTGTGAATACAAATACATTTATTTATTTTGTAAATTAACTTATTTGAAATTGCACATACTTTAAATTGTTGTATTAAAAAAATTTTAAATTCATACATAGTTTAAATATATATAAAGAAAATATAACTTGTTTATGTATTAAATGTATATATATATATATATATATATATACATTAATATTCATCAGTTATGTTATGTGGGTAATAATGGTAGAATATTTTATGAAGTCTAAATCATTCTCTTCAACTCTACATAATAAAAAGGGTTCAACATTAATATAGAAAAGTATAATAATATTGTTCAAAATGTACCGATATAAACATAGAATTCAAAAACTTATACTGAAAGTTTGGTAAAAATATACTATATTTATATTTGACCATGTTTTACAAAAATATACGAAACTCGAAACAAATGTAAAAAGTTTCATAAATTTACATATCCACTATTTTAACTAACTGTTAATGTTGAAAATATACTTATATCTTATAATGTTACTAATAGTGATTATATTGTATATATTATCATATAGAAAAATATACATAAATGAATATTAGAATAAAGTCGTAGATGAAAATAAATGAAATTAGTATGTTTAGGATGAATATTAGATTTGAATGTGTACGATATTTAATTAAAAGTACACATTTAATAATATTATATACAATTATATTATTTATATATATTATATATAGTATGAATATTATATAAATATTAATTTAATATAAATGAATATTCAGACAAATTATATAAATTATACAACTTATATTTTAACATTAATAAAAATAGATATTGATAAAATTAAATATTTAAGTAAGCTATCAATTGTTGCACAAATATGACTTTTCATATCACGTAAACTTAGATTTATAATTTTTACAAATAATAAATTTATAACGATTTATAACAAGTAATTAATATACTACTTATTATTATTATATATATTTAATTATGTATACTATATTATTACTATATTATTTATAATTTATTTATTTAAAATTTATATAAATATAGATTAAATGAAATATATGATGTATATATATATTATAATTAAGATAACATTAATATTATCAGAATATATATAATATTTCAAGAGTTTAAATTAATGATATACATTACATAATTATATATAAAAATAGATAGTTTTGATTTGAAGTAAATTACGAGATCTTAGATGTTCCGAAATTATATTATTCATCCAAATTACAAAATAATCCACTTTTATTGCTAGATCGTGATCCAATAATATAATACTCAATCTTCTTTTACAATGTATTATAGTATGTAATATGTTAGGTAACATATATTATGTAATGAATAAACAATATATATTGTTTATTTACAAAATGATTGTCATATTTATTAAGATACTTATTTATTTAGATATTTATTAAGATTATGTAAAACAAGGTTTTATAAAAGTTAATAAATAAAAAATATCTTTATCAAATTTTATATATGCTATAATAGACATATAGTATATGTATACTATGTTAGGTAATATTATATATTTAAATCACGCCGATGAAATATATATTTTCTTTCGAAAATATAAAGAAACGTTATGATAATAAATTAATTAATAAATACGAATTATAAAATAATATATTTCATAGATCTATAAGATATCTTTAGATATCTTATATGTCTACAGATAACTACATATAGATAACACATACTATTATATTAAGGGGAGACCGCAGCGATCGCGTTTAACATGGTAAAGAATAGGGAAATATAGCTCTATATAAAATGTAATAACGTACTCAATACTTGGAAATGTGCCAATATTTGTTGACCTACTTATTGGTAATATATAGTCGAATATAGTTAGATCATTATATTTTAGCAAATCATTTTAAATGTTTTTATATATTACAATGAAATACAGTATTTAAAAAACAACTTAAAAAACACTTTTATGTGAATAAATAAATATATTACCAAATATCTATTGTGATATATATAAATATAAAAATGTAACTATATAAATATATATAATATCTTTATACACACACAAAAATTAATGAATTAACTAATATATTGAATGAGTTATTGCAAATATAAAATCAGTAAGCAAGTGAAAATAATTATTCTGAGAAAAACGGCTTCAAATTTTATGCACTTTTATTATAATTTATAAATTTATTATGCATAGTAAAAAAAATAGTATGGTTTGCAATGTTTATTATTATTGAATATATAAATATTCAATGTGATATCTACATATATACTAAACATACACACACATATATATATATATATATATATATATATATATATATATATACTTCGTTGTTTGATCATATTTTCGACCTGCTTCTGTCTCTTATTCTTAGGACCCATAATTTACTTATGAATTTACTTATAACAAAAGTAATATGATATATAATATAATAGTATGTAGTTAATGTATATATGTGAAGAAATTATATTAAAAAATAGCTACAAAAGGAAGAAACGCAAAATGAAATGAATATCGTAAATAATGCTTTGAAAATTCAAACAAAGGTAATTAGTTTGTTTTGTTTTGTTTGGAACGATTGCATTGGTTGTATCGATCACGTGAATATGATATTTGACAACTATATAAACAACTATAGATATTCAAATATTCACGATTTTAAATTTAGAAAATCCATTATATATACGGTTTTATACAAACAAATTATAAAAATAATTTATTCAATTTTTCACTAATTTATTATTTTCACAAAACTTATAAACATTCAATTTATTTAATTTATATTGCGTTTTTCAATCTGAAATTTCACAACAGTATTAATAACATATAAATTAATCTAAATAGTAAATAAAAATAAATTTATAAAAAAAAAAATTATTATTATTTGATCACTGCGGTCTCCCCTTAAGGATACTCTCTACCAGACCGGATACATAAACGCGACATTATACACCCTACGCGACTAGTCAAACCGGAGCGTATTCGTACGCCAACGGACCACTAACCGGGAGTATCTCGCCTTTCGCAGGGCGTTCATAGCGGTCTCGTTGCAGGAGCGCTGCTTGGAGAGGCGCGATTGCCGGCGACGCGCTAATTTCTCTTGGCGACTCCGACTCGAGTTGCCGGCGGCGACGTCGCCAACGCTAACGGCCGTCGACGACGGAGAGACGTCGGCGATATCCCGGTACGACGAACTGGCTTCGGCGCGATACGGGTCCGGACGATTGCTGTAACGGCGATCCAACTCGGTGACCAGTTGGTCCGGCGAGTAGAAGGTGTCCGTACAACTGCACTGCCTGTTCACCTGGAGTGCGTACGTTGGCGCTTATTCGCGAGAGGGCGTCGTTGGTTCGGGTACGCGAGCGAGTAATGCAAACGGGAGAACGCTGGAACATTGAAAAGGTGTTCTTGTTTATGTAAAGGATTTGCAGTATTTTAGTGTAATTGGTAGTTCGCACGATGAGAGATTTATGATAAGTAAGATATTCAAACGTAATACTTATGTACTGTAAGTGTTCGAATACGATTAGCTGTTGTGGGCGTATTAATGAGGTCTGGTAAATACATAGCGGAGAGGTAATGGTATTATAATGGACTAGTAAGAGTTCAATACTAATCTAGTTAGATATTAGTCTGCCCTCTACCGGGATGAATAGGAATGCATGTCAATTGCCATCCCAACAACCAACAAACCCTTTGTCTTTGGTGGGGAATCCTCGTCTGGCATTGGTTGATAAGTTTGACGTTGTTTTCGCTGAGGGTACGGTGTACATTTGAGAGTCGCGGTGACCTCTTCATTTCGACAGTTGTTGAAGTTGCGTTGGTCCTACATAGTGTTCGGGGGTACGTTGTATATAACGGTTCAACGTTAATCCAAAATTTACGAACGGTGTTATCTATTATTTGAACTATTAATCTTGCGTTTTGTGTGTTTAAGTTTGTTTACGAGTGCGTTTGAACGCACGAGAAGCGTTGGCGTTGGCGAACCCTAGCGGGGATATGTCATCGCATTGCACGGCGATATCTCGTTGCCATGGATACCTCGAGTCGGGTTCGCATAGACCCGATACGTCGTACCTTGACGGAGATACGAAGTTTTGTTTCTGCAGCCCATCTGCGTGTCGGGATAATGATACATAGCGGGTAATAGGGGTGGTATTCGTTTATATGAGGCGTATAATACACTATTGTAAACGGTGTATGGAGGTTGGCTCTATTGCATGTAATATTCCGGACAGTAAAGACAACCACCAAGTACTGTAATGTTACAAACACAGTATACACGAGAAAAATATAGTATATTAGAAGGGGTTTGAAATGTTGTATCACGAAAACTGAATCTAAGAGTGGTTATTATTGCTAGAGTTATTATAATTCGGGTTTTGTGTTTCACTGAATTGTGTTGTTGGGGAGAACTCGTATATGTATATATACCTAGAAGTTATAATTATAAATAGTATCATTAACAATTAGACATAAGACATTAGAGTATATATTCTTAATCGACAGAATTATTTTTAAATTATAATTTATAGGAGTTTTATAAATAAGTGAAAACGTAAAGAGTTTTACAAAACTTATAAGAACCCGAAATGACTCTAATTTTACAGATGACATCGAAAGACAAGAACGTTAATCAATTACCGTCTGGTGTTTTTCTCTTCACCTCGGTGGATTTGTTGTTGTTATTATGGGCAGATATCTTCGTCGGGTATCCGTTATTCTCAATATCACCCTTGATCATTGTCATTCTATTATCTATGCCGTACGTTGTAGAGGTTACCGCATTTCAAATACTATATAACTTAGTATCTTTATTTACTATTTCTTATTTATTTATTGTATAAATAAATGAAAATAGTAAATAAATATATTAAGACTCCATAAATTACATATAAATGTATAGGTGTAGAAAAAATACAAGGAACACTAAATGTATTAAGCATAAAATAAAAATAAAGAATTCAACAAAAGTAAATTATTCCAGAATGGATGGACCGCGATAGAGTCATGTTATGTAAAGCCATGCCATAAAAATCTAGATTGTACGAAGTACATTCGAATGACTGATACATATCATACATATTAGATCTCTGATTGCACTCAGATGAAGTATTCAAAATATCGTATAGGTATAGGGGCAACCAAGCTTTAGTGAGTTTTAGTTTGGACCAATAGTAACTGAAAATCAACTAATATCTTCACTGGGAATCAGCCTCCAATGCCTATGATTGATGATATATGCCTATTATATAACTATTATATTCTAAATTAATATAGTAATTATTAATTTTGATAATCTAAACAAGTATACAATTTTGCATACAAAACTAACTGATACAATTGTCTTTAAGAAAATATGAGAGAAATTTACAGGGGAAAAATTCTAAGAATGTCCCTAGATAATTCCTTTATATGGTCACACAATTTTCTACGCCGTTATGTATATAATTAGTTGTTGGTTCTACGCGTTCTCAAGTAATCTTAATAACTGGCCGGAAATCAAAGCTACACTAGTAACGGAAGTAGCCGGGAACGCCGCATTCGACAGTTAAAGTGTATGTTTATCTCGACTGGCTTCCTGTAAATGTCTCTATGGCCGTAATGTCGTACAGCGTACACACCCAGCAGTATAGGACCGCTATGTTACGTTATCCATAAAAATACGTTGAAAACTGGTTATTAAAGATGGCATTGTAATTGCTTAGGTTCAGTACTAGAACTACACATACATATTTGACATGATATATATATATATATTTATATATATATATATATTTATATATATATATTTATATATATATATTTATATATATATATATATATATATTAATTATTAAGTATTAATCATTAATACGCCTTCAACACTGTAATAAATTGCTAAAGAATGATCTCATATAAATAATAATATAAATTTTTGATACAAGTACATTTTGATATAAATAAAATGGTAACGAGGCGTGAGTTGTATTAGAACAAGTACCTTGTGCACAACCTACATCTTGTATGAATTAGATACTTTATGTAGACACCTGGAGTGCATATCGATATTTAACATCGCAAGTTCTAGATGTATATATATATATATATATATATATATATATATTTATATAAATAATCACACATATATATATAATCAATTACATAACAAAAATCGTATTTTCTCTTATTTCAAATGAATGGGTGATATGTGGATATTAGTCGAAATACATGCCAAATTAGCTACACATGGATATGCTGTTACACGTTATGATAAGTGCTGTATAAATTACCCATTTCTTTTTGGTTTCAAGTTGGAGTAATATAGTTTTAAAACACTACGATATCAATATCTGCAAATAAGTAATGTAGTAGGTATTTATAACTTTTTAAAGATTTACTTCGATATTGACTTATTCTTGTCTGCATTACGATATTATTGAATATTCAGTTAGAATAGCATCGATATTAAAATATAATAAATGTTAATAACTGATTCTGTCTTTAAATTCGGCTGGATTTAAAAACATCCTTAAATTAGATATCTATGTTAATTAGATATTTATTTTATATTAATACATCGTATAACAACATATCAGTTAATTAATAACGGATTCGAAGGGAGTATTTGCTAAATAAATGTTAATAATAAATTAATTTCACTTCAGTGAACAATAGATACTCAGTTTGATGTTTACGTTCAGATCATTCATTTTAATTTACATTTTGTATAAGATATTAACTATAGTATTGTATTCGAATGATAGTTAATGATATAATATATATATATATATATATATATATATACATCATTCAATATGAAAGAATCCCTTAGAACATATATAATGTAATACAATTAATAGATAATTTACTACATTTGTAAAATATATATTATATAAAAATGATATAATATTATATAATAGTATTGTAAAATTCACAAAAATTAGATTATATAATATATAACATAATATACATAATATATACGTATTTATGTGTTGCAGTGCATTTAGTATCCTAGAAAATATCCATTGTTACAGTGCGAGTTTTTCAGGTGTTAATAATTGATTACGAGAGTAAATAATAACTTAAACTGGGACGACAGAGCAGAAAGAGGTAGGTGTAGACAGGTGTCTAGTGTAGTGTAGTGTAGTGTAGTGTAGGTAGTATAGGGTGTGTAGTGTAGATAGTGTAGGGTGTGTAGTGTAGATAATGTAGTGTATGTATTGTAGCGTATATAGTGTAGGTAATGTAGGGAGTGCAGTGTAGGTAGTGTAGGATGTGTAATGTAGATAGTATATGACGTGTAATGCATAGAATTTAGGGGGTGTAGTGTAGGTAGTGTAGTGGTGTTATTGTAGTGAAGGTAGTGTAGGCAGCGTAGTATATGTAATGTAGAATGTATAGTGTAGGTAGTGTAGGACGTGCAGCGTAGGTCGTGTAGGACGTGTAGTGTAGGTAGTGTAGGGTGTGTAGTGTAGGTAGTGTAGGACGCGTAGTATAGGTAGTGGAGGCGTTTAGTGTAGTTAGTGTAGGGCGAATAGTGTAGGATATGTAGTGTAGGGCGTATAGAGTATGTAGTGTAGTGTATGTAGGGAATGTAGTGTAGATAGTGTAGGTGGTATAATGTAAGTAGTGTATGGTGTTAAGGATTTGTAGTATAGGATATGTAGGGTGTATAGTGTAGGTAGTGTAGGGTGTATGATGTAGGTAGTTAAGGTTTTGTAGGTTGTATGATGTATGCAGTGTAGAGTTTATAGTGTAGGTAGTATAGAACGTGTAGTGAAGATAGTGTAGGGCATGTAGTGTAGGTAGCATATGGGGTGCAGTGTATATAAAGCATGGCGTGTAGTGTAGGTCGTGTATGGTGTGTATTGTAGTTAGAGTAGAGCGTGTAGTGTAAGTAGTGTAGGGTAGGGTAGGGTATATCTAGTGTAGAGTATACATGGTGCATATTGTAGGCCGTCTAGTGCATGGTGGGTAGTGGGCATATATAGTGTACTGTGTATGAAGCCTAGCATATGTAGTGTGTAGTACGGGAGGTAGTAGGTATACTGTGTTTATAGTGTGTGTAGTATAGTGGAGTAGATATTCCCTATATATATCAAGTGAAAGGGTGTTGGGGTGCAGTGAGTGTGTAATGTATGATTAGTATTAAGTCTGTACTATAAGGGGTGAAGTATGGGAATGGTAGTAATTGTATATATGGTTTAGTATGACATGAAAGTGTATTTGTATGCTAGGTATGATGATAGGTATGATGATAGATTATATTATATATTGAATACTTCATGTGTACAGTGTATATTTTACAGTATACGGTGTACGGTGTACAGTGTACATTTTATAGTGTACGGTCGATAGTGTACGGTGTACACTGTACACTGTACAGTGTATATTTTAAAGTGTACGATGTACATGGTATACTATACACTGTACACTGTACACTGTACATTATATAGTTTATAGTGTGCATTGTATAGTGAACAGTGTACATTGTATATTTTATAGTGTAACATGTTTATAGACTACTCATCTTAACATTCCATGGCATAATTGAAGTGTTTGGCTTGGTATGTAGCAATTCAAACAATAACACTATTAGTAAATTACTCCCGAACGAAATGAAATAACATAGCATCTAATTTCATAAATGTTCAATACATATTATATATGAAACATTATAATTATATATTTTAAAAACTCTGGCACAACAGATAAACAAATATCTATAGATATCATTTCTAAATATAATATATTCTATTTTAAGCAAATTAAAGATTTAAATTTAAATTTGTAATTAAAATTGTAATTTTAATCATTTGAAAAAAATAAACAAATCGGATGCTCTATTGGAATAATAACTTTATTGTTAACATGCTGACTTTTAAAGTGAAGTTATATTGGCAGATGTAGTTAATAGAAATAGCAAATAATGTCGTGAGTAATTGTATCTTCATCAATATTTCACGACGGTGGTCAATGCGTTAGTGTGTACAGTTATGTATATTTACATGTAAGCAAGTGAACTTATCGATAAGTATGCGACATGCGCCTAATATAAACCGTTATATAAATTGTGGACCTTCGGCTCCCACGTATATCCTAACGGTATTCGTGCCCTATGGTTTGCTATACGGTTTGGGTTTGCGGTCTCCTAGGAATTCGAGATATCTCTTTGGTATCGCATCAACTATTCAACTTGCCCTCTATAAACAGGAAACCGATATACGCAGACCCAACTAGTTATGAGCAAACTAAACCCACTAGGCCTAGACCAATGCCCACTATGTCTAGACCAATATACACTATATCTAAACAAATATCAACTCTAAATAGACCAATACCCACTATATATAGACCAATATCCTCTCTACATAGACAAATGCACATTGTATGTAGACAAATATACACTATATCTAGACAAATACCCACTATATCTATACCAATACCCACTATACATAGACCAATATCCTCTCTACATAGACAAATACCCACTATATATATACCAATACCCACTATACATAGACCAATATCCTCTCTACATAGACAAATACCCACTATATATATACCAATACCCACTATACATAGACAAATACCCACTATATCTATACCAATACCCACTATATCTAGACAAATACCCACTATATCTATACCAATACCCACTATATCTAGACAAATACCCACTATATCTATACCAATACCCACTATATCTAGATAAATACCCACTATATCTATACCAATACCCACTATATCTAGACAAATACCCACTATATATATACCAATACCCACTATATATAGACCAATATCCTCTCTACATAGACAAATACCCACTATATCTATACCAATACCTACTATACATAGACAAATATACACTATATCTAGACAAATACCCACTATATCTATACCAATACCCACTATACATAGACCAATATCCTCTCTACATAGACAAATACCCACTATATATATACCAATACCCACTATACATAGACCAATATCCTCTCTACATAGACAAATACCCACTATATATATACCAATACCCACTATACATAGACAAATACCCACTATATCTATACCAATACCCACTATATCTAGACAAATACCCACTATATCTATACCAATACCCACTATATCTAGACAAATACCCACTATATCTATACCAATACCCACTATATCTAGATAAATACCCACTATATCTATACCAATACCCACTATATCTAGACAAATACCCACTATATATATACCAATACCCACTATATATAGACCAATATCCTCTCTACATAGACAAATACCCACTATATCTATACCAATACCTACTATACATAGACAAATATACACTATATCTAGACAAATACCCACTATATCTATACCAATACCCACTATACATAGACCAATATCTACTCTATCCATACTATGCTTCATATGTCAGGTGTTCACTCCCTAACCCTGCCTAACATCTCCTACATCACCAACGCCATTTCTAACCATATTTAATTTAACATATTTATCATTAACTCATATAACCAATCACCATTCTTTCATATACATTGTATACCTTTAACATATAATAAACTATGTTGAAATCTATAAATAGCTCTTCCAAATTTCAATCAATAATATAGCATTTGTTAAAAAACCTTTATAGTTTCTTTGACGTGAAGTAATAAAAAATAAATTATATTGCATCATCGCATCAAATGTTCCCTTCTAATATATATATATATATATATATATATATCTATATATATATATATATATATATATATATATATATATATATATATGTGTGTGTGTGTGTGTGTGTGTGTGTGTGTGTGTGTGTGTGTGTGTGTGTGTGTGTGTGTGTGTGTGTGTGTGTGTGTGTGTGTGTGTGTGTGTGCGTGTGTGTATGTATGTATGTATATGTGTGTGTGTGAGTAACTGTGGCAAGCGAGCATATATAATTGTTTGTATGTTAAGATTAGTAATATTTATTTATTTAAAAATATATTTCAAAACCAATTTGCTTAATAAAACAAGTATATAAGAAAATAGTGACTGAAAAGAAATAAGTAAATATTATATATATATTGGTATCCGACATTGTCGAAAGTACGCGTAATATTAATAATTAAGGAATGGTGTGAGAGGAGTATAAGAGACAGGAGAGTATTGTGAAAGTGTACAAGAGAGAGAAGATAGTGTTGGGAGTTGAAACATTATATTGTTAAATGTTTAGAAGGTTATTGAATATTAATTAGTCAGTAGTTTATAATGGAAAGTGTAGCGAACTCATAATTCAAATTTAATGTTGAATAGGTTGGTTAATAAGTAATTTCCTTTTGAAGTAATTATTATTAGATTTTATTTGTAATTTGGATTGATGATTATTGCATGTAGAGGCAAAAAATAGGAAAGCTGTTTTAGAAAAGTCAGAATTTATTTATTGAACATAATTATCTATGGATTGTATATTTGGCAATATTGGAAGCCTGCTAAATGCAGTCTAAATGTAAATTGTAGTATGCAAATTATTTTGTAGATAGATCTTTCTTTGTAACATAACCATTTAATTTGTCTAAGAAATGCTGAGTTAAGATATCGTTTTGATAACTTATCGATAATAAAACATGAGGTAATTGGTATTTTAAAAAAAAACTTAGTTAGTATTTGATATTTGATATATAGAAATAACATAGCAGTATGTCAAGGGCATTGGGAGGCATTGCCTTGGGGGACTCCGAAGTCAGGATATACATTAATGGTAATACTGTTTTTATTTAGAATGTTCTGCCATTGGAGTATGATTTTCTCGAAGCAATCCAACGGTTATTGATAACTATAACTATTGTTATTTCCGTTTAATATACAGGATGTTATTGGTATGGTATCGTATACTGTAACCAAGTCAAGTAGTACCAGAATTACATAATCGTACTGTTTAATTACATTAGCAATATAGTTAGTAAGGTTGTGAAGAATGGTTTCTATTCTGAGGTTTATTTTGTATGCACTTTGTAGAAAATCATTATTTTATATCATTATTTATCATGTATTCAGTTAGATATGATTTTCATAGTTAGTCTTTAGAGAAGTGCTAGTTTTTAAATAGGTCACTTCCCGTTAGTTAAGGAAATATCTAGGTTTATTTACTTCATTTTAATTGTTAATGTACGTATGTACGCGTGTTATATGTGGATATGTGTTACGGTATATATAAATATAAATGCGCAATATTTAGTGTATATTTATCATATGTTAATAAGTAAAGAATACGTAAAAAAATGCATTGCATAGGAAATGATATAATCTAATCTAACGTTTATGTGGACTGACTTACCGACTGCAGATATCAGTAATACTATATGAGATGCTATTATATGTTTATGTATTTAGATCCGATTGTTTATGATATCAATCGGTAATGGCTGAAAGCTACATATAAACTATAGTATTGTTTATAATATATTGTATTATTTGTATATTATAAAACACTCATAATAGCAAAAGGTTGAATATATTAAAATTAATGCACCAATTAAACTGATAATATCTTGTAACATAACTACTGTTATATTAACTTCTGATATTAATCAAATATATATGCCCACGAAATAGTTATATATAATTATATACTTATATAATATATACTAAGTTAGCAATGATATTATACAGACATAATTTACTAACTTAAATATATTTATTTTAAGATATTTATATATAATATGTTACATTACATATCGCATTATTTAATACATATTTAAATACATGTAGGTATATTTATAGTCACCAGTTACTTTATATTAACTTATTAATCTTAAATGTCTTCTGTTATTTTGTTAAAATTATTATATTTTAAATAAATATATACTATTTAAATATCGATAGATGTAAGAATAATAAAATATATATATTTATATTAACTTTATTAATGATAAAAACATTGCAACTCATATGTAATGAGATATTAATGATATGTTCTCATTCTGTAGCATATATATATATTTATATCCCATCGGATCCCCAAGGTACCTCACCACGGGTTGTTCTGTCTTTATGGGTGTGGGTGCAAGAAGCTGGCATACATCTCCCATGTGACGTATGCGCGTATATTTCATATTTCCATCCGTAATAGGAAACGATAAGATCCGTACGTCATATCTCAACATAGAGCCCAATATATTAATTATACCTTTATTTCTCATTATAATATTAATTCTGTTATAATCGGACGGGAACTGGGAGGTTTACGGTGTGTGACCGCGATAATGGCTACCGCTAATAGATATGTCCTGGTGAGGGCACATGTCATATGTCATATTATAAGAAGCTAAATTGCATACATCATTCGAATAAACGTCATTGCCATTATTCCATTCACTACACTTGTACTATTAACAATAGTCACGATATTTCTCTCGGGTGATTCATCATTGTTAACCGGTTTTTAGGTTGTAAGTGTTTAATAAATCGAAAAATACTTACAATTTTCTACAATCAACGCAACATATTAATATATCATGTATGTGTTATGATAAATGTATATATAATAAAATATATATTTTTAAAAATTGTAGATAGATATATAACTATTATAAAAATGCATTGCAATTAATGTCAATAATTAAATAATTAAATATTATAATTATGTATATCTGTGTGTTTGTGTATTTTGATGAATTTATATTTAAATAAAAACGTATTTATTTCATCTACACTTATGATTCACGACATTTGCGTATTTTCCAATTACAAAATATAACATAAATTTAGTAAATAAATATTGATATAAACGTATTTACGTTATAAAATATAAAATATATAATGTTGACAGCTTGGTCTATTAATTCTCGGAAATTTAATCTCCCGAGTGCAAATGACGAATAAACCACGATTTTCAACAAAAAAACTATTGTTAATCAAAATGAATCCTGGACGTGATTTGTTTAAGGTTTTATTGGAATAATATATCGTGGTATGGAACGATACGTAAATCGACTTGAAAGATTCGTTAATTTGAGATGTGTTAACTAGTGAGAAAATGTTATCAAAAATAAAGTAGAATATAATAATATATTTATAGTTTATGTATTATATAATACTATTATATATACAAATATTGTATATTATCCAGTATACTATATATATATATATATATATATATATATATATATATATATATATATCGATACATTGAATTGAATTTTATTTATCCTTTTAGTAAAAGAATATAGGCACAGCTTTTCAAATGATATTTATCAGAATGTTGATGTACAATGGGAAAATACTACTATAAATATTGTAACGAGGTTATTTCATTATAAAAGGAATGATAATAATTATAAATCATATATCACACATTGAAGTACAAAGCTTAACAATATTATATTGAAATTCGTACATTGAAATATATAAATGATAAATCAGTATCGTAATCTAATTTTTTTTTACTATTTTCGTTAGCAATAGTAATAAATTAATAAATCTTTTGTTTTTTATAATAAACTTTACTATAATATACTTACGATAATGCAATAATATAATACTAATAAAAGATTTTACTAGCATTAGTGTGTGATAATAAATATAAGAAATCATTAAATAAAATAAAGTTACATTAAATGGAAACTGCAGTTTTAAGTTACGTGCAAGAAGAATTCTAAATTAATATATTAATATATTAATACTAATAATACTAATTTATATCACTGCAGCGATATAAATCACATGTCAAATAATTCTAAATTTTAATATTTTGATGTGAGAAATGATTCATAAGAGGTTTTTGTAAAGGAAGTAGCGTCATTTGAAATCATTTGATCACGTGACCTAATTCAAAGATATTGCAATTAATTTCTAATTAGATCCGTAATAGTAGATATGCATTTTGTGATCAATTCGTTTAAGATCATTTAACCTGCGATGGTAGTGGTTCTAATGTAGTTGGGTATAGGATAACCGCCTAATTACACCCGTACAACCAACTAGCTCTGCACTTGTTCGAGTTTATACATTAGATCATCGGTATTGGGTTACCCCGTATACATGGAAATCTATAGAATAACGTATTACTTAAAGGTCATTGCGAGGTTAATGATATAGATCTAAATGTTCCATTTACATTAGAGTTTGCGTTATTATATTATAGTATATGTGTGGAATCACACGTATTTTAGAAGCGATACCGTTGGAAAAATAATTTTAAATGCTTAAATAATAAGTTAGTAAACATTACCTGCTAAATATTAACGAAGTAGAATTACAGTTAGTACGGATAATACAGACTTAGAATGAATGATTTATAATCAGATAGTTTAATAATTGCATCGCGTTGTACCAACGGGTAATATAATGGGTACACATATTTTGCTGTAGAATGTAAATATCGAGTGCATTTTTGTTTTTCAAATATATTTATTTATTTAATATTTTATTTTACATATTTGAATATAACTTGAATAATTAATAAAGAAAATATTGTATAATATACGAATTATCGTCGTTAAATATGTTTATGCACTAGTATTATAATGTATATAACAGATGTGTCAATTTAAGTTGACTTGCTTGTTTCGTTGAATTACATTACTATTGTCATGCATTGTAAAATATCGCTTTCATTATAATTGCAATTATAACTGCCAAGCTAAATTCAACTAATGATTTGTACTTTAGTACTGGTTATTTAGTATATCGATTACGTAATTTGCAATGATTAATCCATTTCCATTTCTAGACGATATACAACTAAAGTCTGGATTCGTGGGAAAAGACAGTCGCGATTTCTATTTAGATCATTGTATTCGTAATTAACACTATGCAATACTACTACTATACTATATTCTAATATAACTATTATATAATATAGCTATTATATCAGTGGTAGTCGTCGATTACTTATGGTTTTCTCTTGCACACGCATCTCTCGAAGAGATATACGCAGATGCCATCGTTTAATTCACCTCGCGATTAACAGTCCACAGTCTACACGTTTAATCCCTCGCAGTTATACTTAATCCATATCCGTATCCCTACGATCCCCGAGGGGGTCTGCGTATTATTTTCTTGCGACATCGAAACGGTTAATCGGATGTAAGTCGAACAAATGTAATATGAAGCAAAGAGCGAGGTGAATATAGACATCAACTAATCATCTTGTGATCTGTTATAGATATGCGCCAAAATGTTAAATTATGTACGTTTCACCACATTATTATACATTGCATTAATATGTTAATTGGATATATATGGTAAATATATATATATATATATATATATATATATATATATATATATATATATATATATGTGTGTGTGTGTGTGTGTGTGTGTGTGCGTGGGTGTGTGTATGCTTGTATGTGTTAGCGTGTGTGTATTTGTTAATGGGTATGTGTATATAAGAACATACATAGTAAAATGAATAAACGTTGCTTATTACATTGTTTGTTATTATAATATATTTATATAAGTTTAAAATTAGTATATGTCTGTAAGGTATATTGTTACATGCATGTATATTTGATGTATGTTGTGTATTTACTATATACGTATTTGTTTACTTATATATATATGTTTGCCATATGCGCATATATTTGTAGTATGGGTGTGTATTTACTGTATGCGTGTGTATTTTCTATATTTACTAAATTAACCGTGTGTATATACTATATGTACTGCATATAATATGTTAGTAATATGTACCCAGGCAGTGGGGTGTATCTTAAATGGGCATATTAATATACATATTATACCTATATGTTACCTCGTATACAGGATATCTTGATACAAATACTGTACGTTGTACAATGTACCCGATAACTTGTTCTGAGTACATTATTCCGCTAAATATTCCGGGTATTTATTGCTAGTATCTTATCGCTGGTATATTATAATGCGATCTTATATTCAGGGTGCGTTGATCAGTATACACATTACACGTTACTTGGTATAACTGGTAACTTATGTATAGTGTACCGTTGGTCTTAATCTGCGCGAGCCGGAAGTGACGTCATACTGCGCGAGGAGAATATAGAGTACCTGGAGACTAGACAACGGGTGATTCCTTCGGCACATCGGTGTCGGCATCTAGTCGCTACGAGTTCCCAGGGTACCGGAGGTAAACCGTTATCGGCACACTTATAGTAGAGGAATTTAGAAATACACCTGGCGGGAAGTAGCGTTCGACATAGAGATCGGCTTTATATATAGAAAAACCGTGTTGAATTGTATATCGCGCATCCTTCAATGTTCTATAGTGAATGTTACAAATTACTAATTGTTGACTAGGTTAAACCAATTAAGGAAGTGACTGGACGTTGACCAATTTGCATTAGTCGTTGAGAATAGAGAAAACGGAGTGAATGTAATAAATAGAAAGTCTACTGTTCAATTGTTGAGGAGCGGAGTAAGGAATGCGTCCTGGAAATGCTTCCAAACAGCGAAATGCCCTAGAAATAACTTTACGATATCGTATTTTGTAAAATATATACAAACTGAATTCATACAAAAATATTGTAATAGTTTTATTATATACTACGTTGCATATTATCTGGACTCTCTGAGCGGAAATAATTAATTAAGTATATCTTTAAATCATTAGATTATGATATTTACTAAATTAAAGGACTTTATTCTTTTATATTTGTCCAAAAATTCTAACAAATTACAGTTAAAAGTACTTAATATTTTGCTAAAGTAAACTTGGATAGTTTTAATTTATAAATTGGTAAATATTCTTATAACTTAATTATAGTTAATAGAGTCTTAGTTAATAGAGAAATTATAGTTGTCATAATACATTTATGATATATGTTTATTAAATGATATTACATAAATACTATTAAAGTAAGCATAATAGATAAAGTATGCATATAGAATAAACATTTAACTGCAATGTACTACTATATACATATAATATATAATATATTGACTATTTGACTAATGCTGATGGACAGTGATTAATGACCACAAGTTTTATTTCCAGGTCACTTACAATAGTTAGTTAAGGTAGTTTCATAATTACATGGAGCCATTATATAATATTATATCATATTAGATACTTGTTATGTATATTCTATTAAGTATTAATTTTAACAAATCTGAGTTTTCTGTAATTATCTTGAGTTACTCACTAGAATTACTGACTATAATCCATAAGATAGCATTTATTAAATTCTATTTATAAACGCGGTAGTGTTACATATAAATATTTACTGCAAATATATATTTTTATTATATAATAATACCATACCGAAATATTAGTAACTTATTCATACTTTAATTGTGTATACATATTTTATTACTACTATTTCATTGGATTCCTATTACTACTATATTATAGAATTACTATTATCAATATATGATAGGGTTACTATTAATAATCTATTATAGGGTGACTATTATTACTAAATGATCAATTTAATATTACTACTATGTATTACTATTACAATTATATTTATATCAGTTTATAATATCCAGAACAGATGTCATGATATATATTCAAATATATATATTTATAAATAGAAGTGTGATGTGTGATCATTAACAGTTGTATGTCAGTGTAATATTGTTATTTTATATTTATAATTATATTTACTATTTAAGTTAATAATTGTAATGTATATATTAACTGGCATATCTTCTAAATTAAATTTATATTAATTTCTTGTGCGTTATCCTTATTACAAAAATTACCTTAAAGTACCATAGGGTCTGTTATGAAATGGTTGTCAAAACTTGCTGACCTCTTCTGTAGCGATGTCCAAATATGAATAGACATCAATATTCATATATACGTGAATATGATATTGTAGATAATATTACGTGTTACGTGTGTGTATATAATATCATTTTTCTGCGATAATTTATGGTAATGGGAATAACAACTGAAGGATGGTGTTTAGTTAGCGGAGATAATACTCCAACTGTTGTGCATTCTAGATTGCCGGTATATTACATAATACGAGAGGAGCCCCTACCGAGTGAAATTGACACACGCATTATGTTCAAATAG
The DNA here is from genome assembly GCA_964035775.1 of Osedax frankpressi. Lineage (NCBI taxonomy): Eukaryota > Metazoa > Annelida > Polychaeta > Sabellida > Siboglinidae > Osedax > Osedax frankpressi. The sequence goes on along the minus strand of OZ038313.1, from coordinate 14,163,861 downwards.
ATGGCACCACTTGCTATGGACAGATATTTCATTGTGTCATTTGCCAGAACGTATTCAGCGATGTTAGTTTAGCCGGTACGGATACATTTTGAGGTGTTAATTCAGCTATTGCTTTAATAAGACAATGCGAATGCTATGCTATTATATTTAGTAATTTCAATGTTCAACACCACATATGGTTTCTAATTTAACTATAGTCTAAAATATTAATAACTTATTATAATGCGATATATTATTACAAAACACAATAGTTTTTTATAAATAGATGTAAGTACATTATTCACCCTATACACGATACAGCATGTAATTGATTAATATATATTGATTAAATACTGAATAAAATACACTCGAAGTAAAAAATTCACGTAATTTTACGTAAATTTTATGAAATTCCTAGTTAAAAATTTAGAATTTAGTAAATTTTCATTGAGAAATAATTTCATCGGTTTTATGCAAAGATAATAATGCATTATAATTGAATTATAATACAATATTGTAGAATGCATTTACATGTTGTAAATTATATAGTTTATTATAGTTACTATTGCAATTTAATTATTTCAAATATATAAGTTGTTTACGTAAACAACTTTAATAATATTTTCTCTAGGTATACATTTTCAAGTATTTTCTCAGTTACGAACTCAAACTCTATATAGAACTATATTGTACAATATAACTATAGTTATATGCAATCTAATAGTCATCTTTGGTAATATTTCATAATTTATAGATTTCATATGATTCACAAATATGCCGATGGACAAAAACTAATAAATTAATTATTTTAGTATTCTAAATATATTAGCATTAAAAATATATATTTAGATTATTACGATATAATTTCTCTATACATAAAATTATATATATATATATATATATATATATATAAGTGTATGTATGTATATATATATATATATATATATATATATATATATATATATATATATATTAGCACATTGTATAAATAGTTTAAATAGACAATAGCATGTTGAAGAAGCTATTGATGACTTAGTTATTTCTATTGTAAATTGTCATATATGTAATATGAGGTATTTATTAGATAAGCAGATGCCTCGTATTAGATCCCCGCATGTACTGTAATGATATTGATATGTTTAGCTATAGTTATTTACAGTATTTCCGTACCTACCATTGACGACATACACTGATATCTGTAATTTTGTTACACGTCATTCCACCATATTAAGTGAAATAGTTATATAACTTATCAAACAGATGGTTTTTGTAGGCTCAATGTCATTGTATAGAATGAAAGAGCGTAAAATTGGAACTTCAAATATGTAATGGCTTTAGGTGAGTCTACTTAAATATTATGTGTAACTCACCATTTAAATATAGATACAATAGCTACAAAGAATATATTTTTCTAAATTCTTAGATCTATATATAGATCTTAAAATATATAGCTTTAGTTGAGATTTGATGCTATCAGTAATCTACAGTAATTTATATGAAGTTAATAGCTACGATTACACTTTCTTTCTCAATTTACCGCGTCCATCTTATTGTCACGCATCTTAAAGTATCTTGGGAATAGATAGTTACCTGGGTAAATCTTAGGAATATAGATTGGTATATCAGTAATAACATAAGTTTTAGTAATGTGGCATAGAAACAATTATATTTACAAATGTAAATGCTTTTCAATGCTCAATCTATTTAAAATAAGCATGTCAAATAAAATATTGATATAAATATATAAATATATAAATATGTATATATGTAATTTTGAATACTTTGTTTATCTATTATAATTTAGGTATATTTGTGAATGTTTAGTCGGTGTAACTGTATGAGACGTATGTTATTGTATACACGATATATTACCTATCTACCTTGAATAGAGGTGCATTATAAAGGTGGAACATTCATTACGGTGCTGCAAAGGAATTTTAGTTCCCCGCTGACAATATGATGAATCAAGGCACATCACATGCCTACCCATCAACTCGCTAATTGCTTACATTACGTAATTACGGATAAACTTGCCAGCTACCAGATAGCACATACCGCATATATCGTATTTAGTCTTTATTTACTGTATTCCTAGACGTGACGATAATCTTAACACGCGTAATAAATATGTTCAAATCTATTACTATGTGTTGCTATGCAACATATATGCAATAAACTTGCTAATTGTGTACAAATATACTACCATACATGAGCTACCTTAATATATATGCTATAATATATATACTTATATATGTATATATATGTATATATGTATATATATATAATTAATAATATGCATATAATCGCCATAATAACATCAATCATTCTCATGGTCTAATGGGTATTTATACATTTGTATTATTAAATGTAAGTATTGCAATATTATTCATATTGTCATCGTTTTGATTGTTATAAAGTATTTCTTGTATACCAAATAAATAATGATATGTATCCACTTTGTAAGTTGTACATTACCACATATATGCAACATCTGCTAATCACACTTGCAGATTAACAAAATATTGCATAGCAGCTCTTGTAATAATTTATTTCATAAAACTATTTTCTTATATTCACCATTCTAGAACATATTCGATGTATCTTAGTTTTAAGTCGCAAAGACTAACTTTCTCGTATTAATTATAATATTAATCTGCAAATGTAATACTAGTATTTGTGATAAATATATCATCTTTTACGCGAAATATTTATTTAGTCAGTTTACTTTTGTAATTAATTGTTGTTTAATTAAAATATTTCAGATTACGATAACTGCAATCTAATTGATTAGATCAAACCAACTAAATATATCCTTTGTATACATCACAATTTTCAGAATTTCTATTTAGTTTGTTTTCTTTAAGGTTAATACCATTAGTGTTAGCAGAATTTCTAGTCGGTTCATATTACTAGAGGTTAATACCAATGTTATCAACAACATTTATAGTCGATTTGTTTTAGTCAATGTTTGGGATTTTGGTTAATGAGAATTCGTAAGTAAAACGGTATCATTATGCAATGTATTATGCAATGTATAATGCATGTTAATGAGTATACATGCCCGATTTCAATTAGTTAATTTTATTTATGTTGCAGTATCGGTGCGAACCTTTCTTATTCCATTCGTATTTCCATTAAATCGAATAATTGTATAACATTTAGTCAAGGGTCATCGCGAGGTCACTCGTACCACTCGGGTCAATGCATATCATCTAGATTAGTTGAGACTTAATATTGTAATCCATAAATTGCAATTGATCTAGGAGTTTAGGTATTTCAATAATAGTGTAATAATAAGTTATAGTTTGCTAATAATTATTTTAACTAATATAAAATATAATATTCATGCATTACTATATATTATATAATCATAATAAATAATGTAAAATTTTTAATAAACATAATTAATAACTCTAAAAACGTTTTATAAATTGATACAAATCGATATGACTGAAAAGTAGTATATCATGCATTATAAAATAACGCACATTATATCATATATCACTAATAGCTTTAAAAAATCACTTAATTGATATAGAAAATATATCTTATTACAAGGTTAATCGGTATACATATCACTCAAAATAAAATAACAAAATAATATTGAAACTGTACAATGTCTACAATCAATTAACTATAGTTGTATATATATATATATATGTATATACATTAGAAAACTTCGTAATCATAGGAAATAAAGTAAATATATATACTATAATCTATTTATTTGTTTAATTTGATAAATATGTATACCAAACATATATATATATAATAACAACATTAAAATTATAAAATACCTAAACTTTGTTTATTTTGATTAACAAGTTTATAGTATGCGTAAGGCAGAGTATATTATAAGAATGATCTACAAAATGATATATTAATATGTATTTTAATATGTATGTTAATATTAGTATACAGATGCGTTGCTTGTATCATATTGTAAGTGAGTTGCAATTCGTTGAAAACTTACAACCTGAAAACCGGTTGACAATAATGAATCATCGAGAGAGAAATATCGTGACTATAGTTTAAAGTACAAATGTAGTGAATGGAATAATGTCGATGACGTTTATTCGAATGATGTATGGCCATTTCGCTTCGTATAATATGACAAATTACATATGACCTCACCAGCATATATCTAGTATCGCTAGTTGTCATAGCGGACACACACCGTGAACCTCCAATTTCCCATAGAATTAATAGAATTAATTTTATAATGAGAAATAAAGATATAATTAATATATTAGGACTGCTCTTAAGGTACTGGACTCATCTTAGGATTCATTATTTCCGTTAAACATGTATGTAGATACAAAATATGTGCATACGTCATGAGAAATGTGTTCTAATATCCCATATAACAAAGACATTTCTATAGGACGATTATCAGAAAAGATTAAATATTACAAATTCTCAATTAGATCATTTGTAATATATAAAATAGTTCATTGATTAATTTTATTTTTATTTTTAAATTAAATAAATACTTTAATAATTTTCTATTACCATTATTGTTATTATTATTATTATTATTATTATTATTATTATTATTATTATTATTATTATTATTATTATTATTATTATTATTATTATTATTATTATTATTATTATTTTTATTATTATTATTATTATTATTATTATTATTATTATTATTATTATTATTATTATTATTATTATTATTATTATTATTATTATTATTATTATTATTATTATTATTATTATTATTATTATTATTATTATTATTATTATTATTATTATTATTATTATTATTATTATTATTATTATTATTATTATTATTATTATTATTATTATTATTATTATTATTATTATTATTATTATTATTATTATTATTATTATTATTATTATTATTATTATTATTATTATTATTATTATTATTATTATTATTATTATTATTATTATTATTATTATTATTATTATTATTATTATTATTATTATTATTATTATTATTATTATTATTATTATTATCATTATTAGTGTTATTATTATTATTATTATCATTATTAGTGTTATTATTATTTTAAGAATTAAATAGAAAAATCTATAGTAAATGTTAATTCCTCGGAACAAAGTTACCACCTAAAAGATAATTTTGTGTTTATCATTTATCTTAAAAAGTTTTATTAAACTTTTGTTTCTATTTATTGTCTATTTATAGAATATTACGTGTTGCATAACTAAGGTAAATACAATAATAGCGTATACTAACAATGCTGCCCTTGTTCTCTAGAGTAGATTATCTTGATATTAATTCAATGCGTTAGGTTATAAAACCCTAATATAATTCAAATAATAAATATATAAAATGAATTATACATTATATATATATATTTATATATATATATATTTCAAAATCAGTTAGATTTCTGGTACTCTGGTAGTTAACAAAATATAAATACTGCCTATAAAAATTAAATAAGAAATTAAGATAACACTTTTTTTAATGTGTTGTTAATATAAATATTCAGTATGCAATTTTAAGTTAAAAGTAAATTTGTAAATAATTATCGAAATATCGAAGTAAAAAATTAAAAAGTTAATATATTAAAAATATGTTTCACTTGAATGTGTTTAAAATTTTAACAACAAAATGTAACTTCATTTAAATTTCATAGTTATGAATATGAATAATAATTTGGAATTAAAAAATAATATCATCAAAATGCAAAGTAAAAATAATTAAACAAATGATTATCTAGAAACTATTCATAATTTATTTATCAATTAAAGAAATGTAAAAACTTTTTATTTCGTCTGCGAATTATTATATGCATGTTTTTAGTTTTTAATAATTTTGAAATAATTAAAGAAATGGATTACACATATTTGTATATACATGTGTGTTGGACATATAATCAGTCCAAATCATATAATATCATATTGTTATCTTATCTACATAGTATGATATATAATACGTAGAATACCATAATATGATATATATTGAGTAGATTTAACAGACAACATATAGAATAGTCCGTTTAAGGCAGATGAACATAAATCTATATACTTTCTATAAGAAATTATACACGGGTCATTGCTTATCTTGACCACTATCTAAACTTTGGTATTCCACTTATATTTCGAATATTACTTATATAGAGATGTGGTTATTTATGTTACGTAATTAAGTCAACAATTCAAGCTCAACGCAATGCAAAATAAACAGAACATATATATATATATATATATATATATATATATATATATATATATATATATATATGTATATATATATGCAATATATATATATATATATATATATATATATATATATATATATGTATATATATATATATTGCATATAGTATAGATAAATCCATAGAATATCTTGAGTGTAAATGATGTAGATATTTACATTTATGATTTATATTTATAATATATATTTTTTACTGGTAAATGCTATTAAATATTTTACAAACTAAGTAAATTGGATTCATATATAACATTATTATATTATTAATTTGTATTCAATTTAATACATATTCATTTAATAATATTAAATACATGTTCAAAAATATATTGTATAATCAAAAATCCTACTTTATTATTTTCTATTATTCATTGTGTATACATAAATTAATTTTTGTAATTCATAAATTATTCATAAACCATCGTATTTAAAAAATAATAATAATAATAATAATAATAAAAATAAAAATAATAATAATTGATTTATTAGTTTATTTAAACACCGTAAATTATAAAATAATAAGCACAACAGTGTGGGAACGGAATTAAATGTGTAATGAGAGCAATTCTCATTTTACTTTGGCTCTAAATGAAATAAGGTTACTTATGCATCGTAACTTATTTGGAAGTAAATTCCAGTTTAGTGGTGCTAATAATTCTAAACGATCTACCCAGGAGTAATCTGTAATTGTATTTTGTTAGATTTAGTTTTACTGACGTGGCAGATCTAATGGATGAATGCGGGAAGTAATATTTAATTAACGTAGATATGTTAGAAGTAAGATTAGATGGTTTATATTTGGTTAATACATTTACATATGGTTTTAATTTTATATAAGGACATATTAGCGGTTTTACATATATTTGAGATTTGTGGTTTAAATGAAAGCTTATTATCGATTATAAATCCTAAACTTTTAACTTTTAATTATGGTTTTATTATAATATCACCCAAAGTAACTACAGGGAACATATAATAATAATAATAATAATAATAATAATAATAATAATAATAATAAAAATAATAATAATAATAATAATAATAATAATAATAATAATAATAATAATAATAATAATAATAATAATAATAATAATAATAATAATAATAATAATAATAATAATAATAATAATAATAATAATAATAATAATAATAATACAAATAATAATAATAATAATAATAATAATAATAATAATAATACAAATAACAATAATAATAATAATAATAATAATATAATATCTAATAGAATAATTTAAATATATATATATAAATATATATATACTGTTTTATACTATATTATATATATATAATATTTAGTAACTATACTAATATAAATTCTATAAACATTATTGAATTCTACTTAATATATACACTTGATATGCTGTTTATATATAGTAAGTATCGAACAATTTATCATCGTTTAGCTTGAAATCATAGAACATGTCTAACATCTCCTTTCTCTATTCAGCTACTATTGTTAAAGTAAACGCCATTAATGTACCATGATATAGTTCAAATGAACATATTTCATTTAAAATGGCCGCATATTGACAACGTTCCCAATATTACACTTTATGATATATATAATATATCATATATATGCATATATATTTTCTAAACTCTGTATTAAATATATATATATATATATATATATATATATATATATATATATAGATATTGGTGAATTGATAGTAATCATTATATAAATATTGGTCGTGGTAAATAATACTAAATGATATTGAATATATATTCTAATAATATATTTAAGAGTAAATTTATATAAAGTATATACTATATTTTTTTTGTTTTTCAATTATTACATTATTAGTATATGATTTAGAATTTCAGATATATTTTAATAAATAATGTGAAGATTTATATTCAAATTATATTCTTAGAAATATTTAAATTGCCAATTTTTCATTTTATAAATTATAAATTACAGAATAACATTTTTATTATTGATAATATATTTCATACAATTTTATATAATTCATATTTTTTAGAGAACACATTTTCTCTATGGATATTTGTAAATATAAAACCTAAAGATATTTTTTAAAATAACATCATAACAAGCTAAATTATAAGTACTAAATTATCCTATAGTATAATATACTATAATGATAATAAACCGTCTTTAATGTTAATATCAATAATTAAATTTTAATGACATATTTCTCTTTATGGTCCTATTTATTGTACTATTTATGTTCCTAAAAATAGCCAATAGTCTAAATAATATCTTAACTACTAAAAGAAACCAAAATTGAGACACATCTAACAAAAAAAATTAAGTATACTTATATTTTTCATTTATTGATTGTCAATTTATAGGTTGTTTATTTATATATTTCTGTTAAGATAATTTATATAATGAATAACTATGCATATTATTCTATAATAATTATATATTTAATTAATGTAGAAATTTATTTAAAATTGTATTTATTTAATCTTATCATCTTAATAATTGTTTTATTTTTTTAGTGTAACGTCATTGTGGAGTTAAAATGAATATTACATTACCATAATTCTATATATATATATATATATATAACTCAGTAGGATTATAATTATTATATATTAATATATATATATTTGTTACATTTACTAAATTCCAAAGATAGATAGTTCAATATAAATATCGTATATAATAAATGTACACTTTATTTATTTATTAATTTCAAAGCAATATTGTTTTATAGCATAAGCTTATTATATTTAATTTTATAAATTCGATCATTGAAGTGAATAACTCAAGATTATATAACACACTATAATATAGACTTTAATATTTCCACTAGTAATTCGACAATAATATTATTATAATAAATGTAAATATATATTATATATATAGCATCTTTATTATCTTCTAAATAATACAAATTTATTATAAATATTATTGTCATGTTAAGAATTTTCATGATAAATCATAATATATAAAAATATAGTATTACATAAATATGGTTTATGTTTATTTATTATATATATTATTACTCAATTATATTATAAGACATAATATATAGTATTCTAAACACTATAGTGTACACTATATATAATAATATATAGCATACAATGGTATATATTATCATAACATTATAACATAATGTATAATAGTATTATTATATAAAACAGGTATTTATGCTATATTATTTATAAGTGAATATATTTATAATTAGTAATTATTAATCAGGGGTTAATACTGTTGTTATATTAATAATATATTCGAGTAACCTTTTTTTCTGTACACAGCCATAGTAGGAGAAATCATTTTAGGAATCGATGCGTTAGTATCGGATACGATTCCGCCGTATCCTCGTCCATCCGTATTCTTAAAATCGGGAAATTCAAAGACGCGACAAAATGGGCTACTTTCAGTATTATTCGACGATCGCGGAGTATCTGAGTCGACGACGGTACGCGTACGAGGGTCGGTGTCTAACAGCATGGTGGCGGCGTATATTGAGTTATTGCGATGGCCTCCGACGAACGGTTTTAGCGTCGCTCTCTCGAGAGGAGCACTTCTCGGACTATTAGGCGGACTGGCCGTACGAACTCGAGGTTCGCGACACAAGGGCGAGTTGGGCATTGACCTAACATTGCGTACACCGTTGTCCGACGTGTAAACGGCACTCGGTAGCGGACTGCGTTGTCGAGTCGAGTGCAGGCGTTCGCATTCGACGGCGTATCTCCTGGCGACGTTAATGGGATCGAGGCACGGATCGAGGCACGGATCGAGGCACGGATCGCGGAACACGTAATCCGGCGTCGAAATGCGGCGGTCCGTACCGGTGTCGAATACGGAGACGTCGAGAACGGACGGCGAAACTCCCGAAACTCTCGCGTACTCATCGGCGTAGAATACGTCGTCCATCCTATTGTCCTCGCCGTCGACTTGACCGACGGGTGTCCGGTCGCACCTCAGTGGCGACTCCCCGATGCTCTCCGAGGAGTCGCACTTGCAATAGAACGACAGATCGCCCGGCGAAGTCTGACTACGATGGTAAGCAACCAAATGTTGGTAGTCGAGTTCCGGTTCCGGTTGCAGTTGGTCTCGACGCGGCTGGGCGATGGCTTCGAAGTCGCAAGGTTCGCTCAACTCGCCGGGGGAAGTCAGCGAACCACCGAAGGGAAGTCGACTCATAGTCGAGTCGAAGTCTTCTAGTGGATCCGAGCTGCTGTTTACGGCGAGTATTTGCTGTCTCTCCTTGAAGGAGTCGATCTCGTAATAGGGATTGAAATGTACTTTACGTAAAATATGCTGTATAATAATCAAAATGTACTTAAATGTATTGTAAACTTAACTCAGTATATATAAATATATATATATATAAATATATACATATATATATATATATATATATATATATATATATGTATATATATATAGTTAACTATAATTAACTATACCTACACCACTAACTATAGTAGAATTTAGCTAGTAAAATTAATTAAAAGCTTAATTTTCAAAAACTATGCATCCATTACAATCCTTAGACATCTACACATAAACAACGCATTTGAAAGTGTGTGTGTGTGTGTGTGTGTGTGTTAATGTGTGTGTGTGTGTGTGTGTGTGTGTGTAAGGGTGATTCATTACCAAACACAATTGTAGAAATCTACATGTATATATATATATATATGATATTTATTATGATATTTATTATATGATATATATTTGATATTTATATTATTATTATCGTTAATACTTTGCATATCTATTACAGTATATCGGAGTATGATTAAACTAACAATTTAGATTGTGTATTTTACAATCTAATAGATTTAGTGTATACAATACATATATCAAATAAAATATATATTACACATAATATCATCGTAACTAATATCATATAATATATAAGTGATAATAAATTGTATTATTAAGTTGAAATCAACTATAAACCATAGTTTATAGTTGACTATAGTTTATAGTTGACTATAGTAAACACCTCATAGAGAATGTACGTCGTACGGCATTCTGGGTATATAGTTAACGGTATATATATATATATATATATATATATATATATATATATATATCTATATATAACTTATGTCATCTGAAAGAGATAAGGAATGTATATTAGCTAGTATCTCCTAAATCTCTTTATTGTGACAACGAAATTTAGTAGCCTTAAAATAGTTATATATATATATATATATATATATATATATAAATATATATATAAATATATATATTCATCTATAGAGTAATATTCAATAATATATGTTACTCAAATAATACTATCAAATAATATACTACATTGTACATTATGAATTATATATGCAAACAGCCATACCTCAAAATCTATAAAAGTAATACTCAAATATTGGTTTTTCGAATAAATGTATTTAAAATGTATACTTTCCTACATATGTAGGAAAGTATTTTTAAATATTTTACCATATATATAATATATTATATATATTAACGTAGATATAATTCACATTAGTTTATATGAAACTGGATAATCAACTATTATATATATCACTTGTACAATTATATAGTTATATTATCGTATATTATGCATGAAAATTATATATATATATATATATATATATATATAAATATTGGCATAAAGTGGCATAATATATAATATTATATATTTTATTTACAAAATGGTTCAAAAAAAATGTAGTAGTATATATTTATTTGAATGAACATTCATACAAGTATCTAACATATTGAAACATAAATACATATGTTTATATCTAGTTGAATACATATGCAATTAAGTATACTTACTAAAATTGCCGTATCGATGAGTTTATTTTGAATTTCATTTGATCCAACAAAAAAACTTACATTTAAGAATTTAAAAATATAAGTTTATTAACGACTAATATATGAAAGTCTGCGTAATGCGATATTCAATACACGTTCTATTATTAAATATACAGTTGGGCGTATACGACTTATAAAGATGGGCAGATTTTAAAGACTAACTGACCGATTACATAATAAAATAAGGCGAAGGAATTCCAGCTACTAGTCGCGTGTGTTTACCGCTACATTACTCCGAGCTCAGAACCCAGTGTACGGTGTACGTCGTACACAGTGCAGTGTACGGCGCACGGTGTACGCTGTACAATATATACTGTAGAAAGAGCTAAAAATGCTGGCTATACACATCTATATTAGGCTCGTAAATCCTCTCGTTGTCTCGGTAAACAATGAAAGAGAAGAATCTTATCTGAGTCCCATCGCAGAAAATGCTTCAGAGTTCGATAGTGTAAAAGTATGTATACATATATAAATATATATATGTGTATACATGGATGATTTATAAGTTGTGTATGGATAGAAAAGTCATATATAATATTAATTTATTTAAACATTTTATTATAAATTAAAGTTTTTAAAAATATCAAAATTTCTTTTATCAATCTTACAAAGAAATAGATAAACAATATTATTATGTATGTATTATAATGTAATACAAAATATGTATATATTCATTAATATGTTTATTAATATTTGTAATAAATATATTTGTATGTGAACTTAAAATATGGAGGAGTGAGGGATATTTTATGATCATTATCATATATGATATATTCATTATAGTATTTAAATATTTTATAATATGTTATCTCGAGTTGAATAAATATGCAATTAAGTATATTTAATTAAATTGTAATATCGATGAGTTTATTTTGAAGTTCATTTGATACAACAAAAAAACTATATTTGAGAATTTTAACTATAAGTTTATTAACGGCTAATATATGAAAGTATGCGTAAAATAAATACATAATTTATATTGTCCTTGTGGTTTTAGTTTCATTGAAAATGATTAATTTAGAAATAGCCACCATGTTTTTGTGTGTGAATACATCACATATATTATCTCTATGAATTAGATACATTTTATCCAACTTGTAGCAACTGTATTAATATATAATGTATATTAGAATATCTAAACAATATATATTCAGTATATATTCATATACTCTATTCTTATAATATATAAGATTTCATACTGGATTCAGCAATAATCTAAATCGTAGATAAAATATACTGGATTATATAGTTAATAGATTAATTAGTTAACAATACTATAAGCCAAATCAGATCACTACAATTAATATTAAAATAAATTAGTTTGTATAAATCTCTAGATATTCATTATTATATAATATCTTAAATCTTATTTTTATATAACTAAATTGTTGATGTGAAATAATAAATGTGTTTATTTATTAAAGTTTTATAATAATTTTACAAAAAAAATCAAATCAAATATTAATATAAATACCGATATATACAAATTTTCAATTAAAATCTTAGTAATCCAAATAAAATAATATAAAATATCATAATACAGAATAATTATTGAATAATCACAAATCACAATGATACATTACATTTAAATGAATGAAATTTAATAAAGATGAATATTTAAAATAAATTCTAGCTTGAAAATTGTATCTAGATTATAATGATAATAATTATATATTATAATTACAATTATGATTAACTTTAATGTTAGTATTATTATATATTATATATATATATATATTTAGCATTGTTATAATTTAATTAATAATATTAATATTAATTAATATAAATGATATTTTTCATATCAAACTTCATTAATTGTAAATAGTACAACAATTAAAATATATACATTGTTAATCTAGACTTTAGTTTTAATCGTAAAATTAATTTCTATTAAAATAAATACTTTTAATAAATATTGTATTAATTGTATCTAATTGTCACTTTATTAAATTAGATGTATTCACAAATATCTGCCACATTATCTATTATTATCATATCTAATATATATATATATATATATATATATATATATATATATATATTGTATAACAAAATATTATATTCCCTAAGAAATGTAATACCTATTTTCCCCATATATAACTGCATTCAATAATCAGTAATTAAGAACGCCAAATGATACAACATATTTAAAGAAGAAGTTTTAAGTAAATAAACATAGCAGTGTACCATAACTTAAAGAAGTTGTAGAAATGCACCATAATAAAATAAAGTATAATTTATAAGATACTAACAATATAAATGAAATATATAAATAACGAAATAATAATAATAATAATAATAATAATAATAATAATAATAATAATAATAATAATAATAATAATAATAATAATAATAATAATAATAATAATAATAATAATAATAATAATAATAATAATAATAATAATAATAATAATAATAATAATAATAATAATAATAATAAAAATAATAATAATAATAATAATAATAATAATAATAATAATAATAATAATAATAATTATAATAATAATATATTTATATATATTTTATTATGTACTTATCTTTAATATTAGGTCATGATAAGAATGAAGTATTTATAATACTCATTTATCCCAAAGATGACTCCCCTACGGGATGCTCCTGTCTAAGCCATGAAAAGTTAAATCTTACATTCTGGATTTCCATAAGGATACTTATAGTAATGCGTCAGTCTAGTTTAAGTTATATACGCCTCTATTTTAAATGTATATAACTGCATACAGGAGCATCGAACAAATAGAACGTAAACAGGACATGAAACACCTCCAGAAAATATCTGATGTATAAATAAATTATTTATGTTTAAGTTAATGTAACATATTCTTTCTTACTACGGACTTATCAAATACAATTAATATATTTAAATCTCGTTCTCTTAATAATTAATATACATATTGTAATATTCTGATAAAATGTGGGTATATGCAATATTTATTTACATATATGTATAATTAATTATTCTGGTATTAAATCAAATATAAAATAATTACTTTATTATTATTATTATTATTGGTTAAGAATATGTTGAGGAAATATAAATATACACTCTCAGACTTTACAATACATGCAAATAATATATAAAGAAAGAAAAACTACTATCAATATGCATTAATTAGGTAGAATGTAATAGATATTTTAGATTAATAAAAATAATAAGTATTAAATATATCGTGAACAAACTAACTTCCAATACTTTTGAACTTTCCATGTACAACTTTTCGAGAAAAGTAATTTTAAAACCTTTGTCAGTCTAAGCCATGAAAAGTTAAATCTTACATTCCGGATTTCCATAAGGATACTTATAGTAAAGCGTCAGTCTAGTTTAAGTTATATATGCCTCTATCTTAAATGTTAAATCACATAAATAGATTATTTGGCTAGTAAAATACGAGGTATTATCTATGAGGATTCCTAAATCTGTATGTATATTATAACAATACAAAGTGTATATGGGGATATATTGATTAATGTTTCTATTGTAAGT
>OZ038313.1:14040881-14143381 GCA_964035775.1 Osedax frankpressi | reverse complement strand
TATAGATAATGATATTATCGAATATAATGTTAATGAGTTATTTAATATATCGTTTATAGATAACTGCGAATATATTTTATAATTAACCTTCTTGAAAAAATAAATATGATATAAAAAATATTATTCATAAATCTAAAACACGTGAACGTGAACATATATATTATTTCTTCCAATCAAAAAGTATATCATTAAAATGTATTAATTCGTTTTAGTCATGATAAATTATAATTAAAAAGAATGTATACATATGTGTGTGTGTATGTGCGTGTGTGTGTGCGTATGTGTGTGTGTGTGTCTGTGTCTGTGTCTGTATATATATATATATATATATATATATTTAGTGGAATCACTATATTATATAAATTACGTTCTGTATTATGATTCAATCTGTATTCATTCTTGTATGAATCATTCAATAATATTAGATATTATATTCGATTGATTTTTAAATGCACTTCAATAATTGTTTGCAATTTTTACGGTCTCGAATAACTAATAACTAATAACAAAGTCATTATATAAGATATTATATTTAATTACATATATTAAGGTATGCATGTTAGGTAACATAGGTAAGGTTATATAATCAATAGGTAAAATACAAATTCAGTGCATACTTATATCCATATACAGATATGGCATATCCGTATCTATATCGAATTTCGTAGTTAGTGCAAAATATTGGTATTGTTTTCGATTGCATAATCCAAGATAGTGGTAGATCGATGTCTATTGTATACGACTCACAATACATAATAGAGTTCATATTAATAACACAACATTAATGTGATTATCTCTCTAAAAGATAAGCCGTTAATACCTTACTGTATTAATGTTCGAGACACGCCCATTTACGTAGAAACACGCCCATACCAGGAAGTTGAGTTTTTAGTGGTTAAGAACAGTTCTTTCGTAATTGACTTCATTAAATATTAGAGTTATTAGATTTATAATCTAACTTTATTTATATAATTAATTGTGTATACTGTTTGAAACCTATCAGGTCATCTTATTATATATCCTATTGCGTATCGATATTTACAAAGACTTTTACGAAATCCAATATAACAAGGTTTCTTCGTGAATAATAAATAATAAATTAAGAATAGACAATACTCACCAGTTACACGATTATAAGCATAGTTAAAGTAATATTTACACGGATAACCGTGTAACAATCAAAATATATGCATAAATAGTTTTAACTTATGTAATATTTATATATATGTTTATTGCTTACTATATACACAATGGTATATAATTATATATGTAATGTAATGACTATCTTTATATTAATTAAGCGTTAAATAGTCATATTTATCATAATATAAAAGTATTGTAATTATTAATAGAATACATCGTTAAATCCTGAGTGAATATATTGAGATGTCAAACTATATTAGTGTTATAATATTAATATTAACTCTTATAAATGTAAAACAATCGCATTCTTTAAATAATTGTATTATAATAAAAGTTGCTGAGTATACTAACTCAAGTATACTAATCTTTGATATCAGATATTAATTGGAATTAATAATACGTGTATTTAAATATCGTTAACGTGTGAAGTAGATCAAATAATATGTAATAACTATAAATGTGAAAATAATGCTTTTTAATTCATTAACTAAATGTTATGTTTCATAATATATGAGAATATAATTATTTTTATTAACCATTTTTTAGTAACTATTTAAAATTACATGATAATTAAAAAATATATGCCAAAAATTTAGGATATTTATGAATTATTAAATAAATAAATTTGTTTTCCAATAAAATTGTGTCTGTATTCTATAAAATTGTTTATAATATAGAACATAATCGTATACTAAATAGTACGCACATATACATACAAATGTTATTTCAATAACTTAATAATAATTGAATGTATACAGAAAGAAAGTTACTTAGAATATAATGCAGATATTGATTTATAATTCTATTGTAAATTCAATCCTTGAAATAATTCATCTCAAGTGTATTAACACTCATTTGATGAGTAGAATTTGTCCCTCGTGTGCTTTCATTTTTTGTATGGAATGTATTGATTTTGTACAGATTTTAAATATATATTTAATGTAATATTAATAATCTTTAACTCATTGTTTACCATTCCAATAGGCATGTAGTTTCTAATAATTACTATAGTTTCTAATAATTACTATAGTTTCTAATAATTACTATAGTTTCTAATAATTACTATAGTTTCTAATAATATATAATTATGTATTCACAGTATAATCAAGTTTGTTATATTCATGGAATAATTACAATAATTAGGAGAGTTTGTACTCTGAACTATAGAACATTTAACTGCGATTATTGCATATCTATGTAGTGATTTTGTGATTACTTAGAAATATATTTCTAGATTATAATCTATTTCGATTTGATCAGAGATAAAGTTAAATATGTTATAACGATATACGATTACATAGTCCACTATATAATCTTAGGATTAACTAAGTTGATATCAGATGAAACAATGACAACTGATTACCAATGGCGATGTTATATCCTATATATTGCGCACATTCGGCGAATTTATTTCACCCAAATGAAAAAATTCGATAAAGTGAAATAAAATTAAAACCCAAAATTCCGTTTATAATTTGTTAATGTGTCCTGCTTTTAATCGATTAATCTACTATTTTGTATACCTTTTTTTAAGAATATTATTAAAGTCTTGTCATATGATAGAATACATCGAGTACTTGATTAGTATACTTTAGCCATTTCAACAAAAAATATCATTAATTATATATTTCAGAAATTATGATTTTATGATTCACAATATAAATATATTTGGAGAAAATAAGTTATTCCACGGACTACTTAATATTCGTATTACATCTTATATAATATATAGTTTATTTCAATCTTGAATATTAATATACAAATATATATCTAAAATATTTATGATTGAAAAATACGAATTATTTATATTTATATATTTTTAATTTCAAAAATATTAAATAATTATATATTTATAATCAATTACATTGTTTGCATTATTGTCAAATAGAAATAAATGATCAATATTATATAATAATATACTTGTTATTCAGAGTCACGATGGCTTATTGTCTTGCCTCGACATTGGAAGTATCCAGTAAACCACGCCCTTGGGGATATAGGCAAAGAAGTAAACGTCCGTTGACCTCACCACATCAAATCAGAATGTCTTCAGTTGACGTGCTGGATACATGTTTGTATCATTCACATGGAAATGCATTTATACTATTAAATTACTTTTATTTAGGTATAATGGGCATGTATGAATAATATTAATGTTTATGAACCACTTTATAATATATTATTATAATATTTATTAATATGGTAATTTGTGAGAATAATATCACATATATATATATATATATATATATATGTATATTTATAAATATATTTTAATGTGTGTAACGTATTATTAGTATTAAATTAAAATAAATAATTTGAATATAAACATCGTATGAGGATATTAAGAATATTTGCTTTTGAGAGTATAATTATATTACATTTTAATATTTAGAAAGATTCATATTTATTTTTACAATATATATATCAACTTTCTATTTAACATAACCTATATGTTACCTATAACTTTATTATAAAGTAACTATATATAATTATAAACTTATTACTAAATATACAAATTACCAATTATGTGATATATTTAAATATTTAAGGTAACTAATAATTGCTAAATTTATAAATATATTGTTATTTCAAAAGTAATCTACACTTAATAGCTCCCTCTCCATCTCCCTCTCACTCTGCCTCTCTATATTCCTCTCCATCTGCCTCTGCCTCTCACTGTCCCATTAAAAGGATATATCTATAGTTATAATAATAATATTTAAAATTAAAATGATATATACCTATATTTATAATATCTGAAATTAAAAGTATATACCTATAGTTATAATATTAATATTTGAAATAAATAAAATAAATGTTATAATTGTATTGATACATTGGGAAATACATATTTATATATTAGAAAATATTATTTTTCAGTTTGCATTTTTTAGGACATGATTTATAAATTTCGAATGAATTTATTTGCTCATTCAATGGATTTTATTATAAAAATTATAATTTTTTTAAATTAGAAAAATAGAAAATAAAAATATATTATGATAATGATATGATAATAGCTCTTAAATGTATACAACTATTTTATCAAAGCCCATTAAATATATTAATATATTAATTAATAATTGTATAATATATTATACGTACTGAAATTATGAACAAATTAAAATAAATTATTAGTATTAGTTATTAGTTAAATCATTAATTATTAATTATTAGTATTAGTTTAAATCTGATTTTGTTACTGATTTGAAGATATCGGTACCTTTGCAATTAAATTAACGATTTCACTGAAGAAACACCATTTTTCTGTAGATATGTTTTCCTATATATAGATACAGAGAAGTCGCGTATAGTTTCATATGCATATTTAATTATCTTGGTTAAGTATTAATGCCTACAACTATTACAACAAGTGTGTGTTAATTTTAATCTTTGTGAGTACTGTCAACCAATTGATTATCAATATTAATTTATCACGGATGTTATGTTACAAGGCAACTAAGCTAACCGTCAGAAGTACATTTTTTTGCCTTCAATTAAGTTATATATATATATTCATATATAAATATATATATATATATATATATATATATATATATATATATATATATATATATGGGAATACTACTATTATAATTACAATAAAAATATGTATTTTATAGTAACCGATGAAACCATCCAGGTGGTTTTAGTTTTTTTTGTTATATAATAAAAAAGAAAATTAATTTTATTTGTATTTAAATTACAATATGATTTTATTATATTTAAAATAAAAATATAATAATTTATAATAGTTACATCATCTGTTTTCTTGGGAATGGTACATTTAATTATAAAGAAGAGTTTATATGGTTATAATTTATAACCAATTAACAGTTATTATACATTTATATATATATATTGAAAGAAAATCAAATGAAATATTAGTAGGAATCAAAATAGATAAAAAAAAATGATAAAAAATAACTATATACATATATTAAATATACTAGATATGTCCTTGGGGAATACGCGAGAGAAACTTCATTAGAACTACGAATATAATATAATAATCATATATTATATTTCAAATTGTTTGAAAAACTAATTCGGTATTATTATATATTTATATCTCTAATAAGGAAACACAATGTTGAAATCAATATACAAAATAGATCGTAGATAAATCCGAATAAAAATCATAAAGTCTGACTACAAGAACTTTCTTACTACACTCATCAATACAGCCATCAATATAGTTGACCGTATGATATGTTGAATAAGTTCTATGTTATGTAGACTATGTATAAACATATTTCCCATGCTACATAGCATGTCGTACATTTCTCTCTCCTCTCGCACTATGTTATGTAGACTATGTATAAACATATTTCCCATGCTACATAGCATGTCGTACATTTCTCTCCTCTCACACTATGTTATGTAGACTATGTATCAACATATTTCCCATGCTACATAGCATGTCGTACACCTCTCGCACTATGTTATGTAGACTATGTATAAACATATTTCCCATGCTACATAGCATGTCGTACATTTCTCTCCTCTCACACTATGTTATGTAGACTATGTATCAACATATTTCCCATGCTACATAGCATGTCGTACACCTCTCACACTATGTTATGTAGACTATGTATAAACATATTTCCTATGCTACATAGCATGTCGAACACCTCTCTCCTCTCGCACTATGTTATGTAGACTATGTATAAACATATTTCCTATGCTACATAGCATGTCGAACACCTCTCTCCTCTCGCACTATGTTATGTAGACTATGTATAAACATATTTCCTATGCTACATAGCATGTCGAACACCTCTCTCCTCTCGCACTATGTTATGTAGACTATGTATAAACATATTTCCCATGCTACATAGCATGTCGTACACCTCTCGCACTATGTTATGTAGACTATGTATAAACATATTTCCCATGCTACATAGCATGTCGAACACCTCTCGCACTATGTTATGTAGACTATGTATAAACATATTTCCTATGCTACATAGCATGTCGAACACCTCTCTCCTCTCGCACTATGTTATGTAGACTATGTATAAACATATTTCCTATGCTACATAGCATGTCGAACACCTCTCTCCTCTCGCACTATGTTATGTAGACTATGTATAAACATATTTCCTATGCTACATAGCATGTCGAACACCTCTCTCCTCTCGCACTATGTTATGTAGACTATGTATAAACATATTTCCCATGCTACATAGCATGTCGTACACCTCTCGCACTATGTTATGTAGACTATGTATAAACATATTTCCCATACTACATAGCATGTCGAACACCTCTCACACTATGTTATGTAGACTATGTATAAACATATTTCCCATGCTACATAGAATGTCGAACACCTCTCGCACTATGTTATGTAGACTATGTATAAACATATTTCCCATGCTACATAGCATGTCGAACACCTCTCGCACTATGTTATGTAGACTATGTATAAACATATTTCCTATGCTACATAGCATGTCGAACACCTCTCGCACTATGTTATGTAGACTATGTATAAACATATTTCCCATGCTACATAGCATGTCGAACACCTCTCGCACTATGTTATGTAGACTATGTATAAACATATTTCCTATGCTACATAGCATGTCGAACACCTCTCGCACTATGTTATGTAGACTATGTATAAACATATTTCCTATGCTACATAGCATGTCGAACACCACTCGCACTATGTTATGTAGACTATGTATAAACATATTTCCTATGCTACATAGCCTGTCGAACACCTCTCGCACTATGTTATGTAGACTATGTATAAACATATTTCCTATGCTACATAGCCTGTCGAACACCTCTCGCACTATGTTATGTAGACTATATATAAACA
This sequence comes from Osedax frankpressi, assembly GCA_964035775.1. Taxonomy (NCBI): domain Eukaryota; kingdom Metazoa; phylum Annelida; class Polychaeta; order Sabellida; family Siboglinidae; genus Osedax; species Osedax frankpressi. The sequence goes on along the minus strand of OZ038313.1, from coordinate 14,136,402 downwards.
TATTTCCCATGCTACATAGCATGTCGAACACCTCTCTCCTCTCACACTATGTTATGTAGACTATGTATAAACATATTTCCTATGCTACATAGCATGTCGAACACCTCTCGCACTATGTTATGTAGACTATGACTAAACATATTTCCCATGCTACATAGCATGTCGAACACCACTCGCACTATGTTATGTAGACTATGTATAAACATATTTCCCATGCTACATAGCATGTCAAACACCTCTCGCACTATGTTATGTAGACTATGTATAAACATATTTCCCATGCTACATAGCATGTCGAACACCACTCACACTATGTTATGTAGACTATGTATAAACATATTTCCTATGCTACATAGCATGTCGAACACCACTTTCCTCTCGCACTATGTTATGTAGACTATGTATAAACATATTTCCTATGCTACATAGCATGTCGAACACCACTTTCCTCTCGCACTATGTTATGTAGACTATGTATAAACATATTTCCTATGCTACATAGCATGTCGAACACCACTTTCCTCTCGCACTATGTTATGTAGACTATGTATAAACATATTTCCTATGCTACATAGCATGTCGAACACCTCTCGCACTATGTTATGTAGACTATGTATAAACATATTTCCCATGCTACATAGCCTGTCGAACACCTCTCGCACTATGTTATGTAGACTATGTATAAACATATTTCCTATGCTACATAGCATGTCGAACACCTCTCACACTATGTTATGTAGACTATGTATAAACATATTTCCTATGCTACATAGCATGTCGAACACCTCTCGCACTATGTTATGTAGACTATGTATAAACATATTTCCCATGCTACATAGCATGTCGAACACCTCTCGCACTATGTTATGTAGACTATGTATAAACATATTTCCTATGCTACATAGCATGTCGAACACCTCTCACACTATGTTATGTAGACTATGTATAAACATATTTCCTATGCTACATAGCATGTCGAACACCTCTCGTACTATGTTATGTAGACTATGTATAAACATATTTCCCATGCTACATAGCATGTCGAACACCACTTTCCTCTCGCACTTCTTACGACGTTGCCTTGTCTGTACGATTTCCACCAGCCTGCAGTCCAAGGTCCGGACGTCCTTCTGAATCTCTCATGTTTCGCTTGAGGAGACATACTTTGTCAAGCGCTGGAAAGTTTCCACCTCTCAGAGCTATATCTATTAGTTAGCATTTGAAGTAAATAATTGAATAATGGTCTTTGTGGGGTATTCAGGATATGATATATTAAACAAACTCCTCGATTATAATTTATATTTTCTAAGTAATTTAGATATAGATAATTATATAACAATTTCGACAATGTGCATAAAATAATATTATTGATAAAATTAATTTTCATATGCTATGATTTGTTTCTAAATATAATACTAAAGTAAACGTTTCCATTATCTTAAGTTAATTTTGACATTTGTAAAAAGCCTTACAAAGAGAAATTAATTGATTATTCTATATTCATAGCTAAACATAGTATAAACAATCACTTGAACAATTCGCAGCCAACAGCGACACCTGGTGGTGCGATATGAGCGGATTCCTAGACATCCACAAATGCATGTACAACGGCGACGGAGTGGTCAGACTGGCCACGAAACTGTAACGCAGCCTCGACGCTAATATCGCATAACCGCGTTTCCCGCCGAGGTCAACGGGGCGCTACGTTCGCTTCCCTACAGGATATTACTAATTCCCATGTGACCGCCGCTAATCGTATATCTCCCCAATGATAATCCAACGACGAGAGGAAATTGCGTAAATAGTTTCGAAAAAAATAAACTCGACCAGCATTATCACGTGATTTATTATCAGAAATGAAAGTTGCGTGAAATCAAATGAAACTTGAGATATATCGAGTAGTTGGCGGTTACAGCCGTATTATAAGGAGGACGCAAATCATACAAAAAATAGTGTTTTGAGGTTTCGAGGCGTTACGCTGGTTGGAAATAACTTTAATGCTGCAAAGGTGGCCAGAGGCTCCGAGTTGGTAACTCCGGAGCTGCGAAGTTGCTGCGATCGCAGATTGTCGGCACGAGATCAAGGGTAATCGGGTAGCGGTCACTAAATAGAGGGTGTTACGCTTGACCGGCCGCGAGAGTTCACTCCGAAGGTCGATATCGCTTCGCTGTAATACTACGACTTCTACGTTGTATTAGGCAACGTACCCCATCACCCCATCTAGAGTACCCTACTTTTGCCTCGCCACAATTCTGGAGTACACCTATACCCCTAAAACCCATTACGCCCACCCCCATTATAGAACACCACTACGCGGACGTACATCGATTTTAGAGTATATCCCGTGCACTACTGTCCGTATTCTAAACCACGGCCCCTAATCGTAGTGCGCCGCACCGTACCCGGATCCCAGCCCTACGCCAGTGCCCCCCCCCGCTAGAACTCCACGGTGACGAGGTCGACGAGGTTCTTGCGGGGTTCCACAATCTCGCTGCTGAAGTAGTTCATGAGCATTGCGAACAGTTTGTTGCGAGATGAGTAGAAAGTCTCCTTGTCTTCGGCAGCTGTCATTGCTGAAAGGCGGGAGGAGTGACCGGGATAAGAGGTGTGCATAGGAAGCGGGGTCGATGTGAGCGGTGGTTGATGGGTAGGACACATTAATAATACAATGGCATTGTTTGGTTTACAGGTAGAAGGTAAGCGAGAGGCATAGGATGGGATTTAAGGGCAAGATTACATTCGTTTAAAATAAAGATTTGTTTACGAATAAACAAAAATTCATTGCATTGGGTTTTTATTACTCAAAATTAATAACAGATCTACGTTCTTATCAGAGAACAACAAACATTTTTTGTGGGCAAGGGATCCTGATTCAGGCATAAACAACAACCTCGAGAGTTTCTGGAACTGAAAATAATATTAACATTAGCAAACAATACATTATCTTTATTAACTTACAGTCTGAATACAAATTACTAGTAAATATAAATATATATATATATATAAATATATATATTTTAATATATATATATTTATATTTAATAAACTGGGATCAGGTTAATAGAAACACAGAACATTATAAATACAAAGGAGTAGTTCTATTAGATAGAGTAAAACAAAGGAAAACACTGACGGGTCTAAATAAAGAAACAGGCCAAACTATGGTCAAGAAGTAATCTCGGGTCAGGCCATACAAGCGGTGTTCTGGGGGGAGGGTGGGGCAGGTCGGGCCAAAATATAAATAGGCTAAACTAATTGAATGGGCAACAAAAGTTGCAAGATATTTATAGGATTAGAAAATGAGATATTGTGGTTAGCCAGGAGCATGGTGGCTAGACCATGGTGAGGCTAGACGGAGGCGGGGATGAAAGAAATGGGGCTAGACGGAGACTGGGATGAAAGAAATGGGGCTAGACCGAGATGGGGATGAAAGAAATGGGGCTAGACCGAAGATAACCCGTTTCAGTTGTTCCTTGTTTGAGTGGTTGGTGATTTCGGAGATTCTGGTCTGCAGGAAATGGATGGCCGCGCTTGGATCCAGTCTGACCAGTTCCCAGTACTTCTCACGGCGCAGGAGGAATCGACACTTCTCGTAGATTACGCTGGTGTGTGGCCGTTCCAACTAATCAAGAGGTCACGGGGTCAGATGCGACTAATTAATGTGAAGCCAGCGAGCATGCGGAGAGTAATCGATTCGGTAGTCGTTGTAGGCGATGTAGATATAGTAGTGGACTTAATAATAGCAGTAGCAACAGCAGTAGCAACAGCAGTAGCAGTATCAGCAATAGTAGCAGCAGTAGCAACAGCAGCTGCAGCAGCAGTAGCAGTAGCAGTAGCAGTAGCAGTAGCAGTAGCAGTAGCAGTAGCAGTAGCAGTAGCAGTAGCAGTAGCAGTAGCAGTAGCAGTAGCAGTAGCAGTAGCAGTAGCAGTAGCAGTAGCAGTAGCAGTAGCAGTAGCAGTAGCAGTAGCAGTAGCAGTAGCAGTAGCAGTAGCAGTAGCAGTAGCAGTAGCAGTAGCAGTAGCAGTAGCAGTAGCAGTAGCAGTAGCAGTAGCAGTAGCAGTAGCAGTAGCAGTAGCAGTAGCAGTAGCAGTAGCAGTAGCAGTAGCAGTAGCAGTAGCAGTAGCAGTAGCAGTAGCAGTAGCAGTAGCAGTAGCAGTAGCAGTAGCAGTAGCAGTAGCAGTAGCAGTAGCAGTAGCAGTAGCAGTAGCAGTAGCAGTAGCAGTAGCAGTAGCAGTAGCAGTATCAGTAGTAATAGCAGCATAATTATCATATTATAGATTACAACCATTTTTAAATTTCAAAATTAAGGTGGGGAATAATCGGAATGGGAAAATAATGTTGAAATTGAAAGATCTAACCTTTAAAGACCAGAAGTCATCGAGTCTATGATTGGGCAGGGTATCCTGACCAGGATTTCCTCCAAAGAGATAATGCACCTGAGAGAGAGAGAGAGAAAGAGAAGTGTTAGTGATGGCAGTTGGTATATGGCGATGGTAATAATGACAGTAATGAGAGTTACCTTCTTGATGTCATCGTAAACTAGTTGGTGAGCAAAGCGAGGAGCAGGTTCAAAGTTAGACAACTTAGTGCCAGAGTCGTTATCGGACGTGTCCTTACGATATATACACGACCTGGAGGATGTTATGAAGTTAAGTTTAGGGCTGCGGTTTTTGAACAGCGGAATAGAATTATTTTAATTGTAGTGATATTCTAAAATTAACTTTTTATAAATTGTAACATCGTTTAATGTTTTAATTATTTGTAGTTTTTGCAATAAAAAAAAGTTGAAATCCGGTGATTCTTTTTATTGAAATACATTTTTTTTTTGAAAAATAGATATTCAGAATTCAGATTAAAAATATATTATTAGAAAATTATTTATTTTAAATTATTTTTTTAATTTCTAATATGTCAATTAATATATACATTTAATTAATAGTAATAATACAACATTTTAAAGATTTTAGAGTATAAGATAATGAAAAGTTGTAAGAAGTGTTTGATGTTATAAAATATATAAATTGAAACAGTACTTTCACAAGAATTATTCTAACAAATTGGATAATCATTAAATATTAACAATTATAAATTAGTTTATTGAATAATCAATGAGTAAATAATAGCTGAGTTTAATATTTTAAGGTGTTTTAAAATCAGAATAATATGCTGAGATAAAGAAAAAACACGAATGAAATACAATGACCAACCAACGGTTCTGGTTGATGTAATAGATCCAGAATGAGTTCTTTACGTTGTCCCGTTTATCCTTATCCTTACTCAAACCCTAACGACATCGAAGAGGAGTGATTATTATTATCCCGTCAAGGCGACCACGGCTGATAGACAAACACGATGGGCCTTTGGTATTGCAAGCCGAATAAGCCGTATGATAAAAAGTACTACAGAGTAATGCACGGATGGGTACATAAAGAAAAGAAATATGGATCAGTGGTGTATGCAAAAAATGTGAGTTTCCGAGAACTGACCAGTAGCATCGATAGCTATGCATATACAATAAACAATATGAGACTAAGACATCGATAATAGGATGGGGCGTTGGTTAGATAGTACGCTTCGTAATTTGTTAGAACATATTTAATAAATCAATCCTTAATAAATAATATTACCTCATAAGCCTGAATCTATAAAAAATTCAATCTTAACATTAAAATGTATATGTAAATCGCTTAATTACTTTATGAATTATCTTAATAATCTTATTTTTTATTTATATGATACTATAGTTTCATTTAAATACATAGAACTCAACTTATTAATTATAAAATAAATAGTTTAATTTGAACAATTAAAGCAATTCAATATTATTATCAACATAAAATTGATTTCATTTATTTCCTAAATAAAAGTGAAGATAAATAATTAATTTTTAATTTAATATTAATTAAATTAAAAAATAAATTATAAATTTTTAAATAAGTATAATTCAAGATTAACCGATAATACGTAGATTTCATTGAGTTCGCAATCAATTGTTGCTCTTTGTGTATATCCAGCTAAGTAAAGGTTAAAGGTCAGAAATAATAAATTGTATATGAATAATAATTTGAAGTGAATAAAATCACTGAAAATAATTAAATAATTAGATTACATTTAACATTTGCAGGAGGAAATATTAATAAACCAAAATTGCTAACAAAGTTTTATATATTGTAAGCATGCTATATATGAGAAATAGAAATTTTTTTCTATATAAATTTACGTAGATATAACAAAAACGGAAATATTGATTAATTTGAGTGAATTGAATAACAAAAACATACTAAAACCCCGTGACATAATTATATAATCTTCAAACGACCCATTATAACTCAATACAACTACTCACATATTAATTGTCTTGTACCAAGCACTGCAATAGTTGCATATATTAACAATGGGAGTACATGGATTATGAACCATGTTTTTAATTACTCACCAATATCTCAGTTACCCTGATATTGTCTAATTACTACCTAATATAAACCCTCATTACTACCTAATATAAAACCTCATTACAACCTAACCTAAATCCTCATTACTACCTAATATAAACCCTCATTACTACCTAATATAAACCCTCATTACTACCTAATATAAACCCTCATTACTACCTAATATAAACCCTCATTACTACCTAATATAAACCCTCATTACTACCTAATATAAACCCTCATTACTACCTAATATAAACCCTCATTACTACCTAATATAAACCCTCATTACTACCTAATATAAACCCTCATTACTACCTAATATAAACCCTCATTACTACCTAATATAAACCTTCATTACTACCTAACCTAAATCCTCATTACTACCTAACCCAAACCCTCATTACTACCTAATATAAACCCTCATTACTATTTAACCTAAATCCTCATTACTACCTAACCCAAACCCTCATTACTACCTAATATAAACCCTCATTACTATTTAACCTAAATCCTCATTACTACCTAACCTAAATCCTCATTACTACCTAATATAAACCCTCATTACTACCTAACCCAAACCCTCATTACTACCTAATATAAACCCTCATTACTACCTAATATAAACCCTCATTACTACCTAATATAAACCCTCATTACTACCTAACCTAAATCCTCATTACTACCTAACCCAATCCCTCATTACTACCTAATATAAACCCTCATTACTATTTAACCTAAATCCTCATTACTACCTAACCTAAATCCTCATTACTACCTAATATAAACCCTCATTACTACCTAATCTAAATCCTCATTACTACCTAATATAAACCCTCATTACTACCTAACCCAAACCCTCATTACTACCTAATGTAAACCCTCATTACTACCTAACCCAAACCCTCATTACTACCTAATATAAACACTCATTACTACCTAATATAAACCCTCATTACTACCTAACCCAAACCCTCATTACTACCTAATGTAAACCCTCATTACTACCTAATATAAACCCTCATTACTACCTAACCCAAACCCTCATTACTACCTAATATAAACCCTAATTACTATTTAACCTAAATCCTCATTACTACCTAACCCAAACCATCATTACTACCTAATATAAACCCTCATTACTATTTAACCTAAATCCTCATTACTACCTAACCTAAATCCTCATTACTACCTAATATAAACCCTCATTACTACCTAACCCAAACCCTCATTACTACCTAATGTAAACCCTCATTACTACCTAACCCAAACCCTCATTACTACCTAATATAAACCCTCATTACTACCTAACCCAAACCCTCATTACTACCTAATGTAAACCCTCATTACTACCTAACCCAAACCCTCATTACTACCTAATATAAACACTCATTACTACCTAATATAAACCCTCATTACTACCTAACACAAACCCTCATTACTACCTAATATAAACCCTCATTACTACTAAACCTAAACCCTCATTACTATCTAATATAAACCCTCATTACTACCTAACCTAAATCCTCATTGCTACCTAATATAAACCCTCATTACTACCTAATATAAACCCTCATTACTACCTAACCTAAATCCTCATTACTACCTAACCTAAATCCTCATTACTACCTAACCCAATCCCTCATTACTACCTAATATAAACCCTCATTACTATTTAACCTAAATCCTCATTACTACCTAACCTAAATCCTCATTACTACCTAATATAAACCCTCATTACTACCTAACCTAAATCCTCATTACTACCTAATATAAACCCTCATTACTACCTAACCCAAACCCTCATTACTACCTAATGTAAACCCTCATTACTACCTAACCCAAACCCTCATTACTACCTAATATAAACACTCATTACTACCTAATATAAACCCTCATTACTACCTAACCCAAACCCTCATTACTACCTAATGTAAACCCTCATTACTACCTAATATAAACCCTCATTACTACCTAACCCAAACACTCATTACTACCTAATATAAACCCTCATTACTACCTAACCCAAACCCTCATTACTACCTAATATAAACCCTAATTACTATTTAACCTAAATCCTCATTACTACCTAACCCAAACCATCATTACTACCTAATATAAACCCTCATTACTATTTAACCTAAATCCTCATTACTACCTAACCTAAATCCTCATTACTACCTAATATAAACCCTCATTACTACCTAACCCAAACCCTCATTACTACCTAATGTAAACCCTCATTACTACCTAACCCAAACCCTCATTACTACCTAATATAAACACTCATTACTACCTAATATAAACCCTCATTACTACCTAACCCAAACCCTCATTACTACCTAATGTAAACCCTCATTACTACCTAACCCAAACCCTCATTACTACCTAATATAAACACTCATTACTACCTAATATAAACCCTCATTACTACCTAACACAAACCCTCATTACTACCTAATATAAACCCTCATTACTACTTAACCTAAACCCTCATTACTATCTAATATAAACCCTCATTACTACCTAACCTAAATCCTCATTACTACCTAATATAAACCCTCATTACTACCTAATATAAACCCTCATTATAACCTAACCTTAACCCTCATTACTACCTAATATTATCAATTATTACCTACATACATTAATATCTACTTATAACTTACATTATCCTCCATTGCTACAATTCCATGATGCCATAATTAATACCAACTTAACTCATACATCTGTTACATCTGATATTACCTTTAATATTACCTTTAATATTACCTTTAATATTACCTTTAATATTACCTTTAATATTACCTTTAATATTACCTTTAATATTACCTTTAATATTACCTTTAATATTACCTTTAATATTACCTTTAATATTACCTTTAATATTACCTTTAATATTACCTTTAATATTACCTTTAATATTACCTTTAATATTACCTTTAATATTACCTTTAATATTACCTTTAATATTACCTTTAATATTATTGTGCTTCACATACTTAAACTTCCGCCTACTAATCGATCTTAAAAATACAACTAACCCTGGGCGCCCTGGGAATACTCCCTAATGCTACTAACAGGTACCCTGGGCGCCCTGGGAATACTCCCTAATGCTACTAACAGGTACCCTGGGCTCCCTGGGAATACTCCCTAATGCTACTAACAGGTACCCTGGGCTCCCTGGGAATACTCCCTAATGCTACTAACAGGTACCCTGGGCGCCCTGGGAATACTCCCTAATGCTACTAACAGGTACCCTGGGCGCCCTGGGAATACTCCCTAATGCTACTAACAGGTACCCTGGGCTCCCTGGGAATACTCCCTAATGCTACTAACAGGTACCCTGGGCTCCCTGGGAATACTCCCTAATGCTACTAACAGGTACCCTGGGCGCCCTGGGAATACTCCCTAATGCTACTAACAGGTACCCTGGGCGCCCTGGGAATACTCCCTAATGCTACTAACAGGTACCCTGGGCGCCCTGGGAATACTCCCTAATGCTACTAACAGGTACCCTGGGCGCCCTGGGAATACTCCCTAATGCTACTAACAGGTACCCTGGGCTCCATAAGGCTACTAACAGGTACCCTGGACACCCTGGGCTCCCTCCCTAATGCTACTAACAGGTACCCTGGGCGCCCTGGGAATACTCCCTAATGCTACTAACAGGTACCCTGGACACCCTGGGCTCCCTCCCTAATGCTACTAACAGGTACCCTGGGCGCCCTGGGAATACTCCCTAATGCTACTAACAGGTACCCTGGGCTCCATAAGGCTACTAACAGGTACCCTGGACTCCCTGGGCTCCCTCCCTAATGCTACTAACAGGTACCCTGGGCGCCCTGGGAATACTCCCTAATGCTACTAACAGGTACCCTGGACACCCTGGGCTCCCTCCCTAATGCTACTAACAGGTACCCTGGGCGCCCTGGGAATACTCCCTAATGCTGCCGTCAGTTGCCACTGGTGACACTTCTACTGTGTCGGTGTCGATGTGATAGATCAGGAAGTCGTTCAGGTATTCCTTACAGCGTTGACCGGCGAATATGTACAGCACCTTGTTTTCCTGGAGGCGGGAAGAGAGGTGTGAGCTAGGCACTAACTTCGCACCCCACACTAAACCTTACTACGAGGACCACAAAGCACCCACTAGAAGGGTTAAGGGCTCTACGTACTCCCCGAGACATGCTACCTATGTGTGGAGTGTAAACATATATACATACGCAAACACAAACTTAGTATTTCCCTGCACAGTAAATCTAGTTATGTACTTATTAAATCAATCCCTTCTTGACCCCTACAAACCATTCCATGTTTTTACAAACATTTGCACACTTCTATAACCATTTCACTACAAGTTCCTCCTTCCCAACAAACTATTCTCACCTCCTAAACCTCTACCCTACATATAGCCACTACTAAGAGGTCAACGGGGTGGCAGATGACCCTCATTAAAACCTATCCCCGTATCCCCGCTAACCGGGTGGAAGAGCATGGAGTGGGCGATACGAGATTTGAGTTCAATGCAGTCGGGTCTCAGGGCCGACCAGGTGTTGGTGGGCACGTAGTAACGATAGAGACCCGAGAAGGTAGTGTCCACGGCGTTACTCTGATTAACTGTCAGCGCATCCGACCCCGATCCGACCCCAGGACCTATAGGAACCGCGGCGTCGTCGACGGGTTCGTCTTCCGTGGTCTTCCTATTGTGTAGAGGTGTCAGAGTGTCACTAAGCGACGAGGCATTAAAGCGTGAACAGAGAAAGTGTCAGATTTACAATGACAGAATACCGTAAACGTAATACGTCGGAATCTCTACGAGTAAAAGAAGATGTACACGTGAAAACGTCACCGTAGGAGATAGCGGGTGGGTACCAACTAGTATGGTGGGTACCCCCTAGTACGGTGGGTACCCGCTAGTACGGTGGGTACCCCCTAGTACGGTGGGTACCCCCTAGTACGGTGGGTACCCCCTAGTACGGTGGGTACCCCCTAGTACGGTCGGTACCCCCTAGTACGGTGGGTACCCCCTAGTACGGTGGGTACCCCCTAGTACGGTGGGTACCCCCTAGTACGGTGGGTACCCGCTAGTACGGTGGGTACCCCCTAGTACGGTGGGTACCCCCTAGTACGGTGGGTACCCCCTAGTACGGTGGGTACCCGCTAGTACGGTGGGTACCCTCTAGTACGGTGGGTACCCCATAGTACGGTGGGTACCCCCTAGTACGGTGGGTACCCGCTAGTACGGTGGGTACCCGCTAGTACGGTGGGTACCCCCTAGTACGGTTGGTACCCCATAGTACGGTGGGTACCCGCTAGTACGGTGGGTACTCCCTAGTATGGTGGGTACCCCCTAGTACGGTGGGTACCCGCTAGTACGGTGGGTACCCCCTAGTACGGTGGGTACCCCCTAGTACGGTGGTTACCCCCTAGTACTGTGGGTACCCCCTAGTACGGTGGGTACCACCTAGTACAGTAGGTACCCCCTAGTACAGTAGGTACCACCTAGTACGGTGGGTACCACCTAGTACGGTGGGTACCCCCTAGTACGGTAGGTACCCCCTAGTACGATGGGTACCTGCTAGTAAGGTGGGTACCCCCTAGTACGGTGGGTACCACCTAGTATGGTGGGTACCCGCTAGTACGGTGGGTACCCCCTAGTACGATGGGTACCTGCTAGTAAGGTGGGTACCTGCTAGTACGGTGGGTACCCCCTAGTATGGTGGGTACCCGCTAGTACGGTGGGTACCCCCTAGTACGGTGGGTACCTGCTAGTAAGGTGGGTACCCCCTAGTACGGTGGGTACCAGCTAGTACGGTGGGTACCCCCTAGTACGGTGGGTACCCCCTAGTACGGTGGGTACCTGCTAGTACGGTGGGTACCCCCTAGTATGGTGGGTACCCGCTAGTACGGTGGGTACCCCCTAGTACGGTGGGTACCTGCTAGTACGGTGGGTACCCCCTAGTACGGTGGGTACCAGCTAGTACGGTGGGTACCCCCTAGTACGGTGGGTACCCCCTAGTACGGTGGGTACCCCCTAGTACGGTGGGTACCCGCTAGTACGGTGGGTACCCGCTAGTAAGGTATGTACCCCCCTAGTACGGTGGGTACTCCCTAGTACGGTGGGTACCCCCTAGTACGGTGGGTACCCGCTAGTACGGTGGGTACCCGCTAGTAAGGTATGTACCCCCCTAGTACGGTGGGTACTCCCTAGTACGGTGGGTACCCCCTAGTACGGTGGGTACCCCCTAGTACGGTGGGTACCCCCTAGTACGGTGGGTACCACCTAGTACGGTGGGTACCCCCTAGTACGGTGGGTACCACCTAGTACGGTGGGTACCACCTAGTACGGTGGGTACCACCTAGTATGGTGGGTACCCCCTAGTACGGTGGGTACCCCCTAGTACGGTGGGTACCCCCTAGTACGGTGGGTACCCCCTAGTACAGTGGGTACCCCCTAGTACGGTGGGTACCACCTAGTACGGTGGGTACCCCCTAGTAGTACTAACAGAATGTGGTGGACGTGTTTACCCCCGAACACGTAGAGGCACTGGGAGTCAGCGTCGAATACCATCTGGTGGTCGAAGATAAGTCTAGGTCCACCCATCGCCAAAGTATCATCGCTGAGTAAGGTCCAAGTGTCGGCAGTGATGTCGTACATGTAGAAATCAGACTAGGGGCGATAGCGGACGGGGGTTAGGAGATCGGAGGGGGTCCGAGGCCGGGAGAGGAAAAGAGCATGGGGGATGGGGAGGGGTGATTAGTTAGAGGGAAGAGTAGAGTCGTCGATGGTGTCGATTGATAACGACCTTGGTAAAGTTGTATCTGGCCGTAATGTCCAGATAACGTCCGAGGATGAAGATTCGCTTCCTAGCCGGATCCACGACCATTTTGTGACAGGAGCGAGCAGACGGACCTCCCTGTTAATAAATGTTGAACTGCAATCTCCCTACTTGCTAATAATAACACTACGACGGCGTCAACCTCGTCTTATACCCGGCGCTAATGAGAGAGCATCTTAGGTCTTAGGGTGAGGTGTAAGAACCAGTCGATGTGAGAACTAGCGATATGATCACAAAGTCCGCCCACCACAAAGTCCGCCCCCACAAAGTCCGCCCCCCACAAAGTCCGCCCGCACAAAGTCCGCCCCCACAAAGTCCGCCCCCACAAAGTCCGCCCACTACAAAGTCCGCCCACTACAAAGTCCGCCCCTCACAAAGCCCCCCCCCTCACAAAGCCCGCCCCCCACAAAGTCCGCCCACCACAAAGTCCGCCCCCCACAAATTCCGCCGCCACAAATTCCGCCCCCACAAAGTCCGCCCCCACAAAGTCCGCCCACTACAAAGTCCGCCCCCCCACAAAGTCCGCCCCCCACAAAGTCCGCCCACCACAAAGTCCGCCCACCACAAAGTCCGCCCACCACAAAGTCCGCCCACCACAAAGTCCGCACCACACAAAGTCCGCCCCCACAAAGTCCGCTCCCCACAAAGTCCGCCCCCCACAAAGTCTGACCACCACAAAGTCCGCCCGCCACAAAGTCCGCCCACCACAAAGTCTGCACCCCACAAAGTCCGCCCCCCACAAATTCCGCCCCGCACAAAGTCCGCCCCCACAAAGTCCGCCCCTCACAAAGTCCGCCCCCCACAAAGTCCGCCCACCACAAAGTCCACCCACCACAAAGTCCGCACCACACAAAGTCCGCCCCCACAAAGTCCGCTCCCCACAAAGTCCGCCCCCCACAAAGTCTGACCACCACAAAGTCCGCCCGCCACAAAGTCCGCCCACCACAAAGTCCGCCCCCACAAAGTCTGCCCCCCACAAAGTCTGCCCCCCACAAAGTCCGCCCCCCACAAAGTCCGCCCCCCACAAAGTCCGCCCCCCACAAAGTCCGCCCCCCACAAAGTCCGCCCCCCACAAAGTCCGCCCCCCACAAAGTCCGCCCCCCACAAAGTCCGCCCCCGCAAACCGCAGGCTCGGTGTCCTCGCAGATACAGGTCCACACTTTAGACTCGATATCGTATCTCCAGAGGTCGGCGAGGTCAGAGCTACCATCCCAGCCGCCAAATAGGTACAGCGCTCCGGCTGATGAATCCATGGCTAGTTGGTGTCCACCCCGCATGGACGGAGATAGTTTTGCTGTATACGGTGTAATGTAAGTTGTGGAAAATAGGTTTGAAGAGTTTCCTTGCGAAGTAAGGTTGAGATGTAAATGTAGCTAGAAGCACGATTATGATGTTGATGGGTAAAAGGATGGCAAGTGAAGGAAGGGTTTATAGGAAGGAGTGAAGGAAGGGTATATGGGAAGGAGTGAAGGAAGGTGTGAAGGAAGGGTATATGGGAAGGAGTGAATGAAGGGTATATGGGAAGGAATGAAGGAAGGGTATATGGGAAGGAGTGAAGGAAGGTGTGAAGGAAGGGTATATGGGAAGGAGTGAATGAAGGGTATATGGGAAGGAATGAAGGAAGGGTATATGGGAAGGAGTGAAGGAAGGTGTGAAGGAAGGGTATATAGGAAGGAGTGAAGGAAGGGTATATGGGAAGGAGTGAAGGAAGGTGTCAAGGAAGGAGTGAAGGAAGGTGTCAAGGAAGGAGTGAAGGAAGGTGTCAAGGAAGGAGTGAAGGAAGGTGTCAAGGAAGGGTTTATAGGAAGGGTATATGGGAAGGAGTGAAGGAACTGTCCTAAAGAGACACGTTAACTATTTATAAGTAATTAATCACCAACGATCATATTCACATTCGTAGGTAGGCTGTAATTTGTACCACTCGGTCTTATAATCCAGATCAGATGCGTATTTGTTAAAAAGCCCATCTTTATATGAAAATCAAATGGAGAATGCTTTTTAGCTTATACGATTTACAGTAATTATATAACGCAAATAATACAGAATTTGTAAATGTACTATTAATAAACTTTTTGATTAAACTTTAAATATCAAAGTATAAAGAACTATAATTACAAGTAGTTTTTGTCTGAAACCTTCAAATGTACGCTCAAGCACATTCTCAGCCTCTGAATAATCTCCATTAATCTATTAATAATACAAAATTGTAAATATCTAAGAATTTACAGTAACAATTTTATAATGGTAACTTATTGAGTTGAAGTGATAATCCAATTATATACTAATTATTATTATATATTTATACCAATGATGTATGGAGTTCTGTAATTATTGGAGATTCCAACTTGATGTCAGTCGACTCCTTTAACGCGTCAAAAGCAGACATAAAATTGTTTTGCCGAAAATGTTTTAAACACAACCTTATTGTTTCCTTCTCTCGATTCTGTAAAGATGGTAATTTTTATTTTTACTAAATATTATTTAGGTTAGCCTTGTTAACTCTATGGTAACAAGGAAAAATGCATTTTATATTGTAACCCGTTATTTATTTTATAAATATATAAATCTAACCTTATTATAATCAACCATTATGGAATCAATATTTGAATATGACCCAGATAACTCAACGTGCCATATACTAAAATTGAAACTATTTCCCCAGGATTGTATTGGAACTAGACAAATAACATTTATAATTATGTGTGATAAACTTTACATGTAACAAAAATTATTAATTATAGATTGAATTATTATACTACATGCATTTATAACAGTAAAATATATAAAATACCTATTTTTATAAATTGACAAGGAAATGGATTGCCGTTTATTTTATTCTTTACTCGAAACTGTTCATCTATATTATCATTCCTTAAACCACTAAAAAAACAAAGAATGACATTTATACATAATATATAATCAATTAGTATGAAATATACCTTAGATAATTATAATGAAGTCATTTTTTAATTAATATAGACACATAATAAAACTTATAACTCATAAGAAATTTTAATAAATATATTTTGAGAACATTTATTTTAAACAAATATATTTATAAAACGTTATTTGTGGTATTGTATTATTTTTTAGAAATACAAAAAATAATTATGAATATATATTAAAACTAGTTATAATTAATGAAAAGTAAATGCTATAAATATAGTGAATTCATAAATTAAATATATATATATATTATAAATGTTAGATTACTTATTTATTTTAATATTTCATCATGTAATGAAGACAATGTAACCCAGAAATGTTATTGATTCAAATATAAAATATATTTTGAAAACTATAAAATATTAGTTAAAACGTAATTTATTTATTACATTTTCGATTGATCTCAAATTAATTATTAATCAAACTATTTCATTAATTTAGTATTTTGTTAAATTTAAAACACGTTGTTTGTGATATTTGTATCATTTATTTAAAATATATAAAATAGTTATGCATATCTATTAAAACTAGTTATAATTAATGAAAAACAATAGTTATAAATGTAGTAAATTCATAAATTAAATAATAAATGTGTTTATTATATTTTTATAGTATCGCTCAATAATATATTTTTTAAAAAATATGTGTATTCTACATATTATATTTTAAATAAACATATATATTAGACATGTTAAATTACTTATTTATTTTAATATATGATTATATGAAAATAAATTAACCCAGAAACGTTATTGATTCAAATATAAAATATATTAAAATAACGTACAATGAAAATTTACAGGAACTCGTTATTATTTATAAATATGACATATTTGTTGTTAAGCATCTTCTATAAATTATCAATATTAATTTTATCATCATAATTCTAACTTTAATTATAATTTATAAACCTAATTAGCAATTTAATATTTTAATTTTAATTTTTTTAAATAAAAAGATATTAAAGACGATTATTTTATTTTAAAGAGGAAATATATTTTGAATATGAATGTTTTATATATGAATATTTATTTGTATAATTTCTTATAGTAAATATACTTCCAATTATACAATTTTTTAAATAATCTATTAGATATCATGTCTATTACTACATGAATATGCTGTTGTATGGGTCAAATGAATACATTTTATGATGTTATTATCAGGAAATTATCGGTAACCATATTTTATTATCTATCATACTCTATTACTTATGAATGTATGGAGATATCGATTCAAATGATTTCGCTATTATTACTATGTATATAAATTAATAAAATAACCTATAAAGATTTATATATTAATATATATTATTTGAAGGTATGATTATTCAAAATAAAATAATAATATTATAATTACTAATATTATTATATTTTTAAAAAACAGGTCATTTATTTACATATAGTATATATTAGATATAAACAATACTTATATAGTATAAATACTAATATGTAACCTATCAAGAACTTCTACCAAGTGTTCAATAGACAATCCTGCATAAATTACAAATTTCTTTAAATTACATACATGAGTTTTTTCATATTTTCCAAATTTAATCGAAGAAAATAAAGCTGGTTTTTCTAATTTCAAAATAATATACTGAAAATAATTAAAAAAAAATAAATATTTAATATATCAAACAACAATAATATATATAAAGTATGACACAAATAAAAGAAAATACATACCTGTGGAGGGTTATTAGTGTCAGTTGACCATCTTGATGATTGATCATTCCGAGCATTTGTAATAATATTCCTGAAATAATATTAATTTTGTATACACAAATTAATTGTAATATTTATAATACCGTTATTATTTTTAAATAGTAAAATAAATATTCACTTTGTGATACACAAGAAAGTTATTAAACTAATTTAGAAAATTCATTTTTATAATTACACACCCAGAAAATTTACATATGAGATAAAGGGTTAATTTATTTTTATTCAAGGTATTATAATTATTACCACTATATCCATCGAGCTATAATATTCATATTTATAAAAGTAATGAATATTATAAAATAAATAGTTACCTATTTCGTACAATTACAATAATTCTTTATAAAGTAATTCAATTTATACTCTCATATGAATAATAAGTAACCCATATATAAATATAAAGTAAATACATCTGTATATAAATATATAGGGTGGCAATCAGAAAGATAAAATAAGATGGAAATTAGGGGCAGATATCATGCTTAGGTTAAGGTGGAAAGGAGATTATTTTAGAGTCAGATTAGAGAAGCTGTGTATGAAAGCTAGATAAACAAGTTGTTTATATTAAAGACGATTCAATACAAATGTATAATTTAAAGCGAATTTTGTCATAAATCATTGCCGACTTGTGTTAATTATTGGATCTATTAAGTCAATGGTGAAACTTAGATCTAGACTAATTTTTAATTAACTATCAAGTTTATACTGAGTTTAAAGGAGCGCGGCAGTGTTTCGTTGAAAATATGTCATATAAACTCTCTGGAAGGACCAAATTATACTGTAAACGTCATGGAATAATTTCTGATCCTTTTAGAGTAATTCGATTAGAGGTAGATTAAAACATGGAACTGATGAGAAAGCAAACTAAATCATAAAGAAATGGGATTGTATATAAAGTATGTTTCATCATTCAAATAATGTTTGTAATTTTCACTAATAGCCCAATGAATTAAGGATATATATTTTTTAAGTGGGGTTAAACATTTTACATTGGCTAGTTAGAGTAACTTATTTACAAAAGAATTAAACTCATAAGTATATTATAGTTTATCATAGTTAAGGTATGTCAGATTTAGAATTTTGTTTAAAAGTTGTATAAAGCAATTACAAATGTTAACGATAATTATATTATTTATTATTTCAAATTTATATATCATTATGATAATTTAAATATAAAATGATATATGATATAATCTATAAAACTTATTAATTAAGACAATATGAATATCATTATAAAATATTTGGTCAGCTCATTTACAACAATCATTGTTGATTTATTATAACACAATTAAAAATGTATATATATTACATTATATATTTATATAACCATCATAAATAAAGGAACCCAGTGTTAAACATTGAAAAAAACTTAAATATTTCAATAATTTCCTAAAGTTAATTTTATACCATAATTAAATATTAAGCTTATTAAATAATTATAGTAATCAAGCATATTTATATAATTAGTGAAATAGAATATTTCTATTAATTTAAGTTATTATTGAAGGCTTTAGAAGAGTTAAATCTACGATTCTACCACTAGTATTGTTTATTAATACTGTATATTTCATCATCAAATGTATCTCAATTTTTAGAAAACTTTTTTCAACAAAGATTGTAAAATAGTATGAATAAATATAATTTACAGATTATATGTATTAATTATTCACGAGATTATGTTAATTGTGTCATTTACAAGTTCTTGTAATTTATAATTATAACTTATTATATCACCATCAGTATCATATAAAGATATTCCCATAAGCTATTATTTTTTTATTTATAAACTTTTTATATAATGAAATGTTATTAAATGACATATTTAATTTATTAATATAGAATTTAAAAAATGAAGCATTTAATTTGCAAATCTTAACATAGTCTTAACATTTCATTCCGCATCTAACTTATAGAATACTCAAATAATTAGAATAACTAAAAATTGTAAACTATTAATAAATTATTTCTATGATTGTTTTATCAGTTAAAACCTAATTTTTTGAATTCACATCAAATATATAAAACAAATGAAAGACAATTCTATAATTAGAATTCAGTTGGAACCCAGTTTAGAATGGATAGTTAAATATCTATATATTATTAATTATATTAACTAGATATAAAATCATATATAATAAATGTTAATAATATTTTTTTGACGATAACAATAATATAAACTGTATATTTTTATCTAAAATCTTTACATTCATTATTAATAATTCAGTTAGCTAACCATTGAATAAATAATTGAAAATAATTTAATAAATTACAAACATTCCGTGTATTTATTCAATGATTAGTTAACTGTATTAATTTATTAAATTATTTTCAATATTTTATAACCTTGATCTCAAAAACATAAAAATTATAAATGTAATATTTTCATTGAGGTCATTTTATCATTTAAGTCAAATTAATTATTATTATTAGATGTTTTCAATAAAATATTCATTTAAAAAAAATAATTTAAAATAAAAATATATTTATTAAACCTAAATATTACTAATGGATAAATATTACTAATGGATATATTAAACAATACTAAATATCAGAATAGATAATAGGTCGATATTTAGATTTATATAATTATCTAGAAAATAATAATTATTAGAATCATGTAATAAATAGTGAATATAGCAAAATATAGAATATAATATATCTCAAATTCTTATATTACATATATTATAGAAATAAGCATAACATTAATAATATATATTTATGAGCTAACTATAGCTATCGATATAATTGTTATTTATTGTAAAAGTAGTATATATAAGATTAAGGTGAATTGATTCAGTAATATTATATTAGTATATTAATAATTTTTAACATTATTTTTTGTCTTAAAAATATGTAGATACTTTATAATAAAATATCATATTAAAATAATTCTAAAAATTAATTATAATACATTAATCGAGATATATATTTATTGTGAAATGTATATGTACATACTAAAATAAGTAGATATATTATATAGATATGTGTTAAAAAGACATCCATTATCTATTTAATTTACTTGTCATGCACATCCGTAGAGATATATTGATATTAAGATACATATCATTAGATCTTCATAAAATAATTGTATTATCATTTTTAAACCATGGAATATGGAAACTTATTTATTTTCCGTACAGATAAATATAATTTATACACTTTTCAAACAACAAAATTCTTGCTATTAATATTATCTTACTAATTATGTAAATTATTGATATTGATATATATATATATATCAATATCAATAATTTAATAAAATATATTTTATCAGATTCTGATCAAATTGCACTGGAAAAGTAATAAACCTCTTTTATATTAAGACACAATTTATAACTAAATCTGAGTTAGACATTTAAACACATAAAATATAAAATATAGACACATAAAATATAAAATCTATAATTACTTTATATTATTTATGTGATACAATTGTTTTAGTTTATATATTGTATACATTACAGTATTAATAGCTACATAGATACTTAATATAATGTACATTATGATACATTATGATAACTAATTAATAAATTGTATATATATATTGATTATAAAATGCAAATCATTATATAAAATTGTTTTTTATTTTATAAATATAATTTTGTATAGGTTTCTGCCTTTCTTGACACGTTACCTTGGTTACCAGTAAATAACTAATCAATTATGATAAGACAAATATAGAATATATTAATATTTTCTATTGAAAATTTGGAATATGTATATCATCGAATTTATAAAATATGGTTCAATCCAAACGCTGTACTTAAAACATGGACTCATGAAAATGAATTCATGGTACTTGGATTTATGCAAAAGTTGAATGTAAAGAATTTTTAAAAGAAAAACTATATTATTTATTTAATTTGATATGTTTAAGATAAGATATTATTATTTAATAATATATATAAAGTGAATTTATCAAATGGAACTTTATCTACCACAAACTTAATAATAGAGTGTACGTTTAATAATCTACAACAAAAGTGATATATTAAATTAATTATTATTAAGTATGGTCAATTTAAACCATCAATTTAATATCAACACGTAAATATTATCTTACAAATGTGCTTATCAACTAGATATATATACAATGTCTTATTTCTTATTTTATAAAATTTATTATTACTAATATCTATTTTATATATATATATATAAAACTTTATACAGCATTACTAAATAGGAAAAATATAATTATACTTTTGTTCATGTTCATGTTAGACTCGAATGATGACAATTTCACAATTAAAATAGAACACATTTATTTGGCATAATATTTGTGAATGCTATTAATAATTTGACATTTTATTCAAAATTTATTTGGCAAAATAATTTAGAATTATTGGGAAAAATTGTAAATAATTTTTCAAATTTTCAATAACATTTATTTACATAATAATTTTTATCTTGATAAGAATATCTATTATATTAAAAATAAATATTGAAAGTTAATAAATAAATAGTATTAATATCGATGGATCAAAGGTCAAAATTAAATATTTCTCAATATTTTTACAATTTCCAAATACACATAACTTTTTGTTTATGCAAACATTTTTATGAAACTTTCAAAACTTAAATGTTAATATTTAATATTTACTGGTATAGTAAGCATTGAATCTATTTTCAATAGTAAACTAATACAAAATAAACAAATGTGTATATATTGATCCCAAAAAATCTGGGACATATTCTCAGATTTGTTATCATTATTATTCCTGTTGTAATTTATATAGAATAAACAAAATATGGTACCTAGTTTTTTTGGTTTGAAAATAGTATAATTTAAAAAATACCATTAGAAATATGTAGTTAATTGCATGCACTAAATTGTACTTGTGTACAATGATAATAGTAATAAAAGTATCCATTTCTGATTATATAACCAGTGAAGATTCAGTTAATTATTATCATATTCTATCAACATGATAGCAATTGAATATATTGAATTTCACTGGATTCAATTAAAATAAATGCAATATCAGATATAAGAATATATTATTCCATAATCAAGTCAAAACATGGACAAATTTTGAAGTTCATGTATATTTACAATTTAGTATTTATATATATATATATAAATAAACAAAGTATATATATATATATATTGTATTCATTAAATGTTATACTAACTAATTACAACTATATTTACATAGAAAAATTTACATATAAGTAACATATTTTCCAAATTAAGTATTTCATAATTATATTCATGAATAGTTAACATAATCCATATAATATCATAAGAAAAAGTTTGTATATCTAATTATCTATAAAACTTAATTATAAATATATTATATAATAACCATTTTAATATTTTAAAACCTCTTTATTTTATTTCTATAATTAGATAAAGTAATGTATGTGTATTTATATAACACATTCTTAATTATTATATTTTAAAACTATAATAATTATAATTGTAATTAATTAATCAAATACTAGAGAATCGCAATATACAGATAGAAAATAATTAATAATACAACATATAGAAATAATAATAATGTAACGTAAATATACTGGTCTGTATAATATCTAACCAATTAACCATCAATGCTTATACTGTACATAGTTTTATTAAATTTGTATGAGATTATGAAAATATAATTTAGAGACAATATAAAAATTTTAAAAACATAATAAACTATGTAACTATTATTAAGATTTTATTTTATTACGTTTTAATAACATAAATAATTAGTGAAACATAAGAAACTCAAGTAACCAATGTTGTATATAGTAATGTTTATCATTACGTTTTAATATAATAAATAATTTGTATTCATAATACAAATATTTTTAAAGATATTATCTATTTTACAGAACATAGTACACAATTAAATATATGTGAAAATCTATTGATCTCTATAAATAAGTGACAAAATAGTCATTGTTGCAAAAATGGTTAAATTAATAAAAATACATATATCATAACTATGCAAATGTAATATAATGATTTAATATATAATCAATATATATATAATATATATTTTAATATATATTATATATTAAAATCTGATTATAAGTTTATGTATAAGTTGTTATTTTATATTAATTATTTTCATGTTCCCTACTCTCTATTAATACATTTTGTGAAAGTTATGATTGTAATGGTAACTCTATACCATATGATAATACGTAGTATTGTTATTTTCACCAGGTAGTTTATTATTAACGATCAATTATTAATTATAATCTTAATGAAAACGATAAATATAATGTATACTATATGGTATTGTTATAATAGTGTATCGTTATAAATGTAGAATTACTATAATTTCAAATATTTGATAATTAAACTTAACAGTTATATTGTGTCATAATCTTTAATTTAATAACTTTCAAAATTATATTTTATATATTATAAAATAATTTATAAATTATTGTTATGAATATTGTCAAAACATTTGTGATAAATAATATACATTCATTTTAATATTACCATAACTAGGTAGTTGAACTTAATCTATATATAATTCCATGATTAAATTACATTTATATATTATTTATAATTAATATATATACTTACTCGGGAGAATAACTTGAAGAACTACTGGAACATTTATATATAGTGTAAGTGAGAACTTCGTCGAAATCAACCATTTTCAAAAATATTTACATTTATTATTTACAACGAAAATAGAGTTATATTTAATAAATAGATATACACAAGATTACCTAGGGATATATATAAAATTACCTAATATTAATCTCGCGATATACCAGATCAGCCTCATTAAACATTAAAAATATTAAACACCACTCAACTAATGAATATGGACGTCACAATATAGATAGATGCAGGATATCAATTATCCCTAAACTTTCCAAATATATTTAGGTCATCATTAGTATTATATTATTAGTAATCATGGTATTATACATACTAATATAATTTTTAATTTAATATAATTATCATATTAATATTATTAAAATATGTTCATTAAAATACATAATAGACTAAATATAAAAGGTCAAACAAATATATATGAAAAGATAAAATGTTAAATTATAGAATTGAAATAAATATACATGAAAAGATAAAATGTTAAATTATATAATTTAAATAATGGTTAGACGCACATCGTACGATGCACATTCTACGTCGTATGGAAATATAAATCTATGGTCGTATAATATATTTTTAATATATTTTTTTAATGTTCATTTGGATAAAAAATATACATTTAAAAAATTATAAACAAGTGCATAGAGAAATAAATAAATTTAAACATATTTCAAAATCAAGATTGTATTGCTGTGAAGATCATGTTTGTGTTAGTACTATTATTACTATTACTAATGAATAATATATACTGTGTAATATAAACTCCACAAGATAAAATTACAATATAATATTTATTAAACATTATAATTAAAATATTAATATATTTAAATATTTAAAATGTGATTGCTATACTCAAAGATTAATCTTGGCTATTACCGTTAATTAGAATATTATATATATATATATATATATATATATATATATATACATATACATATACATATACATATACATATACATATATATATATATATATATATATATATATATATTTATATATATATATAATTTTATATATTATTAAATATACATTATTTGAAACTATTAAATGAAACTCAAGTATGCAAAGGACGTGAAAAATTCTAATAATGGATATTGGATATTACATGGATAATCTTGGCACTGGATAATAAATTCGAAAGAAATATTTGAAAAATAATGTTCTTTCATGGAAGTTTGTTTGCAAAGGCGATCTAATTGCAATATATATGTTATATAAGAGGTACATTATAAGGTATCATATTATAAACTAATTTTATCATAATAAATGTACATTAATAATACATCTAGAATAGTAAATTGAATAGAATATTCAACATACATAATATATATAATATAATATGTTGTTATTGTGTTTTTATAAATAGTATTTAACCCTAATAAAATAATAAAGTTTAATTAAAATAAATATTTTAAAATTATATTCCATTTTGTTTCTATATATAGTAACCTAGCTCCATTCATCGCCTAAACTCCGTTTTTAATATATCTTCATTGATAATGGCATATTCGAATATATACAATAGATTTTTCTAATTTTTTTCCTAATTTTTGTAGATTTCTACTATCTGCTTTAATATACAATGCCTCCATATTAACTAAATGTCCGCTACTAATGTCTTTCCCAACCAAAGATAATAAAAAACATTTTTATTTTATATTTTTTTTTGTCTTATCTATTTCTAACAAAATTATATTATTTAATATGCCTTAGTATACTCTTTAATTCAGCATATGTTGAGTAATAGAATCAAAATTAAATCACTTCATATATATTTCGATAATAAAATAAATAAATTATATTGGATTACATTTATATAGTAAATTATGCGATGGTTCACAATATATATCTCACATCAAACATGAAGTTATGTTTCGATAGATTATGTTTAAAATTCAAATAAAGTAATCATTAGCTTAATATAGAATTATATAGAATTCATATTATAATGGAACAATAGAATAATAGTATAACAATAGAATTAATACACTTGCTAAAGTTTTACCAAAATTAAATTCATTTATTTGTGGTGATATTAATTATTATATAATTAATCGTGTATATATATATATATATATATATATATATATATATATATATTTAAGAAGAGCATTATTTAAAATGAATTAAAGCTTATTAATTTAATTATAAAACATCAATAATAGCTATGAGCGGATACGAACTGAAAGCTATTAAGAACACTTTAACACGTTATTAATTATAAAAAGTGAATATTCATTAATTAAATCAAAGAACATTACCAATATTAATAATTATAAAGATTTCAAAACAAGTATAACAACTTGAATTCGTAATTCGATATCCAGAAAATTTAATAAAATAAAATTAATAATAATTGATGAATATCACCTGAAATATTGTTGTGGATTGTGATATACTATTTATGTAATATAAGTTAGTATATATATATATATATATATATAATAAACAGTGCCAGTGTAGATATTTACTGGAAATAATAAAGAAACTAGCAATAAATGAATAACAAATAACTACAAAAAATTAGAAAATTATTTTGAAGCAAAGTTGAATAAACTTAAAACTTTTAAAATTTAAGTTTATTAATATATATCCATAATTATTTCAATCGAAATCATCAAAGTATTTATTCGAAATCACCACCAAAATATTTATCAAAAATTATTTTTTAAATAATATGAATAATAATAAATTACAGGTCACTAATAACATATCACTAGTGATGAGAATGATATACACAAGCGAAACAAAATTAGCAATTATTTCAATTTATATCTAACTATAGAAATATCTGAGAATAAATTTTAAATAAATTTTAAGTAGATAAATTATAATCCAAAAATAATGATACGTGTATTAACAATATATTTCATACAAATATCACAAAGAATACTAGCCTATAGGCTATTTTATATAAGCGTTTTATGGTTTAAGACTATATTTATTTAAGACTATCTTATTTCTACTCTATATAGTAAATATATACCACTATAGTAGATGAACTTATAAAGTTAGGTTATGATTACAAATGGAGTTCAGATAAGTTTAAACACTATTACGTAAGTTTTATATCTTTATTATTAATCATTGATAACTAATTCCTCAATTCTGTTTAAAATATTTTTTTTAAATTGTTTCTTTATACAGTCAATATATATATATATATATATATATATATATATATATATATATATATATATATATGTGTGTGTGTGTATGCGTGTATGTATATATTTGTGTGTATGTGTGTATATATATGTAATACACATATATACACAATGTGTATATATGTGTGTGTATATGTATGTATGTGTGTGTGTGTGTGTGCGTGCGCGTGTGCATGTGTGTGTGTAAATAATGTATAGTTATTACATTCCTATACAATCTATAGACTGAGAGTATTTTATATAAATATCATATTATTACTAGGGTCAATTTGGATATACGAGATAGCAAACACGATGTTACTGGCAGTTGATTTAATTAATGTATTTATCAGAACAATATTTCTTGGTTATCTAAAACATTTACTTGAATTGTTTATGTTTTAATTACTAAATTATATTATTAATTATAGACATTTCTGGTGGTAATTTAAAATGCTAAATTATTATTAACAAGCCGATTATAATCTGTTCATCATAATAATTATATACGATATGTGCATAATAAATATAATTAGTATTTATGATAGTGTTTCAAAGTGTTGACTCTTCTTTTAAAATTAATATATAATTATATATAAACAATATGTCAATTAATTAAATCAAAATAATAAAATCATGTATGCAGATGATATGCTTATAATATTAATATATTGGATATAAACATAAACAATTTTATTGATAACCTATATATATATTGATATCACTGCATGTAATTATAGTATTACATTGGATATAAACATCAACAATTCTATTAATAATATATGTTTATATATATATAACTGGTTAAATATAAATAAACTGAAAATAAATACTTATAAACTAGATATATGCATATGTACTTCAATAAACAGAATGCAAAATGAAAACCAAAATAAATCAAATAATAATAATTACTAATAATGAAATTTAACAAGTAAATATATACGATATTTGTTAAGAATTAATGTATCATTGATGTTAAATTAAATGCATATATATATATATATATATATATATATATATATAGTATACTATATATATATACTGTACAACGAAAGTATTTTGTAGTCATATTAATAATAAAAATATGTATTGTTATCTATTTACATTAGACCATATCTTATAATATCATATAATATTGTATATTATATGTCATTTATATTGCAAGTTGTAGTGTACTTTGAAACACATACTCTTCTACCTGTTAAATAAATTAACTTCACTCTTATTATCCACTATACATCGTTACCTATTGATCGATGTATGTTTATTATATAACAAATAATAAATACCCCATTATATTATCATTATATTATGAATGATATTGTATTTGAAAACAAAAATATATTGATATTTTTAAATGTTGAAATAAATGTTCAATAACATAATGAATGGTAATTGTTTTTAAAATATTTTAAATATTTAGGTTAAATTATATATGATATGAAATTATATGTAGTATACACTATTATATATACATATTAGATAGTATATATTATATAACCTACAAAAATAGTAATAATTATTAATATAATTACTATGAGATTAGTTCAATTTCTAATTTTAAATATTGACTTGATACAATTCAATTTAATGTGTTATATGTGTGATATAAAAAATTATGTCGCTATAAAACTGGTAATTGTCTGTGTAAGATTATTAATATATGCATACATATAATATAGTGATATCTTAATATTTAGTGATATGTTTGTATATACAATAATAGATTAATGTATGCAAAATATGTAATCATTATTATTAATTATATAGTTATATTTATTATAGTATATATTGAATTGAATTTACGTATAAATACATAAATAATGTTTCGTGTGTCATGCATGAATGGTTTTATGGGCGTGACATCTGTCAAATTTCATCACGGTGCGCGCGTATTTATATTTTATAAACATAATAAATTTCATTTGAATTGTAATCTTCATATTATAATTATATTTAAATAAGACTATTCTTTATATTATAATCATATTACCAAGGATATATAAAGAAGAGTAAAGGTTATTATTACCTTAATAATTAAGTAAAAATGCTTTAAAACAATACTGAAGCCTAAACTTGCATTTGAACTTAAATTTAGTCTATTTCAAAATTTAATATTCAAATAATTATTTTCTATTATGAAAATAACATATTTATTATAATGTATATGGTTTATAATGGTTGTCAGATCTTTATAATAATACAACAAATAAGATATGCATACATATGATGCATTGTCTACATAATAATATAAATTACAATCAAGATGGTAAAAGTAAAGCTCATTTATGTATATTTAAATTTATATTTATAAATATATTAAATCAATTATTATTTTATAATCGGTATATCTTATATATAATGATTACCGGACAACAATTGCGAAATTAATACACATACAAATTAAATATTATTTTATAATTATATATTATATGCCATTCTGATTAAATACTAATTATGATAATTAGTACCATCTCATAGAATCTTACTTAGATTTTTAGGTACTATATGTACACTGTACATTGTACAGTATACCTTATGGTACTTGTGGTACTTATGGTACTTTTTTATATTATTTAATATAAAATGTATTCTTTAAGATAAAATTATATATTATAACTAAATGTAAATATCATGAATAGGTAATTAAATGATTAAAATCAAATTTTCTACATATTAAATATATACAAAGAAATTTTGTATAACCTTTCTAATATATTTTGTCATATATATTATATGTATCATATACTATAGATGATAGTAAGTAATAGTTAATATATATAATATATATATATATTATTATTATATTGATATTATTATTTATAATTATTATTGCCACTAAATATATTAGTTAATATATACAAAATATATTCTTTTACTTTCAATATAAATAATAGTTTGTTATGCATAATATTATAACATATACTAATAATAATAATAAACATGTAATTGTAAGAAGAAAGATTCAATAATAGTAGAGTTACACTAGGAATGAATATGAACTATATATATACAACATGAATATAATTCATCGTTAGGTTTACTTTATAAATATATAAACCCTTCATTAAGGATAGGTTACAAAGTCCCACACCCTTCTATTTATATATACTTATATGTTAATGCATGAGAAATAATAGTCTGCAAACGTATATTTAATTAAGATTGCCTAAGCTACTGTGTAAACAATAAAGTGTAGTCTGTTAGTGAACATTGCTACAAATACAATCGTCAAATAACTGGACTCTTTTTTATGCTTAGTTTATTATTTATTACTTATTAATAGGTTTATAAATCAACTAATATTTTCTACTGATTTATATAATAATAGTTTTATTTATAATAAAATTAATCTTAATTCATAAATACAATTATTACACAATCCTATTACATATACTTTTTTTTTATTAATATTAAATAACAACACCAGAGCAAATTATTACATAGCAAGTACTCTATTTTATATTATCATCTCACTCTGATGAATTAAAACATAAATTATTATTTTCAATATATGCATAACTTTCTATATTGATATCAAAAATGATGTATATTATATCAATGAATTTGAATATAGATATTGTCTTACAATAAATAATATTTATATTTTATTTTATCTATGAATGGTTAGATTTATATTTATTTTCATTGCCATTTCATTGACATTTCAGAACATTATATAACTGAATTATGTAGTGTGATATTGCATAATAGTCACATAAAATGTACTTGGTTATACCCTCACAAATGATCTATTAATAGAGTCTTAGAAACTATCTACTTGAGTCATTCTGTAGAATTACTGAAAGTGATTGTTATCAACTATTATGCAATTAAAGAGAAAGCCTGAGATTAATTCTTCATATGGAGGTTTTAATCTTTCTTTTCAACTGTAAATCATGAGATATTCACATTAATCCTCTGAATAGATCACTTACTATATACGGACTATACTGTATACTATACTATATATCCCTTTCCGTATTACTATACTATATACTGTAATATACGGACATATAGTAATATATTTTAATTATATATAATAAATATTCATTATAAATCAATAATTATAGTACATCCTATATTTATTATATTTCTTAGCTCTAAGAGCAACTGGTGATCTATACAATATAGTTTAGTACAAGATTAAACTTTAAATCCTTTGAAACTTTTAGAAACATTTAATATTGCAATTGCTCTATATATAATGTGATCTATATTGAAATATTAATACATGCTGATTGTAATTGTAATATGATAGATTATATTACTTTATTTATGCTGCTACTAAGCTATTATTATTAAAGCGTTTTGCATAATTATTATAACACTATTGTATCATTATTGAATCACTATCGCGTCAATATTACGTCAGTGTTACGCCACTATTACATCATTACTGTACTGTTTAATTACTAATTATTACACGATATCCAATTAACCAAGGTACCCGGCGTCCGAATGTAATCCGATCCCTTATTAGGATGAACGCATTACCTCATCGCTATCTCCGTTAACACCTGATCTCGCGTAATCAATCTCTCAACCCTACCACCCACTCTCCACACCTCGCCGCCACTCGTCCAGCCCAGGCTCGTAACGGACACCTAGGAACGTTACACGAGCTCATTCAATATTCAACGAGACCCCACCGGGTCGATATGTCGAACACCCTAATAGGCCCGTTCTCCGTAAGGCATTGTCCGCCTGGCAGGCTTCTCGTCAAGTGGGTAGCTTCGATGTAACGTGTTCATTAGCTGGCAGTACTAAATACCCACGCTTTGCTTCACTCAACACCTGACGCATTTGCGCAAATCTCTGGCATTTTATTTCATTCAAATATTTAGACTTTGTGGATATAATTATTTGTATTTTTTATATAATCGAATGTGTGTATAAATATTAAATTCTCTATTCACTATTGAACTATGGTCCGTATATTAAGAACGTATTAATTAATCTTACCTATCTATTCGAATATTTGACCTACTACTATTTTTAAGGGTCATTAATCAATATGCATGACCTGCAACGGTACCTGTATCATTACAGTGTACCCTTCTATGCCATTTAAATAATACACGTATATATTTGTTATTCATTGAAAATTAACATTTATGTTTTCCATTGTTCAGAATACTGTAATTATCATTTATGGATATATAAGAAATACACATATACATACTCTCACACACACATACACCCACACCCAGACACTCACACACACACACATACACGCCCATACACACACACATACACCCACACCCACATACTCACACACACATACACACACACACACACACATACACAAATATATATACATATATATATATATATATATAATATACATAGTAGTATGTATTTGTTCTACAACTAAACTTACTGTGATAGGGTATTATTTAATTAGTGCCCACTTTATTTAACCTTAAGTTTATAGATTTATATAAAATAATGCGTGACTTCCTTTTAGTTTTTAAGTATGCTACCGTTAAACAGATTCCATTATATTTGCTACAACACCCGCACACACCTATACAGGTACGCTAGCCTTTCAAGACTAGGATGACCAATATCGTCTGCTTCGTGGTTGTTTGAGATACGCTTAGTATCCTCATCGTTTACAAAGGAGTTTGTCTGTTTTTATCCACAAACGCCGTCGCCATCGACGTGATCTAAGCACCCCGATACGGTCTTCCACTACAGGCTTCCACTACTCAGCACTATGTCCCTTAAACCCATGGTCAGCACTACGCCCAGCCTAACCCTTCACAAATTCACCATTATACCGGATGAAGACGATACCGCTCACCATTTCACGTTGGTGTTGGATAATTTCCCTGTTCTTCTGGAAGGCTTGACCACCGGCGTCGCCTCGTCCGTCGACTCCACGGACCTCTCGTACGCTGGTCAACGCTGGTCGGTGTTGGTGCAACGGAGCAAGGACAACGCGTACCTGGGCGTGTTTCTCAAGTGGCGGTACGGTGACCAGTCGCCGGCGGCTCCGGGAGGAGTTGCGTCATCGCCGGGCCTATCTTGCAAAGTACGCTACCGGCTCACCGTCGTCAACCGCCACGACGTCAACGCGTCGAAACACTTCTCCAGCAACCAGTTGTTCTCCACGACGTCGGCCGGAGCCGCCGGAGCCGGTAACAGCGGTCAGACCGTGCTGGGCAAGAGCAGAAT
This sequence comes from Osedax frankpressi, assembly GCA_964035775.1. Taxonomy (NCBI): domain Eukaryota; kingdom Metazoa; phylum Annelida; class Polychaeta; order Sabellida; family Siboglinidae; genus Osedax; species Osedax frankpressi. Next base: position 14,102,557 of record OZ038313.1, on the reverse strand, counting down.
GCTGGAGGCGGCGGCGGCTTCGGACTGCGGTGCCGGCTGGACAGACTGTACTGGTCGACAGCTGGTCATTACGCTCGTGATGTCGTCGTGCGTCGTACGCTATCGAGCCGCTATCGCCACCGACGCTTCGGCTCGCCAACGCGCCCGCAAGAACGCCTCGGGCGCCTACTACGACACGCCCCCTTTCCTGCACTGCGGACACCGGTGGTACCTACGCGCTTATCCTTCCAAAGGAGGGGGAGGGGGAGGGGGAGGGGGTGTAGCGGCCGGAGAACCAGCCGTCTACCTTTACCTCGCCAACCGAAGCCGCCAGGTGTCCATGGAGGTTTGCTTCACGTTATCGCTGGCCGATAGGCGCACCGAGATCCTCACCTACGGATTCGGCGAAGGCGCCAAGTACGACGGATTCGGCAAGACGTTGACGGGGGCGGGGGGCGGGGCTTGCAGGGTCGACGTCTCCGCCTCCGACTCCCTGGTGGCCGGTGTCGAGATCATCTCTGTGGGGGCGTTCAAGGACGTAGGCGTGTCGTTGTCGCCCGTTATGGGTTCCGTTGGCGGGGGCGGGGGCGGGGGCGGTCCGAGGGGCGGAAGTTGCGCGCGCTCGGGACACGCCCCCGCGCCGTTTAACGATCACGAGGGCAACACCTGGCGACTGGACTACAGGGGTCGCGAGTGCGCTACGGCCACTTTCGCGCTGGACAAGGCCGCCGCCGGACACTACACGTCCCACGCGCGCGGCAAACTCGTCGCCTTCAGCGGCTTCCTTTTGGCCCAGGACCCGGAACAGGCGCAAGACGTCGACATGACCGGGGGAAGACCCGTGGTGGCCCGTTTCTCAAACTCTCCGGACGATAGGCCGGCGAGGTTCACCTTCCCTCTCGACTCGCTACAGGTACTCGATGACAGTACATTGTATTGTTTGACTGTTATGTGGTCTTTGTCTTAATATCCATAGATGGTCTCGTGACGTGGACATCTGGAGTAGTGACGTGGACATCTAGAGTAGGAATAATTATGTGATTAGTTAACATTGTTATATGATAATTTAGTGGGTTATGCAAATGTGTAGCTATGGTTTTAATTTTAATAGATTCTTAGTGTAGTCTTAATAGGGTTTTTATATATTTTAATAGAATCTTTATGGGGTCGTAATTGGATTTTTATATATTTTAGTAGAGTGTTAAACAAGTTTGAGTCTTTCACATGAATTTGTCGTATTTATTGATCAGATGAAATATTACTACGATATTATAAGGGTAAATATTATATATTATATTATAATTCCTTAATGAAATATTAGAAAGGTTTTAGTGTAGTATTAATTACGCATTAGAGATGTGTTGTCTCGTTTTAGTTACTTATTAGAGAGGTTTTGTGTAGTTTTAGTTACTTATTAGAGATATTTTAGTTATTAGAGAGGTTTTATTGTAAATTTAGTTATGTATTACAAAGGTTTTAGGTCATTTTAATTACGTATTATAAAGGTTTTAGTGTAGTTTTTAGTTACGCACTAGAGAGGTTTTAGTGTAGTATTAGTTACTTATTAGAGAGGTTTTATTGTAGTTATGTATTAGAGAGGTTTTTAGTTACGTATTAGAGAGGTTTTATTGTAGTTACGTATTAGAAAGGTTTTATTGTAGTTATGTATTAGAGAGGTTTTATTGTAGTTACGTATTAGAGAGGTTTTATTGTAGTTATGTATTAGAGAGGTTTTATTGTAGTTATGTATTAGAGAGGTTTTATTGTAGTTTTAGTTATGTATTACAAAAGTTTTAGTGTAATTTTAATTACGTATTATAAAGGTTTTAGTGTAGTTTTTAGTTACGCACTAGAGAGGTTTTAGTGTAGTATTAGTTACTTATTAGAGAGGTTTTATTGTAGTTACGTATTAGAGAGGTTTTTAGTTACGTATTAGAGAGGTTTTATTGTAGTTACGTATTAGAAAGGTTTTATTGTAGTTATGTATTAGAGAGGTTTTTATTGTAGTTACGTATTAGAGAGGTTTTATTGTAGTTATGTATTAGAGAGGTTTTATTGTAGTTATGTATTAGAGAGGTTTTATTGTAGTTTTAGTTATGTATTACAAAAGTTTTAGTGTAATTTTAATTACGTATTACAAAGGTTTTAGTGTAGTTTTTAGTTACGTATTACAGATAGTTTATTGTAGTTTTAATTACGCATTGGAGATGTTTGAGTTGATTCTTAGTGCAACATGAACTAGATATTTGAGAGTAAGTTTACATATAAATGCTTATAAGTTATTTTTAATAATTCCTTTGACTTTATACGAAAATATAACTTAGGCCATTAAAATTCACATTTAATTAAAATCTGATTAAACTGTTAAAATGAATTCAAATTTATTTATAATGATCTAAATGTGATTATATATAGATTAGATAAAATGAATGCAAATTAACAAAAATATACATAAATGAAAGTCAATACTTGAAAATTAATAACATAAAAATACTAATTCTAATTCAATATTAATTAATAATATACTTATATTATGTTTTATTAATAACAATTTATACTATAATATTGAGATGATCTTATTTAATGATCAATAATTAATTTATAAATAATTTATCAATTGTTTAAAATTTGTATACATATAAATGATTATAAATGATTACGTGTTAACAACCAATAATGTAAATCATTATCGAATATTTAACTGTCATTACGATTTGATAGACATCAAGCCTGAAATCATAATTCCCACCTCCTTATACAAATCACACGTACTATCTGAGTATTCTATTATAACAATACCACTTAAGGTTACCGCTTTCCAATTGCAAGTCACGGTACGTTATACCTGCGTAGTATTTTGTTAGCGTTATTAAACTCTCATTAGCGTTAGCTACGAGCTCTCAACGTTTCGATACCACAATAACACAGTAATTAGTCAATCTGAACTATTTCCGACGTAAATGAGATACTAGAGTAGTGTGATCTGTTGTTATAATATCATGATGTTGTTTGTCACACAACGAAAGCCACCCTATAAATAGATTGCACTCAGTTACATGGTGTGAGGGGGTAATCCTCTCCAGTATGTCTAGCTCGTATATAAGATAAGGTGTTTATTTATTATAATTTTAAAATTATTATACCTTTATAACATACACGGGTTTACATTATATTGACGTGTGTTATATTACAGTTATATAGATTGCTAAACACATTTTACAATAAAAACGTTATATTAAATCTCCCTAAATTCTTTTATCTTTTAGACTTCTCCCCCAATACAATATTTAACAACATTTGATATGATATTTAGGAACCTAGGTATACATTTTTATTTTCCCAGTTCAAGTTGTGTCTATCCACATTATACAATTTAAATACATCTTCTTTCCTTACTTTCTATCCCCCTTAATTAAAATTAACAATTCTCTTATTCCAACATAATAGCTTCATTGTCCCAACTCAATACTCCTAACTTCACTTATCACTTACTTTAGTACACATTTACTATCTGTAGTCTAACTTATCTCTTCCTCTAATCTAACTTATCTCTTCCTGTAGTCTAACTTATATATTCCTATAGTCTAACTTATCTCTTCCTCTAGTCTAACTTATCTCTTCCTCTAGTCTAACTTATCTCTTCCTATAGTCTAACTTATCACTTCATAGATTCTAACTGATTACTTCCTCTAGTCTAACTTATCTCTTCCTCTAGTCTAACTTATCACTTCATAGAGTCTAACTGATTACTTCCTATAGTCTAACTAAACTCTTCAATCTCTTATCTAATAGATTGAACAGCGTGGTAATCCGTACTTGAGTGAAGGCGGTGAGGTGTTATTGAGAATCATGTTCCTTTCTATACAAAGTCTGCCGAATGCAGCAAAGTCTCCTTCTTACTTCGACTACCAGTCTTTACATTTATTACAGACCGGGTTAGTAGCTAATAGAAGCTAAATCTCTGTAGTATTAAGAATTAACTAATTAAGATAAATTTGTATTAAACTTTTATAATGATTAAATTATGTTTACTATATTTTTTCAATGATATTATTATATATATATATTTTCATAACTTGTATAGCAAACATATATATATATATATATATTATTTTTTAACTTATATTATTATCTAGTATATATTTATTGTAAATATTTATAACACCCATTTTTATAATTTTATATACTTTGACATTACTCTAAAAGAAATTTAATCTAAAAGATTTAGATTTTTCTAGAGCAATGTCAAAGTAACTCTTTAGAACATTTTATATCTTAATTTATAATTCTATTTTATATTTATATATTTTGCAATATTAATATTTTACATGTTGAAATATGATATTTGTGTTTTTGTGATATAACTTTCTCTTTTATTTGCTTATGAATGTTCTGGTTATAAATCCCTGGATTAACCTAAATACAGCTTTGAATTACTAGTGTGCCAGGTGACCCTGGCTTGTTTTAATCCTTAATCTCATCGGTTATTTGTGATACCTGGATTATAATCTCACTTTCTAAATTGTCAGCATAGTATTGATCCAACACCACTACCAACTCAACTAACAACTCCACTAACAACTCCACTACCAACACTACCACCAACACCACTACCAACTCCACTACCAACTCCACTACCAACTCCACTACCAACTCCACTACAAACTCCACTACCAACTCCACTACCAACTCCACTACCACCAACACCAATACCAACTCCACTACCAACTCCACTACCAACTCCACTACCAACTCCACTACCAACTCCACTACCAACTCCACTACCAACTCCACTACCAACTCCACTACCAACTCCACTACCAAATCCACTACCAACTCCACTAACAACTCCAATAACAACTCCACTAACAACTCCACTAACAACTCCACTACCAACTCCACTACCAACTCTACTACCAACTCTACTACCAACTCCACTACCAACTCCACTAACAACTCCACTACCAACTCCACCACCAACACCACTACCAACTCCACTATCAACACTACCACCAACACTACCACCACCAACACTACCACCAACACCACAACCAACACCATAACAACTCCACTGCCAACACCACTGCCAATTCCACTACCAACTCCACTACCAACTCCACTACCAATACTACCACCAACACCACTACCAACTCCGCTACCAACTCCACTACCAACTCCGCTACCAACTCCACTACCAACTCCACTACCAACACTACCACCAACACCAATACCAACTCAACTACCAACTCCACTACCAACTCCACTACCAACTCCACTACCAACTCTACTACCAACTCTACTAACAACTCCACTAATAACTCCCCTACCAACTCCACTACCAACTCCACTACCAACTCCACTACCAACTCCACTACCAACTCCACTACCAACTCCACTACCAACTCCACTACCAACTCCACTACCAACTCCACTACCAACTCCACTACCAACTCCACTACCAACACTACCACCAACAACAATACTAACTCCACTATCAACTCCACTACCAACTCCACTACCAACTCCACTACCAACTCTACTACCAACTCCACTACCAACTCCACTAACAACTCCACTAATAACTCAACTAACAACTCCACTAACAACTCCACTACCAACCTCACTACCAACACCACTACCAACACTACCACCAACTCCACTACCAACTCCACTAACAACTCCACTAACAACTCCACTAACAACTCCACTAACAACTCCACTAACAACTCCACTAACAACTCCACTACCAACTCCACCACCAACACCACTACCAACTCCACTAACAACTCCACTAACAACTCAACTAACAACTCCACTACTAACTCCACTACCAACTACCAACTAACCATACCACTAACGACACAACCTCCAACACTACTACCGACACAACCTCCAACACTACTACCAACACCATGGCCACCAACCTATAATGTAGGTCCTACATTTACCTGGTGATTACCTCAAGTATCTATCATCAACCAGTCCCCTCCTAATGATTGACTATTGTAAACAATTGATTGATTCATTTTATTTCTTGTTTTAATGCAATAATTGCCATTATGTAGTCATATTATGAATTATAATCTTATGAGGATTTTATATTATTAGGTCATTGTAATACTTTTAATAATCATTTGTTTACTTTATGGGTAGATAATTCATGGTTGTTTTTCTTGGCTCTATGGGTATATTTGATTGGACAGGAAGTGTACTTAAAACCACTTCCTTTACCTTACTAGTGTTTCACTAATATTATATATATTGTCATATGACAATTTATACATAGTTATTAATACTGATTAACTATAAATAGCTAATCACACTCATTTCACTATTTATTTAGTAATATTTATTATATATAATATAGTGTGTATTAAATGAACTATATGAAATGTGATATCACTTTATAATATCGTATATTTATAATATAGATTATATATCTACTATATTAGCTTAACCTACATAAATAATAGTAATGTTTGATTATATTTAAATCATTACATTTATTTTTCTATTCAATTTTAATTAATGTATATTATTTCTTCTTAACTTCATTTCATAAAATGACTATTGTTCCAGTGCTACATTTATTAAAGCTATTACATAAACTTACTGCATCATTATAAAACTACACACTAGAATATAAATGCTACCCGCGGAATCATAATTCCATTGTTAGCAGATAACTTAGATATTCACTTATACTTGACTACCTACAATGTAGACTCTACCTCACCTTGTAAATGTTACTAAATTACTATCTCTAATTCACAATATCCAATTCATATCTCACTATCCACGACAGTTATTTTATTCATTTAATGTCATGTTACAATATTATCACTGTTTTAATAATTGAAAACCTCATTGAAACCACTCATTCACTCACTCACTCACTTACTCACTCACACACTCACTCACTCACTCACTCACTCACTCACTCACTCACTCACTCACTCACTCACTCACTCACTCACTCACTCACTCACTCACTCACTCACTCACTCACTCACTCACTCACTCACTTACTCACTCACTCACTCACTCACTCACTCACTCACTCACTCACCCAATCACTCACTCACTCACTCACTCACCCACTCACTCATTCACTCACTCACTCACTTACTCACTCACTCACTCACTCACTCACTCACTAACTCACCCACCTACACACTCACTCACTCACTCACTCACTCACTCACTCACTCACTCACTCACTCACTCACTCACTCACTCACTCACTCACTCACTCACTCACTCACTCACTCACTCACTCACTCACTCACTCACTCACTCACTCACTCACTCACTCACTCACTCACTCACTCACTCACTCACCCACCCACTCACTCACTCACTCACTCACTCACTCACTCTCTTTAATCCACACCTATACGACCATTTGACATTCCATCACGCAATGACTTCAGGTATAGTGCAGACGCTACACATTCTTAGTTAATGTGTTCATGTATTATAATGACGTGCTAGAATGCTTATAATACCCTACACTATATACTGCACTATACTACACTACACTACACTACACTACAATACACTACACTACACTACCCTACACTACACTATACTACACTACACTACACTACACTACACTACCCTACACTACACTACACTACACTACACTACACTACACTATACTACACTACACTACACTACACTACACTACACTATACTACCCTACACTACACTACACTACACTACACTACACTACACTACACTACCCTACACTAGCCTACCCTACCCTACACTACACTACACTACACTACACTACACTACACTTCACTACACTACACTACCCTACACTACCCTACACTACCCTACACTACCCTACACTACCCTACACTACACTACACTACACTACACTACACTACACTACCCTACACTACACTACACTACCCTACACTACACTACACTACACTACACTACCCTACCCTACACTACACTACACTACCATACACTACACTACACTACCCTACCCTACACTACACTACACTACCCTACACTACACTACACTACACTACCCTACCCTACACTACACTACACTACACTACACTACACTACACTACACTACACTACACTACACTACCCTACACTACACTACACAACACTACACTACACTACACTACCCTACACTACACTACCCTACACTACACTACACTACACTACACAACCCTACACTACACTACACTACACTACACTACACTACCCTACACTACACTACCCTACACTACACTACACTACACTACACTACACTACACTACACTACACTACACTACACTACACTACACTACACTACACTACACTACACTACACTACACTACATTACACTACACTACACTACACTACACTACACTACACTACCCTACACTACACTACACTACACTACACTACATTACACTACACTACACTACACTACATTACACTACACTACACTACACTACACTACACTACACTACACTACACTACACTACATTACACTATTCTACACTACACTACACTACACTACACTACACTACACTACACTACACTACACTACACTACACTACACTACACTACACTACACTACACTACACTACACTACACTACACTACACTACCATACACTACACTACACTACACTACACTACACTACACTACACTACACTACACTACACTACCATACACTACACTACACTACACTACACTACACTACACTACACTACACTACACTACACTATATTACACTACACTACACTACACTACACTACACTACATTACACTACATTACACTACACTACACTACACTACACTACATTACACTACATTACACTACATTACACTACACTACACTACACTACACTACACTACGCTATGATACACTACACTACACTACACTACACTACACTACACTACACTACACTACACTACACTACACTACCCTACCCTACACTACACTACACTACACTACACTACACTACACTACACTACACTACACTACACTACCCTACACTACACTACACTACACTACACTACACTACACTACCCTACACTACACTACCCTACACTACACTACACTACACTACACAACCCTACACTACACTACACTACACTACACTACACTACCCTACACTACACTACCCTACACTACACTACACTACACTACACTACACTACACTACACTACACTACACTACACTACACTACACTACACTACACTACACTACACTACACTACACTACACTACACTACACTACACTACATTACACTACACTACACTACACTACACTACACTACACTACACTACCCTACACTACACTACACTACACTACATTACACTACACTACACTACATTACATTACACTACACTACACTACACTACACTACACTACACTACACTACACTACACTACACTACATTACACTATTCTACACTACACTACACTACACTACACTACACTACACTACACTACACTACACTACACTACACTACACTACACTACACTACACTACACTACACTACACTACCATACACTACACTACACTACACTACACTACACTACACTACACTACACTACACTACACTACCATACACTACACTACACTACACTACACTACACTACACTACACTACACTACACTACACTACACTATATTACACTACACTACACTACACTACACTACATTACACTACATTACACTACACTACACTACACTACACTACATTACACTACATTACACTACATTACACTACACTACACTACACTACACTACACTACGCTATGATACACTACACTACACTACACTACACTACACTACACTACACTACACTACACTACACTACACTACACTACACTACACTACACTACACTACACTAGACTACACTACACTATAGAACACTACTCCCTTATCAAAGTGCCGTTATGTGTACTTCTATTTATAGATATGCTCTCAGTTGATATAGTATTAGTAGCTTACCGCTATACTTGCAAGTGCTTAACCGCTTAACTATATTACTTAGCCAGGAGGAATTGATACACTACTAGGTAGAGTTGACTTGAATACCGGTTAGACTTCGATAAGACTCGAGAAACCCGTAAGTGCCTGGGGCAATGTAACGGCGTAGTTTATAGATTAGTCATTCTTACTATAGAATTACTGGTAGAGGTCATTAGGTCAGTAGTAGACTATAGTCAATTGCTGATAATTTGAGCATTCTACCGTGAATACGCTGTTATACATACATACCCACACACACACATACATACAGATATACACAAACCAAACACATACTTATAAATACTCACAAACATAGACACCGATACTCACTCACTCACACACACTCACACACATTCGCACACCCTCTCACATACACATACGCATACTTATAAACACACACACTCACATACACATACACGTAAACACACTCACATACATATACACATACGCATACTTATAAACACACACAAACATAGACACCAATACTCACTCACTCACACACACTCGCACACGCTCTTACATACACTGACACACACAAACATACAAACACACACCTACTCATATGTGCTGTTTCATGCTGTTTAATGAGTAATTTATTTGAATTTGTATTTCATTAGCAATTATGTAGGTCGTATTATGTTAATCACTCTTATTACATGACTAGCATATGCTTACACACACCCACACACACACCCACACACACACCCACACACACACCCACACACAAACACACACATATACCTACACACGTAGGCTCCACCTAGAGTATAACACACACAGTACAGTGTACAGTGTACAATGTACAGTGTACAATGTACAGTGTACACTGTACAGTGTACACTGTACAGTGTACAGTATACAACGTACACTGTACAGTATACACAGTACAGTGTACATAACAATCATTTCCTCTAAATAAATGATCTCACGATATACATTAAGTTCCCTGAATCACTAATTGATTTGTTTCTCAACATATGTTGACAAGATTAGCATTTTTATATGATTTGGCACTTATTTGAAATGAAATTAATGCTCATCTATAAATAGATCTAATAGAATGTTTAAACCAGAAAATGTGTATGCTTTTGATTAGAAATTTTGTTAAATTCTGATTAAATCTGTAAAATAAAATAAACAACTTATTAATGAAATGTGTGTGATTGTATCTTTCTAAGTAATTACTTGTGAGTATGTTGTCAAATACATAATAACATTTCTGAATATTCAATTTAACTTTATAATCTATTAACATAATATTTTATTAACATGATTTTGTTTTTACATCTCTAATATAGTTTTGAATCAATTAATTTATCTTATTGTTACAACAATATATGCAAATATATTTACAATATTCTTACAGATTAATATAAGCTATGTTATAGGTCTCTAAACTCGATTAATCATTGATAGGATTTCATTTGAAAGCATTAGTAAATCTATAGATATAATGACAAAACTTAATCATGTAGAGTTTATATGGAGAAGCAACAACGAAACCTAGAGGACATGAGGGACATGGCTGCATCCAGAGCCTCACTGAATGCATTATCTCTTAATGGTCAGTATTATTATTTATGATATATTATCTTACTAAAATATCTATTTGTAGCATAATTTGATTATGCTTTACTAATAGTTGTTAAAATAATTAGTGTTTAATAAATATTATATATTAGTGGAAATAATAACATATTTCTTCTTAAAGTTAATTTCACTTGTAGTAAGTGAAATAATATTAATAATTAATATTCTAGAATGTTATACATTGTTATTATTAGTTATTCTTCTATAAAAACATTGTATGCAGTTTAAAGTTTTCTTTCATAATGTTAATTAAAATATATACATAAATCAATAAGAATAAATTCAACATATTTTCAATATATTATTGAATAGTAATTTCTTAAATATTCTTTATATTGTATTTATAATTATATATAGGACATATGTCCTCAGGCTATATATATTTTTTCAATTTATCAATCTTCAACATTAAAACTTCTTAAAGTATATTTGTTTTATTATAATCCTATACAAAATAGAAATCATTTACCATTCGTGATTTTTATCAGATTCACGTGAATGTTCCTTTCGCTTGTTTTCAGGCGAAGATAGTTATTTAGGTTCAGATAACTTTGGTAAGGCAGGAAACGATCTGCTCTCTCCAATCAATGGATCCGCGAATAAAATGATGGACAGTTCTAGTTTGAGTGTTAGAATGAAAATAATGATGATTTGCATACAAATATAAATATATTATTTTTATTAATATTTAATATTTCTAAGCGTTATTAATTACCAACGAATATAATACAAAGTTAACCCAAACGATATCATTTATGTTTCCAGGATGTGCATTCCGCGTACAGCGACGACAGCAGTCGTTCGTTCTTCGTCGACATGCTGCGCCACCTGGCGGCAGCGACGCCACCCGCTGACCGCTCGGCCGGACCTCGAACTTCTCGAACCTACGCGGCTTCGACTTCGGCCACCGAGGACCAGTCGACCGAGAGCGGCGTTGCGATGAGTCACCACCAGGGGGACGACCTCGACGACAACGACGACTCGGCGGAAGCTCTACTCTACGAGGTGCGATCCCAGCCGACATCCGACGACCTCTGTAGGCAACTCGACACTATTCACGCACTCGTCAAATTCATCAAGGTTTGTCATTTCTGATTGTTCTGAAATGTGCCAATCCTTTTTTTTACGCAATATAATATTATATATTATATAACAGATTTTTTATGAGTGTAGTGATATTATATTATATTAATGTTATTATTATTATTATTGCATTTGATTTAGTTTAAAAAAAACGAAAATGCAAAGGTTTACCTAGAAAATGAATTATGTAATATATAATTTATTAAAGAAAACTTTTCTATGCTAATATTTGATTATTTACCAAAAGACATTTCACAATAAGTAAACAATTTGAACTTATTACGGAACAATAAAGTAATAACATGCAAGTAAATGTAATTAATCTATTGATTGGTTTATCCGTTATGGTTCAGATTTATTCACTATTAACGACCTTTGTTTGAATAGAAGATATTTACTTCTTTATTTATGGTTTTATTTACTAGACTATTGCGTTTTCACAGATTAATCTAATAATCTGTATTACTTTAGTTGGGTAAATTTACATTGACAAATATCCTTAACTTTAAGTTCTATTTAAATTTATAATTTATTTGCAGAATGATAAATGTATTATTCATTGAACAGTCATCTACGGGGAATGACATTTTCCATTCCAATATCTCTCTCACACACACACACTCTCCCTCTCTCCTGCACTCTCTCCCGCACTATCTTTCTCACTCTCACTCTCTCACTCACTCTTTCTCTCTTTTGCATTGAACTATTAAAATCGATTCATTCAATCGTTCACATACCTATTCATCTTATCTGTACATTGATCTCTCTATTTCTCTTTGTATTAGTAGATGCATGGCCCTTTTCCATGACTCCGGAGTGTCGAGGTAGTGTATGGGTACGAGTATTGTATTCGGAGTGCCTACGATATAGAATTACGAAAAAACCTATAGGAATTCGGTGAAGTACTGATTTTTTCGTGATTCATTATTTTCTCAATGAATGTCAGTTAGATCTGTACACCATTGTATTGGAGTTAATAACATTACTGTCATCGACTGCAATATCATATTTTACTATTCTTTTTGCCATATCGCAATATTTCCTCGTAAGTTTTGAAATCCAGACTCGTATTTTTTGCGTATTTCGCCGATGTTGCGTAATCGAGCGCCTAACAATTTCTAACAATAGCTAACAATAGATAACAATGGCTGAAATAGAAATCATTGTTCTACGATGCTTATCATTCGAGAACCATCTTCAGCGTTTGTCTGTATGATATGGTGGTAAGCATCCATTATGAGAAATGCCACTTGAGATGAATTACTGTAGAGGGGTGTCTTGAATAGTAAAGTGTATGAGGTACTTGGTATTTATATAATAGATCCATAATTTCATAGGGCTAATATATTCTAGTTATACAAATATATCCGTTCAAGCATTCGATGTAATTCAATAATTAGATTATTGAATTACATTTAATAAAAAATAGATATATTTAGATTTTATTTCTTACATCTTCGATAATCTAAATAATAAATCTTGTAATAGAAAATACTTCAATGAAACTTATAAGTTTATAAATACAAGATAATTGTCATTGATAATACTTCCAATCATTAGTATTCAGTGACATATATTTTAATTCCTGATTTACTAAATAGTCTAAAAGTTACTTTTCTTATTAACATATTTCTTATTAATTTCAGAATAAACTGCCGCTTAAGGTCAATGAAGTAATAATCGGTGGGTCACTGGGCCATGGTACAGTAACCCCGAGCCGTTCAGACGTTGATCTCATTATTTATAGTCAAGGTTACCAGCGTGTAGCTTTCTTATCTCACTTTATTATCTCACTTTCTTATCTCACATTCTTATCTCACATTCTTATCTCACTTTATTATCTCACTTTATTATCTCACTTTCTTATCTCACTTTATTATCTCGCATTCTTATCTCACTTTCTTATCTCACATTCTTATCTCACTTTATTATCTCACTTTCTTATCTCGCATTATTATCTCACTTTATTATCTCACTTTATTATCTCACTTTCTTATCTCACTTTATTATCTCGCATTCTTATCTCACTTTCTTATCTCACATTCTTATCTCACTTTATTATCTCACTTTCTTATCTCGCATTCTTATCTCGCATACTTATCTCACTTTCTTATCTCACTTTCTTATCTCGCATTCTTATCTCACATTATTATCTCACTTTCTTATCATATTTTCTTATCTCGATTTCTTATCTCACTTTCTTATCTCGATTTCTTATCTCACTTTCTTATCTCGATTTCTTATCTCACTTTATTACCTCATTTTCTTATCTCACTTTCTTATCTCGCATTCAAAGATTAATAATAATAATTATTTATTATTATAATAATATTTTGCACGCCAAACTTTTATATCTTAATAATTTCATTTTAAATATCTATATTAGATATAATTATAAATATTATTATATATATATATAATGATATTTATTTTATGTCATTTTCTAGTTGAGTTTAACGTTTTGAATTCAAGTAAAACTGTATATTTTATTTCTAGATATTAACTCATTGAAATGGTCAATAGGTTATGTTAATAAATTAAGGAATCAAAAGACTTCATCAGTTACAATTTATTAACATTTTTTCATATACGCACTAATTTAAATATATATATATCTATATATTTGATGACATACTTACACTACTGCATGCCACTACTTACACTACTGCATGTCACTACTTACACTACTGCATGTCACTATTTACACTACTGCATGTCACTACTTACACTACTGCATGCCACTACTTACACTACTGCATGCCACTATTTACACTACTGCTTGTCATTATTTACACTACTGTATGTCACTACTTACACTACTGCATGCCACTACTTACACTACTGCATGTCACTATTTACACTACTGCATACCACTACTATACTACTGCATGTCACTACTTACACTACTGCATGCCACTATTTACACTACTGCATGTCACTACTTACACTACTGCATGTCACTACTCACACTACTGCATGGCACTACTTACACTACTGTATGTCACTACTTACACTACTGCATGTCATTATTTACACTACTGCATGTCATTATTTACACTACTGCATACTACTACTTACACTACTGCATACCACTATTTACACTACTGCATGTCACTATTTACACTACTGAATGTCACTATTTACACTACTGAATGTCACTACTTACACTACTGCATGTCACTACTTACACTACTGCATGTCACTATTTATACTACTGCATGTCACTATTTACACTACTGAATGTCACTACTTACACTACTGCATGTCACTACTTACACTACTGTATGTCACTATTTACACTACTGCATGTCACTATTTACATTACTTGCAATAATTTCCTAGTCATTGATACTCATCTCTTGATTAAACTTTCTCAGCACTACCAACATAATACACACATACATACATACATACATACACACACATACATATACATACACATGCATACACATACATGCTAACATACACATACCTATGCTAACCTTCTAGCAAGAGTGGTAATTTCTGCTGTGCCTGGACACACAGAGTTTAAGTCCAGACTGTTACTTGTTATGGTAATTGTAATGGTAATTGTTAATGTAATTCCTTTTTTATCTCGCAAACAATTCGCATGTAAATTTATTCCATCCACGACCTCTCGCCTGAAGTGCGTTACGATATTGTGGCATGTTCACGGTGTGTTCACAGTGTGTTCACTGTGTGTTCACGGTGTGTTCACGGTGTGTTCACGGTGTGTTCACTGTGTGTTCACTGTGTGTTCACGGTGTGTTCACTGTGTGTTCACGGTGTGTTCACGGTGTGTTCACTGTGTGTTCACTGTGTGTTCACTGTGTGTTCACTGTGTGTTCATTGTGTGTTCACTGTGTGTTCACTGTGTGTTCACTGTGTGTTCACTGTGTATTCACTGTGTGTTCACTGTGTGTTCACAATGTGTTCACGGTGTGTTCACTGTGTGTTCACTGTGTGTTCACTGTGTGTTCACTGTGTGTTCACTGTGTGTTCACTGTGTGTTCACTGTGTGTTCACTGTGTGTTCACTGTGTGTTCACTGTGTGTTCACTGTGTGTTCACTGTGTGTTCACGGTGTGTTCACTGTGTGTTCACTGTGTGTTCACTGTGTGTTCACTGTGTGTTCACTGTGTGTTCACTGTGTGTTCACTGTGTGTTCACTGTGTGTTCACTGTGTGTTCACTGTGTGTTCACTGTGTGTTCACTGTGTGTTCACTGTGTGTTCACTGTGTGTTCACTGTGTGTTCACTGTGTGTTCACTGTGTGTTCACTGTGTGTTCACTGTGTGTTCACTGTGTGTTCACTGTGTGTTCACGGTGTGTTCACTGTGTGTTCACTGTGTGTTCACTGTGTGTTCACAGTGTGTTCACTGTGTGTTCACTGTGTGTTTACTGTGTGTTCACTGTGTGTTCACTGTGTGTTCACGGTGTGTTCACTGTGTGTTCACTGTGTGTTCACGGTGTGTTCACTGTGTGTTCACTGTGTGTTCACTGTGTGTTCACTGTGTGTTCACAGTGTGTTCACTGTGTGTTCACTGTGTGTTCACTGTGTGTTCACTGTGTGTTCACTGTGTGTTCACTGTGTGTTCACTGTGTGTTCACTGTGTGTTCACGGTGTGTTCACGGTGTGTTCACTGTGTGTTCACGGTGTGTTCACGGTGTGTTCACAGTGTGTTCACGGTTATACTTCTCTTAAGTAAAACATGCCTATGAACTATTTGTCTTACTATAAATACCCAAATCCTAATACATTCTTATCAACTAGTCTGAATTAGTCTTACTACAAATACCCAAATCCTAATACATTCTTCTCGTGATAAGGCTTCCCCAACTGCTCCCCTTGATTAGTCCTAACTCCCGCCACCTATTGGCCCCTTATCTCATAAGCCTCTACCTTTATTAACCCCACTCTCTTACAGACCTGCCCACTGATGGAGACCATTCGTGGGTAAATGCCTTTCTGCAAACGCTTTCCAACACAATTCAAAACTCTGATAGTCTGTTACCAGATTGTAGTTATTTTAATGTACATCAACACCTTCTACAATTCAGGTTTACATCAATACCTTACACCTTAGATCTTATCACCTTAGATCTTATCATTAATATACATGATTAATCTAAATGTATTATTTATTTCATATATATTATTAAATGTATTGATTATTTAATAAAACTAATTTTTGAATGATTCTTTTACATTCTTGACAATTCAAGCTGTACTTAAATTAATTGGTCCGAAAATAAAAATAATACCTATTTAAGCAATTCTTATAATTTAACTTCTATTTTAATGGTATTTGGAAATGAGTGTGTTCTATTTTTATATACAACTTTAAATAATGACAAGTACCATATTTCCAATAAACAATCTAATTATAAATATTTTCTATATTTATCTTCTAATATCTCTCTATATTATATCGTATAGAATTGTTACTATATAATATGCATTTTGCACAGCTGACTATTTACATTTTATTCTGAATATTAATCATTTTTATTATAAATAAACAAATGATGTTTATAGTGAAAATTTACTATATATAATCATATATTATTATAAATATTTAATTGTTAGATAAATCGTGTCATGCATTTTGATGAATATATCACATTTTCACAATTTTCTCTATTTTCCTTTACTAAAACCATTACCACACTTTTGTTCCAGATATCTACAGGTACGTTCCTAACTATGTACGCAATACTTTCTGTATTCATTCAGCCTCCCTACACTCTCTCCCTCTCTCCCACTCTCCCTCTCTCCCTCTCTCGACCTAACCAAATCGTCCTGGTTCTCTAAATTAACTTCGAGTCGCGTTTTCATAGCTGTAGCGGTATCGACGTTGACATAACCTTGTGTGGAATTCAAGACGCTGACACGCGGAGTCTCTACGAAACCTGCAAAGACAGCAACACATCTTCTGACCGGCATTGGTTTAATCGAATTTAAAATTAATCGAATTAATGATGCTTTTTTCAAAATATACTCCTTTAAAAATGACTTCACTTATTCTCATCAGTACTTGCCTAATCAATTATATAACTTAATCCATATCTCTAGCACATATTATCCTTTATCAATATCAATCTTTTCGAGTAATTTTTGACACAATATTCCTCTCAACACTTTTATTTTAAACTTTACCCTTTTATTGAACTTTACCATCTTATTGAACTTTACCCTCTTATTGAACTTTACCCTCTCATTGAACTTTACCCTCTTATTGAACTTTACCATCTTATTGAACTTTACCCTCTTATTGAACTTTACCCTCTTATTGAACTTTACCCTTTTATTGAACTTTACCATCTTATTGAACTTTACCCTCTTATTGAACTTTACCCTCTCATTGAACTTTACCCTCTTATTGAACTTTACCCTCTCATTGAACTTTACCCTCTTATTGAACTTTACCCTCTCATTGAACTCTACCCTCTTATTGAACTTTACCCTCTTATTGAACTTTACTCTCTTATTAAACTTTACCAATTCTTTCAGGTGTTCGCTGGCTAGTGCTCCCAAGCTAAATCGTTTCATTGGGGAGCAGAGTTCGGCGGTCAAGGACGTCATCAAAGTGCTAAAACAATGGCGCAATGCCGTGCAATGGCGACTTTATGAACATCGGCCTAATTCCGTGCTGATCAGCCTGCTGGTCATCAAGGCCACTGAAGAATGCCATACGTGAGTTAACATTGAAACAAATTCATCACTAATATATAATATAACTTCATATTTTTGATTTTCTTGTATTTCTTTATTTTTGTAAAAAATTTTCACAATTTAAAAATTATTTTATTTTATTTAACTAATTTTCATAAAATGAGATTTTATAAAAAAAAGTGTATTTTAATTATTTCTTTATTCTACTTTTACTTTTTAATATTTTTATATCTACTATTATACAAATATAATAATATATTGATTTTATACATTATCATATATTATTAATATAATCATACTATATAGCATCTATAATAATGTATATACACTAATATATATATATATAAACATTATAGAATGTATTTTATGTTTAAGATATTTATAATAAAGTAATATTTTCTGAGAGGATTTTTAACTAAGTTTAATTATAAATAGATGTAAGGACACATATCACATAATTAAAATAACTATTATATATACATTTATTTCTTAATTATACTTTATATACTCTAGCTTTACATTAATTTTAATATTTAATTAATTAATAATTTATGAAAAATACATATTTTACTTTCTATTATAATTATAATAATTTTATTTATTTATATTTGTGAAGTAACTATATAATATTTGTGTACTATATTATATTTTTATATTGTTTATCATAAATTAATTATTATTATTTGTAGATCTGATTTGAAGCAAGTGTTATCTGTAATAGGAGGATATTTAAACGCCCCTGAATTGAAGTTTGTCAATATATTATATTATATGATACAATCAATTTAACTAAAATGATCATTTTTGTAATATTTTACATAATTTATTACCAGTATTCAATGGGACAACTTTTACAAGTCCGAAAGTTATGCAAAGATGAACTTTGACCCCCCATTTCCGGTCGTACGTGATCCGGTGAACCCTGGCCTCAACCACGCCGACACCCTTTGTTATTGGGGTCAATTTCGCAGCGAATACAACCAATGGCTACTCTCACTATGTATTAATGAATCCCCATAACCAATAGCTATTAGATCTACTATAAAGATATATATATTTAGTATATCATTTTTGGTAGAATATATTATTGTATTGACATTTGTTTGAATGATCAAATTAGTACATTATTATTAGTACAAATTATACAAATCATATACATATCATACAAATATTTATTTATTATTAGATATTGAATATTTATGAAACTAATTCTAATTTTTTGGGAATAATTAACTTAACAAAATTTAAGTTATTATTTCTATTTACTGATTTTTTTTACATACTGCGAATATTTCTTTGTTATTATATTGATTTTAGTTGTACATATTTTTATAATTTTGTAAGTGTATGAAAAACGTGATAAAATATATTTTATCTGTGCATTTTTTCCTCAATGGAACATTGTATATAATAAACATTGTTATAATATTAAATAATTAATTTGTTCAAACAATTTTTATATTTAATGCTATATTTAATATGGATGTAAATTACTAGCCAATATATGAGTATAAATTAGGTTTTGAAAGGAAGCAAATGATGTATGTAAAGTATTATATATATATCAAACTTAGAATAAAAAATATGGTATAGTGTAGATTATAAATAATATAGTATAATATAGTGTAGAGTCAATTTATTGTTATACTCTTCAAGATATGTATCACACATTTATTATGATTAATAGCTTTATAGTAAAACTCACAAACTTATGAATAAATTAATATATTTAATGAATATAATAAATGAATTGATGAGTACAAATTTCTGGTAAAGTACTGGAATGTTACGTGATATTAAGTGATATTTAAACATATATATATGTATTGTTACTGTATGGACATTGTGGACACTTGGACACTTTTACCAGAATGTACCAGTAAATGTTCCGGAAGGTTACGTTTCCAGTATGTTAATAATAACCTAAAGTTTATATTTAATACACTACTTTAAATTAATATAATATAATTTATAATATAAAAATAAAATGATTTAGTTCATACATTAATTAATTATAAATCTATAAACTACATTATTCTTAAAGAATATAGTGAATTTCTGTAATATATATATGTATGTATTTATACATATATATATATATATATATATATATATATATATATATATATATATATATCCAAATATATTTTTCAAAGTTTAAAGTAATATTTATTGGAACATTTTGGTACAAATATATGTACCAAAATATTCCAATATGGTGGTTTGGTACACATTGGAACAAAAGTTCTTCGATATTCCAATATATACTTATACTTTATAAAGATTGGAATATTTTGGTACAAATGTTGTAAATGTTCTATTATATTACTTAAATATAATTTATTCAATTACCAATGTAATAAAATATTCTATTAAATGTGTACTTGGTATTTAATATAATGCAGATCAACAAGAAGATAAAAATTATACAAAATATTATCTAGATTTAAAATAAATAATCTCTTAAATGCTATTAAAATTATATTATTATAATTTTATTTATTATATATTATATTTATTAATTTGTTACCTCTTTATAAAATTATATTGATAACCATATATATGAATATAACGTCAGTATTTATTGTAAGTGGTATATATTTGAATTGTTTCTAGAAATCTTTAATTTAATATTATAAATTATTATGTGTCTATCATTAACTTGAAAATGCAATGCAAAATAAGTAAAAATAAACCTTTATTCTTTTACATTGTTAGGATTCTTATCAATGACCTGTTCTATCAATATAATTATAATTACTTTATAGACTCTTTATAATTGACTTTTTATCTATTATTTTGCCTAAACCATAAGTTAAAAAAACTAAACTTAAAAACTTAACTTTTTGTTCAACATATTATATTAATTATTGTATATTAATATTATATATGAACAATAAATAAGAATAAAATAATATAATATTAATTGGTGATTTAGAAATTTAATAAAATGCGGATCCAGTAAACGATAGAATTTCCACAATATCAATAATTTTATAATATTAATGTTATATGTTAATTTTATTGATTAATGACATCTATATAATCTTATTTAGTATCAAAAATGAAATTATTCTATGATCTTATAACTAAGAAATCCATATAACAATAAAAATAGTTTTATACTGTATTTTTCAAATTACGAAGTTGATCAATATTCGAATTTAGTTAATTATAATTGAAATTTTATGAAAACGAAAAAAAAAATTTACGTAGGTAATAAATAATATTCCTAAAATATTTGTTTATATAAATATTATAAGATAATCATTTAATTATATTAATTATTTAACAAATCAATGTTTATATAATTATTTTATATATATTTAGTAATTAGATGATTATGATTTAAATGATTGTGTTATATATTTATTTATTGATAGTAAAACTAGAAATTATTCAAAACAATTATATATTATAATATAGTTAATTAAAAATAATAATACTACTACTAAACTATATACTATTGCTTTTAATGAAAATACTGTTTGATAAAAAATGTTCTAGAAATATAAGTTGATGTAAATATAAAAATATACTTTATCAGCTTCTTTATGAAAATGTTATCATGTTATACTAATATACAATATTAATTATCCATATACATATCGATATATAAAATTTAGTCTATAAGTCAATATATAAACAACTCCATTATAAGATTCATCATTACAATGATTATAGTTATTAAATATCATTTACCCTATATTTTGTTCAAATTAAAAAAAAATTATTAACAATATGATCATTTATTTTTATATACAAATTCACGAATTATAATACAATAATAATAAATCGGTCTAATAACAATATATAATTTTTTGTTTGAGTAAATAAAATATTAATAAATCGATAATAATCGATCATGTTACAACAATCAATGGACTAATACTTTCCCTACTAGTATATCCCGATGAGTCAATGCTATTACTACTTGATAAATCTAAATTGCGAGCATCTATTTTTGGCATACTCAGATCCTGTGGAAGGTTGTCGTCGATACTAATGGGGCGTGGTATCGAGGGTGGAGTCTGGTGGGGCGTGTATAGCGAGTGAGTACTATCTCCCATAGTGTATAACATATAAGCCTGTAACGTTTGCATCCAAACCGTAGGATTCGGCATGGGAGCAGCTGGGAAGGGAGACGGAGCGAGCAACGGGTAATGCAGGGGTAAAGGACGAATGGGAAGAGATAGGGACATGGGGCGAGAGTAGGGCGTGCTGCAAGGTGGGTACATCGGCATGAGAAGCGGTCGTGTAGGAGTAGACATCGCTAATGGGGCGGCCGGAATATTCAAAGAAAGTGGCGTTGTTAGCGAAAGTGGAGTTGTTAGCGAAAGTGGAGTTGCAATCGGTAGATTAGGCATCATGGGAATGGGTACGTTTAACGAAGTAGGTATTGCCATTGAACGGGGAGTGGTTAATGGGGTGGGTGCCTTTAGTAAAGTGGGTATTGCCATTGAACGGGGCGTGGTTAACGGTATGGGTGCATTTAGTAAAGTGGGCATAGCCATTGGAAGAGAAGTCGAGATCGGTATCGTTGTAAATTGCGATGAAGTTGGAGCATCGATGGATGGCACCTTGCCATTTCTATGACGTATTTCGGTTTTGAATCGCTTACATCTTGACCTCTTGTTTTGAAACCAAGTCTGCAATAGTAATTAAATTATAAAACATAACACTATGGTATTTTCTATGTACTATATTATGTTTTATACAAATTTTCAAGAATAAAAATAATAAATTATAAAATGTTTTATTTTTTGGTTAATAATTTGATTATTATACAAATAATCAAATTATTAACCAAAAAATAATTACCTTAAATAATTACCTTAATATATTATATATATATATATATATATATATATATATATACATTTTCTCGATATGATTGCTATTAAATACGATTGTATTCTATGCTTGCTAGAAATGTATCCATAGATTATAATAAATGGTATAAATATAGATTAATAGATTCAGATAGATAACCTGAATCCTAGCTTCGTCTACTCCAGTCTCTTTTGCCAGACTCTCACGAGCCACGATATCGGGATAAGGATCTTTACGAAAACACGAGTTAAGGCGACCTCTGACCTCATCGGAGAAAGTAGTGCGGCCGCGTCTTTTACGATTTCGAATTGGTAAGTAGGACGGGGTACTGCTGGACAGTAGTTCCAGTTCCGGCGAAGGACTCAAAGATGTTGCTGACAGATTATGCGATAAGTTAATATTGTAATTATTACGATATAATGAAATAATAATATATATTATACTCTGACATAGCATGTTATGGTTAAAGTCTAGAATCATGATATTTTCTTACATTGAATGAATACTTATTGTATAGATTACATAGAGTTAGTGGCTTTAATGATTTTCGATATTAATATTATATATATATATATATATATATATATATAACGTTGTGCATATTGTATATCCGAATAGATTATTTAATAAGTATCGAATTAGTTTTTGTAAATGTAATTAATATTCTTTAATTAATACAATTTGGATATTATTTGAGTACTATCGATAGTACTCAAATAATACTCAAATTATAATATAAATTAAATTGATATCAATATAAACGTTATTATAATTATATTATAATACGTATTACAAAAAAAGTACTTTTACTTATTAATAGAAATACGTAAACTAGTTCATATATTATAGAAGCACCTTGTATATTTACATTAATATTATTTTCAGATCCAATTTGATCTGACAACAATATTAACCGCCTATTTTACAATATTATTATATTGTAAGATAAATGAAGATAAAACAAAAAATAAATATTCTAAACTAAAAATACATTGATCAAAGGTGTACTTTTGGAGAGTATATGTACTCTTATAATATAAAAGTATGTGGTAAACGATTTAAATAAAAATTAATTTAATTTAAATATTAGATACATGGATAAAATATATGTTATAGAAGAATTATTATATATATATATATATATATATATATATATATATATATACGTATGTATGTGTATGTATGTATGTGTGTGTATGTATGTGTGTGTGTTTGTGTGTGTGTGCGTGTGTGTGTGTGTTTTATATTAGAATACATATTACATATATTAAAAATAATAATAACATTGAAAATTATAATGTATAAAATATATTATATTTTTAATATATAAGTTTATACATCAAATCCTATGTATTCTCGGTATATATATACATGCTTATATATATCGGGTATATCCAATATAATAATAAATAATCATTACAATTAATATTTCATATATGAATATGCGATCGATAAATTCAATAAACAATTTAATTTACAGAAACATGTTACTAACAACTACTGGTATCTAGCATTGTTGGTGCAATTGGTGCATTCATTGGTTGCGTTACATTGTTCATTTCGCGAGATTGGATAAGGAAATGTATTAGGTTTATGAAATTAAGTAGATGTTGTTGTTCGCTGTATTGATGAGATGTGCTGAAGAAGTTGATATGATAATCGTTTTATCACCTTTTCCGAAACCCGTTTTCTTTCGTGATTCCTACCAATACATCACGTGGTCGGAATAGACCAATAGAATACTGTCAAATCTGCTCCGATTCCTTGAAAGGAGGAATGCCGGCTCTCGAACACGGTGTAACAAGTATGGGTGTGGCCTTCCTAATGAGTTGTTACGATAGGCAACACGCTCGTGACTTCAAATTTGCCCTGCAGGGCAATGCACAATCGAGTCGATTCGGACAGTTGAAAGTTTAAAATTACAGGATCAAACTCTGCTAATCGCCGTTAGTTTGACTAATT
This sequence comes from Osedax frankpressi, assembly GCA_964035775.1. NCBI lineage: Eukaryota > Metazoa > Annelida > Polychaeta > Sabellida > Siboglinidae > Osedax > Osedax frankpressi. Next base: position 14,076,440 of record OZ038313.1, on the reverse strand, counting down.
GGTGAAATAACTCGAGTCGTCAATATTTGTCCAATATCTACCTCGAGTAAATGGTGATTCTCTCTTTTGTTCTGGTGTAATACTAGATATACACGACGACTTCTATAAAATACTTCAAAGCTGATATAAAGCAATACTGCGCATCAATATTTACTCTGTTTTCTCTTAAATTTAAGTAATTACTTATTAATATTGTAATTAAATTATGGTACTCGTGAATTTGTATATGATATATAATAGGCCAAGTATAGCTTATTGTATATATATATATATATATATATATATATATATATATATATATATATATATATATATATATATATATCTATGTATATATATATATATATTCAACAATTTTAAAAATATGTATTTTACATAATAATATTTATATTCAATGATGACATATATTTTAATTTGGTGTGTTTAACATTTACAAGATGGATTATATACTTTTCATAATCTCATATAAAATGAATTTTATGAATTCAGAATATATAGGTATAGGTATACACATATACATAAATCTCAAAGTTTCACGATGGTTCCTAAACTAAGAAATAAAGTGAAGTTAGTGAGATGTTAGGGCGAGTAATACTAACGTGAAAGGCAGCCTTAATATACGTGGAGTAGAAATGTCAGTTAATAGACTTAATAAGTGTTTTATACATAACCTAACTACAGCTAAGGTGTTTATACTGCGATTCATTGATTTAATAACATGCCTATATTTGTAAATATCTTTATAAGTAATCATTTATACTTTGTTTCTCGATATCTCCATATGTAATAAATATGTATGGGCTAACATTCTATTATCTAAAATATACTATAATATATACGGTTATGATGCAATCCATATATGCATATATATGAATATATATATTATGTATATATATATTATATATTATATATATAATATATATATATATATTACGAATATACTTTTAGTATAAATAATAATAGTATACTCTTTATATATTATATATATAAATATATATTATATATATATTTATAGAGTATATGTATGTATATATATATATATATATATATATATATATATATATATATATTATATAAAGAGTGTATGTAGGTATGTATATTTGTGTGTACGCGTATGCTACATATATCGTATTTATAATAAATATTCTCACACAATCTTACCACAAGTGTTTGATAATATTTAAATATACCAAGGGATATATATTTATAATTTCTCCTACTAAATGAGTTCTAAGTACACTTAGTTTCATTTTCTCAGGATATTTTATAAGGACAAATAATAAATAATGTTATACGTTATAAATGATTACAGATATAATATTTTAATATGTACGTACGCCGTACGGCGTACAATGTACCTAGTACATAATACCTTATAGAGTGGTACCTTATAGCATGTTATAGAGCATCAGTATGATAAAAAAAATCAATATTAATTTATAACGGAACATCCGATATAAATCCTGCAAATTATATCAATTGTATCAACATAAAATATTATAATGTATGTAACAAATAATATTTTATTTAATAAATAAAACAAAATATTCAATAAATCTTAAAGTCATAATTAATCTACAACAAATAAATGAGTATAATGTAGTTATATATATATATATATATATATATATATATATCAATGTTATCTATATATAATATATAGTTGTATATAGAATATATATATTCTCTTATAAAAGTAATCTATTGCATTTATACAAAGCGTTTCTTTATTTATGTATTAATGTTTAGACTCTATATAGTCTATAGGTTATAATGCAACTAATTGTAGTTAGGGAATTATAATATATATCCTATATTCTATACAGTGAAGTTTAAATTCCTATATTTACATTGTTTACTGATTACCATGTTATCTAGAAATCCAGTCGAAATTTGGGATTTGAATCTGACCATGATTTTTTATTTAATTAGATTCCGACAAGTAACAGTAAAAGGTTGAAAGTCGTTAATTGTTAATTGAATAATTAAACAATGAATTATGGTAGTTGGGACATTCCTGCATATTAATATATATATATATATATATATATATATATATATATATACATATATATATATATGTATATATATATATATATATATATATATAACAACCATCAATGGTACCTAAACCTATACATAAACCTACAAATTAACATAGCCATACAAACCTATAGTATACACCTACACCCACACACCAACCTACACACATACCTACACATACAACCACACCTTCACCTACACCAACACCTTCACCTACACCTACACATACACCTACACATACATATAAACATACCTATACATATTCTTACACCTAACCCATAACTACAACTACACCCAGACCCAGACCTACATCCACACCTACACTTACATCCACATATACACCTACACCAATACCCATACCTACACCCACACATACAACAACACTTACACCTACACTTACACCTACATCCATAACTACACCAAAACATATACCTACACAAACATCCATACCTAAACCTATAGTGTAGGTCCTACACAGAAACCATACACTTGCACCCACATATAAACACACCTACACCTACACCTACACCTACACCCACAACTACTCTCACACATACACCTACATCCAGATATAAACACTTACATATAATACACTTAAACCTACACCCACACTTATCCCCACACCTACACCTACACATATACCTAAACCTAAACCCATACTACCACATATACCTCTATAACAAATATAATATTCAATAAACCACTATGTTATGCATTTAATTTTACTGATAACCCCAACTCCATCGCTTATACTCCTATGAACCCGACCGCTAACCTCATAACTAAACACTAAACACTAAACACTAAACACTATACTATCTAACCTAACAACACCGTCAGAAATCCAATTCATAACTAATACTAACACAATCCTCATTAATACTCAAATAATTGTCAATCTTATCACTAAATCCATTACCAAAATTCATACTTCTCATCAATAACATAAATTCTAACTTTAACTCCACTAAAAATACTAATAACCCAATCTACTAGATGTGATTTTACACCAAAAACCATATCACTAACTCAACTGTATAACTAACCCCATCATCCATCATCACTAACAGCATTAATAACCCCGACATAACACCCACACAATTAACCATGCATTTATTGGCTTGCAATCCATAAAACAAAATCCACCGTCCCCATAGCTAATCACATCTTTATTTATATCACAAATCACATAAATATCCTTAGGGTAGGGTATTAATAACTCCACTATTAACCACCCATCACGTTGCTAATCTCATATCCGTTAACTCCAACACTAACCAATCACTACAGCTTACTAACTTCATTAATAAAACTACTAAAATCACAACTACTCTAAACCCTACTGACACCACCACTACCCCTAACGATAACCCAACTAAAATGCCATTAATGACACTAGAACTAGTTCAACCACTAGCGGAAATACTAAACCCATCATTAGACATCTACTAAATTTATAAATAATATATACTATCCGCATCTTTAGGCTGATTTATATACTCGCCAGAAACCCCAACACCAACCCAAAACTAACACTTACTTCTAACCCCGATACTAACACTTACTTCTAACCCCTACACTAACACTAGTTCTAACCCCGACACTAACACTAGTTCTAACCCCGATACTAACACTTACTTCTAACCCCGACACTAACACTTACTTCTAACCCCGACACTAACACTAGTTCTAACCCCGATACTAACACTAGTTCTAACCCCGATACTAACCCCTTCAGAGTACATCGCGAACCGACGCGACTTTAATATATTTCAGTACACGCGTTTCCGAATATATTAGCAGTGATCAATGTATACCCACAACAGTTCCCCGTTTTCACTCGTCAAGTGAATACCGTACTACACACACAAACACACATATCGCAGCTCTTATAACGGACCGAACTTGTAGATTTGAAGTTTTACTCTTCGTTTCAATCCGCACGCATTCCGACAACACATATTCACTTCAGTTACAATGCGAAATTGCCCCGAGAACTTGTAACCGTTCTCGTATCGCCGCTACGCCAGAAACGGCGAATGCTTCACTAGGAAACGAATTGCATAGGCCGAGGATTTCCGTACGAAGTCGATATAGAACGGAAACCGGCGTTAACTGGTCATGGTGGTCACCTGCGATACGAAAACGCTGGTTGGCAACGAGTCGGAACTGGGCCTTAGTACGCCGGCAGCGCTGAACAGCCGAGAAGAAGCTATTCCCGAAAGCAGATCGGAAACCGTTACGACGGACTGCGAGACGAGTTTTGGCCCGGAGCCTCGTCCCTCGTCCCGAAGAGATCGCGAGGCCGTAGCGGTTTTGAACACGCGAGATCCGCAGCCAAACGAAAACGCGGGGCAAGCCGGGCAACGCGAACACCGGAGCTTCCGGGTGGTCGGCGATAAGGTTCCGCTAACTTCCGGCGAACCTTCGCCGGCGTCGTGTCTGAAGTGGATGGCGGCCGCGAGTTGCGTAGCGTTTCCGCCGCTAGGAGTAATGGTGGCGCTACTGGTTTGGCGAATGCATCGGCGTCAAGAGATCCTACTGGAAGAAGTGGATTCCGATATCAAGGCCGGTATTTATTAGAGTACTATCTCGCATACGTTTATTACTATATAAATAATTCAATATTAATTAATAAAGTGAATGGAAACTTGACAATTTTAGAAAGTATCGGTTCATAATATGAATAATGTAATGCATAATGCTTTATGTTATAATATACGTAGTTATATTAACTATGCATTTTAACTATATATCAATAATCTAAACGATACACCCCGTAATTATTATAGAATGAACAATACTTAGTGAATTTAATACATATCTGTATTAATATACATTATAGACTAGTCAAATACTAATTGTGATAAATTTATTTTCTTTATTGATATATCAACATTTGTAATACGTATATTGTGTATCCCATCTAAATATATACGGAGCCTGTAAAGGTAATTTAAATTCGACACTCGAGGGCTCTATATATTATAATATACATAAAATAGATATTTGTTTGAATTTCTCGAACTAGGCTATGCAAATAGAGTCGTCTTTTAATGGCTATACTATACACGATATATGTACGTCAATATAGTGAATATAATTAGATGGATGAGTGCAGAGGTAGATTATTATCAGTACAAACCTTTTTATAATTGTGCGATGTATTTTCCAAGGATGCTATGTCTATAGTTGGTATATAAGCCGTACAAATACTATATATATAATACTATAATACTATATATATCACACATAATTACATAATCTCAACAAAATAATGTAATTTGAAGATTATTTTTCATAACTCATAATTCTGTAATGATGTCATAAAGAAATATTATTCAACGAATTAGATAGTGGTAATCATAGATTATACAATTCATATTTTAATAGATTTAAAGTTATATTTTATTTTAATATTTATAATAGATTAAATAAATATATATTAATAATAGATTAAATAAATAAATATTAATAATTAGAATCCATTGTAATATATTTTGTGTTTGGTAAGTTTAAAAGTTATATAATTATAATATTAATAATATTCTGTATTCAGCTTTAAAATAAACATAATTAATTATAATCATTTGTATAAATACACAGCAAGGATTAGAAGACATTCAGAAAATGGATCAACGCTGGGTTGAAAGATTAATATTGACATCAATACTGCTTGGATTCATTTTTTATGTTACATTATTAACTATTGCAGATAAATATATTCAATTATCATAAAAATTCAATAATTAAAATTCTAATAATTGTTATTTTATCTAGTTATATATTTTTGTAAATAAATTGTAATTGAGATGATAAACATATTAATTTGTAGAATATTATTTGATTATATAATCGGATAATAATGCATAACAATAGTTAGCATCAACTTTTTTTATTTATACACCAAGAAACCATCCAGGTCATTATTTTTTGTTATATAATAAAAGAGAAAATATATTTTATTAGTATTTGAATTATTTTATAATTATATTTTATTTAAAATAATTATTTAAGAATTTATGATGGTTACTTTTTTTTATTAATTATGCGATTAAATATATACTCCATATTGATATATGTAATTTATAATTACCAAGTTTTATTTATTATTCAAATATTATATTTAAAGAATTCAAGACAAATATTCATTTAATTAAATGATTTCATGGCACATCTCTTTTGAACATTTGGAGTAAAATATTAACATATTAACATATTAACAAATTAACATAATATTCTTGGTAAAATGTCTCCGATATTAGAATCCACCTTCAGAGTGGCATATTTATCTGCTCTTGTTTTACCAATATTCACAATCGCTATAGGAATCTTATGTTTCGCAGCTTCAAGAATGAACCGGTATCCAGAAAATACCTGCACAATAATCGCAGGTCAATATTATGTCATATTATGACATAATAAGTATGACATAATCTTGGAATAACAAAATTAAACTAATACACATAGCAATAATCATAAATAGTATTTGGAATGGTTAATTTAAATTAATAACACAAACTAATTGTTGGACGGCGCAATCGACACCTCAAATCTCTCGGCAGTTGCCGTGACGACTAACTGTTAACGAAGAGCCGAGCACCAGGAGTTTATCTGAGTTGCGCAGCATATCTAGGCAACGGTTGACGATTATTTCGGATACGTTGGCGCCGAAGAACGTCACGTTGGGTTTCAAGATGCCAGAAGAGCAATGTTCGCACGAGACCATCTTAAGGATTTATAATTTAATGGTGTTATTAGCATTCGCGCTTTAATTCACACGAATAGTAGATTATGTAAAAAATCTACAGGTGTAAAAATTATTAACATTACAAAATTATGCGTATTGATGAATTTATATAAATTAATCTTATTATGAATTTTGCGAAAGAAAATAAAATTTCTTAAAAACAATAAAGTCGGTATTGATAAAGGTCATAAATTTAGACGTAAATACATCGTTAAACAATAGAACACCGATGAATTTAGTTTTGACTACGTCATAAGGATCTAAGAAGCTAACTCTAAATGCGGCAACAGTCTTGTCAGGTAACTGAATATCTCCATCTGGAGCAATTGCAGATTGTTGTCTATCTGCAACCTCGGCGATCCACGAGTTGTTTGCTTCGTCTAGTCGGATCTGTAAGCAAGTTGGCAATAAGACACTTGGTTTGGTCGGACGAGGTTACAAGTATCTCAGTTTCGTAAGCAATTCGCTTTGGATAATTTGATTTTATTTTTTCATATAAAGTAACTTATTAAGTGTTCTCTAAAAAATGATCATTAATGTAAACTGCATTTGAATATAATAATAATTTTGTAGTTATAAATAAATTAAATAGATAACACAGATACTATAAAATGTCCTGTTAACCTGTAGTTGCTGCCTGTCAGATTTATTTCCACAACTCAAACAAATTACATTTCTTGAAGCACCGTGCAATTCTATTGCATTTTCACTTCCAGCCTAACTCAAAGTTAAGAGGAGTGTACATAAAAGCTCAATTTTACAAAAATAGATACACTTTAGAAATTTAGAACATTTAGAAAAACTTTAAAGTGTAAAGAATCAACATTCTGCGTTATAAGAGATTTGATAATTCCTTTCCTCTCCCAATCTGCAATGCAATTGTGAGATATATTCGGTAATGCGGAAGAGAATCTAAGTAAAGTGTTATATTTATTTAGAAATGAAATCAAAATCGTATATATATTAGATATATCAGCATATATCACTTCGCGAAAACAAGCATATATTTTTGATTAGTTGAATATAAATATTTCAATAGAATTACAATGAAGTCAAATAACTTTGGCCATGCTGCGTAGTTGCGAGACCAATATCTCTTCCTCGCCTTTACACTGGAAAGAAACTCAGCGTACATCATAGGCCGGTACGAGCTTCTCGCATACAATCCAACCCCCTTCGACCTGTAATCAGGAATACCTGTTGTTCAATTCATTTGAAGTGTTAGCATAGGTGAATTTATACTATTATAACTAATTGTTAATATAAAACTAAATTTTAGTAATTATTAATCACACTGTATTAGATATACAAAAACAATCCTAGAATAACATCTATGAGATATGCATATCGGGTAAAAACATTTTTGAAAAGAAATAAATGATGTAATGTAACAAATTTTCTATTTGCTATATCTAATTAAAATATGATTTACAAATATGCTTTTAACAATATATGAAATATGAACATATGAAATATTGATTTGTTGCGAATAATTTAATTTAGGATCAAAGTATTTATAAATATTTATATTCATATTTAATGGAGAAATGTATGAAGAAAATGTTGTAAAAAATAATACTTAATATATTAATATATTAATATATTAATCTATTAATAGATTATAGTGTAAATCATAACTAATAGTTGGTAACACTGTATTCAAGTATTCAAGATTATATAACATTGTATGTTTTACTTGAGATTCATTAATTTATAAAAATCTATACAATTAATAATTAAACTTCATCCATATTCTGTAAATAAAACAAACTGAATACCTTCCTAAAGTCGAGTAAATTAGAGGTTTTGAAGAGTATATTTTATATCAATAATATTGTATATAATATATCAATGTATCAATGTATATCAATAATGGAATATGTGGAATATATTATATATTAGTTTATCATTATAATGGTTTTAACATATGTTCATATAAGTAATCAGTAGAGAATAAAAAGATAGATAATAAAAAGAATAATGTATAACATATGGACACAATGCATTTGTTTATCCCAACATGATAAACATAATTTACGAAATATTTTTAAAGTTAAATTATTGATTCATTCAATGTACCTTATAAAACATATAAAATATGTTACAATTTTTATATCAGGCAAAAAAAAATCTGATATCTGATAATGAATAAATGCTGTTTTATATATGTATATATAATAAAATAAAAATATGTTATAAACATTTTAGACAATCGTATATGTATTAACACTTACATATATCTTGATGCATATGATATTTAGTATTAAGTAAAATATATTTTATATATATATATGAATATTATGTGATTTTTAACGTTATTTTAATTATTTAAACTATGAAATATTCGTATCTTAAAAAAGACTGCGAATAATCATATAAAATGAATCATTGAATAATATAAAATATTATTGACATGTTATTTATATATCATATATTATACATATCGTAAAAATAAAAATAACAAATAGCATATAATAGATAATTAATGTAATACCAAATAATAATATTATGCATTACTATATAGGTACATAATCGTACACATCGTACAACTCTTTCTAAAACATGTTTACTTTATTATATATATATATATATGAACTATCATTAATTATATACCATATATCATAGTAATCATTAGTAATGTTAATGTTACAAAGTTTAAAATGGCACTAGGTTTTAACAATCAATGAACATGATTTAACGATTGGCGCTCTATTTATTGAACATAGATTTCGTGGATACACGCAATCTATCGCGATTTTTTGCAGTGGTCTTGTTGACTTTATTCTATATTTATATCTAAAACAATACGCTTTATGTAATTTCTAATTTAGACTAAACTATATCATACTCAAAATAAATATCATAATTATTATGATAATTAATTATTAATCTAATATGATGTTTATATTATAATATTTATAATAAACCACTTTCAGTTGAAATACCAGCACCGGTCATAACACACATAGTATTGCTTGTTAAAATATATCTCTGTAATCTTGATATAGATTCTTGGGAAATAGTATTATATATGGGTACAAATTTCATTATGATAACCAGATTAGAAATTTTAAAATTAATTATTTTATTTATAATCAAGATTTTTGTTGACAAAGAAAATGATTGATATAAAATGGATATAATTTATTATTATTTATCTAAATATATATATACAGTAAACTTGTTATATTATATTTAATTCAAATTTATTAAACAATATTATTCTATAATACATAATTGGCATTATTTAATAATAACTTAAGTATTTATCTATTGACCTTGGTACAAAAAATACAAGTTCACCCTGTCATCCCTTGTAAAATTTCAATTCATTCTCCTGAAAATTTTGTTGAGAAATGTATTCTCTTGCCACTAAAACTCAATTTGTTCAGAATGCAACAATTGCTGTGAGGCAGTTTAGCAAGTCTTCGCAGGTTATAAAATAAAATAACGAATTTTGCATATATATATTATAATTATATGTATTATAAAGAATTTGTTTATTATATCAATTATATTGAAATTCATTGCTAATAAATCATACTTAGTATTCAAGATTAGGTCATATATATTGCGAATGCAAAAAATTATGAAAATTAAAGAAATATGATAAATATAGATTTTACTCTAATTTCGAGATATTAATTACATACATACGAATATTATTGGCAAATATATTAAATCAAATTATATTAATTATAGTATTATAACAATACAAGCTATACTTTTTTATACCTTATTTATCTACAATTATATTGATTATAACTTTTTAAAACATTTCATTATTAATTTAATTTAATTTAATTTATTTATAATAAAGATTACTTTTAATAATCTTAATAATCTATTAACTAATACACTCTTCTTATAAAGTAATATATATAATATTATAAATAAAATTATTTTAATAATTTTAATTGCTATCTTATATCATTCTATAAAGTGAAAAATGAAATTTAAAAAATATGTTTATCAGACTAAATTAAACTTTTCGATTGGACCAGATTATCACCACATAAAAATAATTATTTAAAGAAGAAATACAAATTTTTGAATCATGCATATATTTTTAATATCTGTGACATTCATTTTTCTGATCAATTTTTATATACTATTTTTTAAAATAAAAAATATATAAATTAATTCATTTTATAATTTATGAAACTACTAATTAACTTTTTTTATATAAGCCAAACATATTTATTAAATGAGCTTTTACTTGTCGTAATTCTACGAATTTCAGCTGAATTTATTGTTTTCAGATCTGATTTCATTGAGTTGATAATAAAATTAAATTGAAACATTTTTTCTGTGGAAATCAAAGACTTAAAATAAGTTTTATGCAGAATAAAATTTTCAATAATATTATATTTAAATAATAATATTACCGATACGGATAATATTTTCTATCTTGAATAATTTGTTTCTATGAGACAACATGCCTAATATGGCATCCTAAAATATAGATTAGATAGATAATAGATATAAAAAGAATAATGTAATTAATCAAAACAAATTGTAAAATCCAACTCATAAAAGTTGTGTGTTTAAATGCAACATTTGTTTGAATATCATACGGATAGTGCTGCGGTACAATAGATATCAAAGTATCTTGTTTTAAAAATTCTTTTATGTTTAAATATTGTTGTTATGAGTATTTATTTATAGTTCAATAATTTATTTCGATATTAAACAACAATTCATAATTAAAAAATCGTAATTTGAAATATGCAATAAAATATATTTCATTATTTTCTATATTTTTGTTTTGTCAAATTTCGGCAAGAGGTAAAAAATGTAGACTTTGATAACAAATGATAAACATTTCCTAAAATGTATTATATATAATATATATTATATATATAAGTTATAAACACTTAGCTTAATATTGTTTGAGATCTATTTATAGGATGATGATGATGGAAAATTATTATAAATTATGGTCGATGAGTTTCTATAATCCCATTATTCATAATTTAGGGTATGAAGAGGGGATTTAAAATATTGATTTTTATGAAATATCAAGATCTATAATATTTATCACAAATAGATTTAATAATATTTATAGTTTTTTATAAATATTTATGTTTCATTTTATTTTATAAAATTTGTATATCACTCTTCTTGCAAGTTAATTAATTTAGATTTATGATATAAATGCAGTTTATATTCCAAAAGTAATATTAATATTTTCATGGGAAGTTATTGATATAAATAATCATCATATTTTATTCGTTGGAAAGAATCAAAAATTGTAACAATTTAAATTTAAAACGTAATAATACGTTATTATATTTATATAAATATTCGTGGACACTCGGGTACATTTGATCTGCCATATTCATACTTTAATTAATCAGTATGTTTAAATTACATGTAATTATTTTTTATTTAAATAATTCAATAATAAATATAAATATAATTAATATATATTTTTATAAGTAGTTGATAATATTTTTCTACCATTTTTAATTTAATATTTTTATACTCTGTTTTTATACAAATTATGTTATTTACATAAATTATCATAAATTAAATAACCTCCATATGTAAATAAACAAACATATTGAAAATGTTGTATGTATTTACAAAATATATATTAAATTAACCTTTATTAACAGAATTCTTTTGAATGCGTACTAGTTTATTATTTATAAAATGTATTTTTGAATTGTATTCAAAATTGTAAAACTGTTGCATAAACAATTATATTGTGTATTTATTTGCTTTTATCTGTAAGATCATTTTTTACATGCATAATATACGCAGTAGCGTCTGAGAAATGGTTGATTTAAAATACATACTCTTTTACATATAATGGATATCGAATATAAAACTTATCTTTGATCACTCCGTCTACTTTTTCTAAGAGTCACTTATTATACAAGCATTTCAAGTAGCTAATCATTTATTTAACCTCAAGCCCGTACAAGAAAAATATAATGAAATTGGAATTTGACCCTTAAAGTATTTAACTCAGTAAATATATATGTACAATTATTATGATGTTTCTTGTTCTTATTCTTATCAATTATAATTAATCTACACTGATTACTTAGAAAGAGGACAATGGGTATTTTCAGGAAGTATTTTAATCTGTGCAAACCCACAGACGTACAACAAGGTTGCGGTCCTTGGAGCAGCTGGAGGTATCGGGCAGCCGATGTCATTGTTGTTGAAGGCGAATCCCTCGATTACGAAACTCGCGCTCTACGATATTGCCAACACGTACGGAGTGGCCGCTGATCTCAGTCATTGTTCTACAAACGCTCAGGTTTTTATTTTCACTGCTCCTCAATAATTCACTTTATAGTTAACTATGCTTTGTTGATTCCGACGTCCCTAGCAATTACATGCTATTTGTAATATATCATGCGTATGTTATATTATGAAATTCTATTAAAGAGTTTTCTTTATTTATCACATTCTTGTTGTCATCATAAATCATCGAATGGTAATGTTTTTTATTCGTCAACTCAATTAGAAATTTCAATATCACGATTGTCTTAAATCATTGATAGTTTATTTTTCAAAGTTTAAGTTACCATATAATATTTTGTTTACTAAATATAAGTTTAGAACTTTGACCCCGAAATAATTATTTATTTATTATAGTTAATTAAAACTAATTTTGAATTCATTGAATTATAAACCATATTTAAACCTATTTAATATACATTTCATTATAGTAGTTATATATATCATTCAATGTGATATTTTATATGAAAGGTGAGTGCACACGAAGGTCCAGCTGAGTTGAGAGAGTGTCTGGAGGGTGCTGAGTTGGTAGTGATTCCTGCTGGAATTCCTCGTAAGCCCGGCATGTCCAGAGATGACCTCTTCAACACCAATGCCTCAATTGTCCGTGATTTGGCTGACGCATGCGCCCAATTCTGTCCCAAAGCTATGATTTGCATCATTGCTAATCCTGTTTGTATCTAACTCGTGTATATCATAATAATTCAATTATTTGTAAGATTTATAATAAAATCAAATAAAATACAAAGAGTAATACCTAAATACATTTAATAAAATAAATGATTAATGAAACTTTTATCTTTTTATAAATTCATTGTAGAGATTATATATTCATTCTATATACATTATATATACATTATATATACATTATATATACATTATATATACATTATATATTCATTATATATTCATTAGTATAAAATATCTTTGGAGTGATTTTCACATTATTTTCTATTTCACAAGGTGAACTCAACAGTTCCAATAGCCAGCGAAGTGTTCAAGAAGCACGGAGTCTACGATGCCAACCGTATCTTTGGTGTGACCAGTCTCGATTTGGTCCGCTCTAACACTTTCATCTCCCAGGCCAAGGTCGATACCTAAAATGAACTATACCGAAATGTTTAGACAGCATTTCATTTTACATTTCTGTAATCATTAAATGTTACCTGATATCGTATTCATCTCAATAGATTACTGATTGCATAATAATACGTAATATTCCGGCTAATAACCCAATAGCAATTGGATGTGAACCAAGTGAATTGTCCAGTGGTCGGAGGTCATTCCGGAGTTACAATTGTTCCCCTGATCTCGCAATGTACACCACCTGTATCATTCCCTGTAGTTAGTAGAGCTATTTCCTTTGCCCCCTCCCCACTTTCTCTATCATTGTTTACGGTTAAAGTCTTATCTATAAATAACTTGGTAAACAACGTAATATTGCACCTGTATTTACGTATACGGTCGTTTACTAGGAAGATAGAAATAAACTAACTGTGAGGATTCAGAATGCCGGAACTGAAGTTGTAGAAGCTAAAGCTGGAACTGTTAGTAAACGATATGATTCAAATTTGTATGGCTCATTTTTTGGATTCAGTATGGAAATGTTATCTCCACCAAATTAAGCATTCGCAAATATAGTTCTACATTGACCTCATTAGGGATCTGCAACACTTTCAATGGCTTTCGCCGGAGCCAGGTTCGCTGCTGCCGTCCTGGATGGCATCAATGGCGAGGAAGGTATTGTGGAATGTGCCTATGTCAGAAGCGACGAAACTGAGGCCAAGTACTTCTCCACTCCCCTCATCCTCGGAGTTAGTTTTTTCTCACCGATTACATAATTACATTATCTAACTCCTATCTTTATTATGCAATACTGAACATATAATCATTAGCGATATTGCATAAATAAAGTTTATATTTTGTTTTTAAAAAATTCATATTGAAAACATTTGTTATATAAAAATTAATTATTATTTAATTATTATTTTGTATAGACTGAACTATTTAGATTTTTATATAAATTTCTTAAAATTTATTACTGAATGCTTGGATTACTTTTGTAATACTTTTAGGATGCCCTACATTCGAGCTATACAAATAAGAATACTATAATATATTAATGATAACATTTAAAATATATTATACAATACATTTATTTACAAATGATATAATTATATATTTCATATAAAAATGATGATTTGAAATAAAAAATTAAAGATTAATAATTATATTTTAATATTTATTAATGAAATTAAATTCTCAAATCATATTTTTTTTCACAAAAAATGAAGGAACTAGACAAAATATTTAATTTAATAATATACATTAATATAATGACTCAAATATATATTTCCTACATTAAAATATCTTTTAAATATCTATAGAAAAATGGAATTGAAAAGAACTTGGGACTTGGTAAACTAACTGACTTTGAGGTTAATCTGATCAAGAAGGCTATGCCAGAATTAATTTCAAACATCCAGAAGGGAGAAGAATTTGTCGCTAAATCATAAAAAAATGAACCGGCAAATTAGTGGATTCATCATTAACCATAGTTAACAACGTAAAACTGCTATCTTGATTTGATTTTGTTTTGTATTGTTTTGTTTTGTTGAGTTATACTAAGTATTACTCCTATTTTAGTAAATTATTTATGTCCTCAAAGCCCACAATAAATATTTGATATCATTTATAGCACATTATTTTTATTATTGCAAATTTAATGAAATGTATTTAATTTAATAATTAATTTAATTAAATTTGATAAATTCAAATAAACATTTTAATAGTATCGAATAAAATGAAGCAATTTTATTAAAAACACATAATTATATTTAAATATCGTCATATTAAAGATTTTTATGATTTATAATAATAAAGTCAATTTAAGTAATTCTATAATATAATTGTATAAAATTATAAATTTAAATAAATGGTTTTATTTTAATGTAGAAAATATCTAGTTACTTGTTGAAGTGTAAATTAATTTATGTTAATATTATTTTTATTAATATAAATTAAATGTTTCATAAATATGTAAAATAGTATATTAAAGTATATGTTCTATATTAAATATTCTAGAAAGGCAAAACATTTTTAATTTATTTATATTATTTAAAAATATCTTAAATAAATAGAGTACATAATTGATATGAATTACACATACAATCATGGTTATATTATATTAAATATATTGTTAGATTTTAACATAGTGATAGACATCATAGTCTCATACAAATTATATATTAATTTAGAATTTATCTAGCTATATTTATTAAAGCTATATATTAATATCATTTAACCATTAGTGAAATCATTGTGTATATAATATAGAAATTTTTTAATTTGATAAAAGAAAAAGTATTTGAATAATCAATACTATACTCACTTTTTATCATAAGTATTTAGTCAATATTATTTATTAGTAAATAAATACATTTGTTTAAACTATATAGAATATTAACTGCTAATTTACTATGTATGCTAATTTATAAAGTAATGCAAATACATTGTAATCACCATACAATATAACAAATAGCAAATCTATATCGAGAATAATTCAATATCTATATTCTAAAACCATTTATGAATCACAATGATATGAAAATCAGTACAAATTATTCATTATATTTTTGTAAACAAATCAATATTGTTCACAGAATAAAAACGAATCTTTTTGATGCATTTGTTTATTTAAATAAAATTATTTCAGAAGGTATTTATTATTATATATTAATATTTTAATTCGGTATATATTGTATGACGCGCATTGATGGAGTTGTGTGTATGTCGGATGAACGGGCGATGTCGGGTAATCTTAAAAGCAAAGCATTCGTTAATTGAAAGGAGACATACAAAATATTACAGTATTAAATCAAGTTTCTTATACACAGTACTTGATGCATATTATTTTCTTAAGAATTAAGAAATATCCTAGGATTGATCCGATCGATGAAATCTACAATAAGATCGTTTAGTATCTATTTGATAATAATAATGTAAATACATTTTACTTTAATCACTACATAATTTTACATTACTCGTATACAATCGTCGTACAGTTTATAATGTACAGCTTATTATGGTGGATTGAATATAAAATTGCGTTCAAAATATCTAATGTATTTATATAAATTTAAATTGAAATCTGAAAAAATATATTTATATTTAACTATAATAAAATATGTTATGTATTATATGTTGCAAAGGGTAATGTGTACAATGCGCCAATATCAAAATCTCAATTGTTCTTACACTTTTTTGTGGACTCTTAGTATCGAAAGTCTAAAAACCTGTGATATTTCATATATGGTTACATCTAACTTTGTAATGCACAATAGCATATACTAATATGTATAACAATGATGTTACTTTCGGTTATGTAACATATAATAAGAGGATTAGTTCTATGAGTTGTGTCTTGAAGTTCACCAAGAAGACCATTAACTGTAGGAACCAATTGCACGAATAAGCATGTGTGGTTTTTATCTGTGGTATACATTCCTATATAAGATTGAATATGCATTTACCAGACTGCGGTCTAAATAGTGTTGAATAATAATGAACGGATGAGACTCTAACTGTAGCCGACTATGGATGAAGGGTAATAGGCAAATATAAACATTTACAATATCCAGTACATTTATTATACGAAGAGAATTGATCTGTTCTCATAATGGCTGTAAAAGATTCACAGACAATATTTCATAAAGAATGTTAATTATTTATCTTCTTGACAATTAATTGTCTTTGCTAAATTGATATTTCTTCTAACCAGGATTTTTAATAACATAGATATAATGTCTAGTTAATTAAACGTTTGCACATATACATGAACCATTAAATAAACATTAAATCTATGTTATAACAAATTTGTTACATCTTAAAATGTTCAGATTACTTATTACCACAGTGGAAAATTTATGTTACAACATTTACTATTATTTTAGTTATTATTTGATATGAAATATGTATAAATAAATATGTTTATATTATTAATAATAAAAATCCTTATTAAGTAAAAAAAATATTATTAATAAAAATATTGATTGCATTTCTTTTTAACATTTAATATCTGATTACATATACTATATGTACACATTCAATTTAAAAATTCATTGTTTAGTTAATATGTCCAGAAATCAGTAGTTCAATTATCTGACAGACAATTCACAACACTCCCAACACCTTAAAAATGTTTATATATTTAAATAAGTTGCAACCATATAATTCAAATTTTGTTTCATAATGATTATCTTGTATATTTTTGGTATACTGATTTATATAAAAATTATTAATTCATATAATATTATATATATATATTTATACATATAGACTAGTCTGTTTAGCGATTGGATCAGCTTCTATATATGTATTTGAATTCATGAATATTATTACCTTAAAACTATTAAAATGTGTCTAATATTATATAGCATGATTATACATAAAATCATCAACGATATATATCAATAATATTTACTTATACAATTCATTTAATATTGCTCCAGAAATTTAAATTACTAGATGTTACTACATCAAGGGAATTAATAATTGTACACTGTACATTGTACAGTACATCTATTAATATACAATGGACATAGTGTGATGCACATTAACACAATAGGAGATACAGATGAATCACTATTTATTTACCAAATTAAACCAAACCCTAATATTCTAGGGCCCAATTTATATTCTGCCAGATCTATTATAAGTGATACATTATTTATCATTTTACATATTGTTTGATTTATGCTGACTGGAGATGATATATTATCATCAGTGTACAGAATCAATATCATATAGTTATTATATATATATCAATTCACTGCAATTATGTACTCTTACCAGATCTATTATTAGATAATACAACATAATTACTGTAATTTGTACAAATGTATAACTATTTTTCTATTGCTATTCATGTAAGTCACATGACTTAATATCTTTGATCTAGCATCAGTGTTGTATCTGGTTAGTGTCATCTGACAGATTATCTATCACAAGATTTAATACAACATGAATTGCACATATTATTCCTATGAATATATACAAATACCCATACACAGATGTAAAACTATAGTTATTAACTATGTATTAGTTATATATTAACATTACAGTTTTAATAACTTAGGCAATTATATTTAATAACTATATAATATATGTGAGAAAATGTTTTACAATTGCAGTAAAGTATTTCACAGTTGTAATCTAGTAAACTCTTTGCTAGGCTTTTTCTTCTGAAATCTTTTGATTGAAATTTACCCATCAAATGTATGAACCAATAATCAAATAAGACACCTTTAAATATATTTATAAGATACGAGACTTTAATTATATTTTAAATAATTATTTTAAAAGTTGCTATAGTGATTATATTAATTATTAGATATTAATAAAATTGTTGATATGCCATACATTCAAGTTATTTAATAAATTATGCTATATATTTAAGTTAATTAATAAATAATGCTATATATTTAAGTTAATTAATAAATAATGCTATATATTTAAGTTATTTAATAAATAATTCTATATATTTAAGTTATTTAATAAATAATTCTATATATTCAAGTTATTTAATAAATAATGCTTTATATTCAAGTTATTTAATAAATAATGCTATATATTTAAGTTATTTAATTAATAATGCTATATATTTAAGCTATTTAATAAATAATTCTATATTTTAAGTTAATTAATAAATAATGCTATATATTTAAGTTATTTAATAAATAATTCTATATATTCAAGTTATTTAATAAATAATGCTATATATTTAAGTTATTTAATAAATAATGCTATATATTTAAGTTATTTAATAAATAATTCTATATATTTAAGTTATTTAATAAATAATTCTATATATTCAAGTTATTTAATAAATAATGCTTTATATTCAAGTTATTTAATAAATAATGCTATATATTTAAGTTATTTAATTAATAATGATATATGTTTAAGTTATTTAATAAATAATGCTATATATTTAAGCTATTTAATAAATAATTCTATATTTTAAGTTATTTAATAAATAATTCTATATATTCAAGTTATTTAATAAATAATTCTATATATTCAAGTTATTTAATAATTAATGCTATATATTTAAGTTATTTAATAAATAATGCTATATATTTAAGCTATTTAATAAATAATTCTATATTTTAAGTTATTTAATAAATAATTCTATATATTTAAGTTATTTAATAAATAATTCTATATATTCAAGTTATTTAATAAATAATGCTATATATTCAAGTTATTTAATAAATAATTCTATATATTTAAGTTATTTAATAAATAATGCTATATATTTAAGTTATTTAATAAATAATTCTATATTTTAAGTTATTTAATAAATAATTCTATATATTCAAGTTATTTAATAATTAATGCTATATATTTAAGTTATTTAATAAATAATGCTATATATTTAAGCTATTTAATAAATAATGCTATATATTTAAGTTATTTAATAAATAATTCTATATATTCAAGTTATTTAATAAATAATTCTATATATTTAAGTTATTTAATAAATAATTCTATATATTCAAGTTATTTAATAAATAATGCTATATATTCAAGCTATTTAATAAATAATGCTATATATTTAAGTTATTTAATAAATAATGCTATATATTTAAGTTATTTAATAAATAATTCTATATTTTAAGTTATTTAATAAATAATTCTATATATTCAAGTTATTTAATAAATAATGCTATATATTTAAGTTATTTAATAAATAATTCTATATATTCAAGTTATTTAATAAATAATGCTATATATTTAAGTTATTTAATAAATAATTCTATATATTTAAGTTATTTAATAAATAATGCTATATTTTCTAATACAGCGAATGTGAAATGGATTCTCCATCGAGTGACAAGCGAGCGAAAACTGAACATCCGACTTTACGAGAAGATGCAACGACAACGACGGACTTTCCTACGTCCGCCGCGGTTCTCGAATGTGTGTCCGGAGTCGAGGCTGAGGTCGAGGTTGAGGTCGCGGAGGTCGACGCGAAACTCGTCGACCGAGCCACGCCCCGCGACCCTTCCCAGGAAATAGACGCCGCCGGCGACTCCGAAACTCTCGCTAATCGCAATAGCGACGACGTCGCTATTAACGACGCGTCGCCGGCCGGCGAAGCTAACGCTTCCTCGGTAGCCGTCGAAGTAAATTGCGCCGTTGACAAGGTAACTATCGCCGGCGGCTCCGTCGGTCTGGACGATGCCTCTAGAGTTCCCGTACAAAACATTATCGCCAACCAAACAGCGACAAGCGCGGACGGTAGTTGTTCCCGAGCGCAGGCGGGCCCCGGTAACCCTGTCGCATCAAACGCCGACACTAACCCTACCACCTCAGTCACTACCGTTGAACCCCCCGTTGAACCCCTCGCTGAACCCGCCGCTGAACACCCCGCTCAACCCCCCGTTGAACCCGCCGCCGCCAATGAAAACAATAACGCGAAATCTGCAGTTGAAGAACTGCCGGAGTCGAACAGGATCGACCCCGACACTCTCGAAGAAGTGAACCAGTTGCTCTGGGGAAACAGATCTTCCAACGAGATTTTCCTGCAGTGGTTTCAAGGTTTCGTGATTTCTAAAACTCAACTTTAATTTTTTTAATGAAAACACGATTAATTCACTTTTTTTATATTTGAAATATAGATTTGCTCATTTGATTTGTGAATCTGAGAGATTTCTATGATGTTTGAGTTGTTCTGAATCAGGAATTAATCTTAAATGTGTTATAATATTGTAACCTGCTGGTTGACTTATAATATAATATATAATATAATATATAATGTGTAATAGAAAATATATAATATATAATATAATATATAATGTATAATATAAAATATATAATATATAATGTATAATATATAGCATATAATATATAATATAATATATAATATATATTATATGAATCGTTAGTAGAGTTGTTTCATAATTGAGTAAAATCAATAAATCTCAGTTCATACATAATTTAAAGCATTTTAAAATCACGTTCGCAATGATTGGTTCTAGCGAATAGTTTACCCCCCGATACCCGCCGTTATGCCCCATTCCGTTGACACCCATATAGGTCTGAACTTCAGCGTCGACGAGCCCACATTCCTGTTGCAGGTAAAGGGAGGCCCATGTGCTCTGATCGCCCCCCTTCAAGCGTTTGTGTTACGCAGACTCCTATTCGTAGAACCCACTCCGGCCAACTGGAGACTTATCCATAGTTAGCCTTTTGTAGTCGTGGTCTAGTGAATCTTGTGAATCTTGTAAATCTTGTAAATCTTGTAAATCTTGTGAATCTTGTGAATCTTATAAATCTTGTGAATCTTGTGAATCTTGTAAATAAAGTAAATCTTGTAAATCTTGTAAATCTTGTGAATAAAGTAAATCTTGTAAATAAAGTAAATCTTGTAAATCTTGTAAATCTTGTGAATAAAGTAAATCTTGTAAATAAAGTAAATCTTGTAAATAAAGTAAATCTTGTAAATCTTGTAAATCTTGTAAATCTTGTGAATCTTGTAAATCTTGTGAATCTTGTGAATCTTGTAAATCTTGCAAATCTTGTGAATAAAGTAAATCTTGTAAATCTTGTAAATCTTGTAAATAAAATGAATCTTGTAAATCTTGTGAATCTTGTCCATCTTGTAAATCTTGTGAATCTTGTAAATCTTGTGAATCTTGTAAATCTTGTAAATAAAGTAAATCTTTTGAATCTTGTAAATCTTTTGCCCTCGCTGGCGATTTTAATTGCTGCATCGGTGAACCAGTAAATGATTCAATGAAAGTGGAAAGTTATACAATAAAGTGTATTTGATATTATATTTATAACTCGATACGTATATAATTATACTTGATTACGACCAATAACACCTTAATATAATGACCTCAATACAGCTCTATTTCTATTTCCTACAGATAATCCTCTATTCTTATTTCTTGCAGATTAACTTCATATCTTGATTCGTATTCATTTAAATAATTTCTATCAAATAATAAGCATTACTAATGCTTTATACTGTTAATAATATTCATTTCATTTCAGTTATTTATTTACATTAAATCCGAATCAAATCATTCTTTAAATCTTAAATCCACAATACATAACCCCAATGTTTGCACTCAGAGAAGAAGCAAGACTTGCTATTGGTGGATGCAATCTACGATATTATAACTGCAATCGATACGACATTGTATTGCGTTGCTGATATCGACGTCGTTGTACCAATAACAGCTCAACACTTCAAGAGCAAATTGCGGTTTCACATTTAATTAATACTTCTGAATACTTGTGGTATATTGGTAATGATTTTATGACTTTCTAGAGTTTACCGTTGAAATCGTTATCAACATAATTATTGTTAATATATTTTTATAGTAGAATTATTATTTCTATTATCTAATCTGTTATAAGTTAAGTTTTTAAATCCAAAAACCGATCGAGGGTAAAACTGATCCATGACTAATTATTTGACATACTTGACATATCTACAACTTAATCTACTATCTCCCCTACAATATAATCACCTGCTCGGATTTACTACAATAATTACTTCACCCGCACCATAACCACACCATACATATACAACACGGGGAGGCGATCGTAGTGGGGATGGGGTCCCCCCACTACGAACCCACACATAATCTCGTAATAAGTCCCCTCATCTCACCACCCACCGTACTCTCACCACACAGGTTCGTCCTGGTGTAGCTCTACTAAACGGCCTACGGACTCACCTCGCTCACCAAACTCGACCTTCATCCCAAACCCGACTTACGATGATCTAACTACACAGGATGGCCACCACGTCTAGCAAATCTATACTAAAGGGCCTATTGACACGCCTCTTGCCGGCTCTCCACGAAGGTACCGGAGTCCTACTGCTGCTCTACTCCCTGGTGTTGAGTAAGGGTGTCGCAGCTATTCAGGCCGAAGTACAGGATGGCGGCGAGAGCTTTATCGATGAGCGATTTGGGCACGGAGGGTTAGCGAGTGTAGCCTTTGATTAGCGGACTGACCGCGGGTGTAAATTGGTGTTGTATGTATGTTAAGAAGATGGGGCTGGTAGTTTGAGGTTTAGGTAGGACTATTATAGGGTGCGGGTGTTAAGAAGATGGGGCTGGTAGTTTGAGGTCTATGTATGTTAAGAAGATGGGGCTGGTAGTCTGAGGTCTATGTAGGAACATTATAGGACTGTGTTTATGGTGAATATTAAAGATCTTTGTATTAATTGTAACCGGGTAGATTGGTTTTCATTAGTTTGGTGCTAAGGTTTGGTGTTTAGGGAACAAAGGTTTAGACGAGGGTGGGATTAAATATTTAACTAATTTGTGTGAACGAGATGTGCAGTGAATTTTGATTTGCTGTTTTGGTAAATATGACAATCACTTTACTAAGATAAAACAATCCACTTTACTATGTTGAAACAGCATATATTCTAGTAATTGAATACATTAATTGTAGATACTAATAATAAGTCCTTTGATAAATTAGTTTAGTGGTTAATTTGTTAACATCCTAATTATCTGTAAAACACTAAATACTATTTGGTAAATGAATTTGCAAATGTCATTTCAAGTTATTTATTACATAATATCCATTAAGAAAGTAGTAATTAGGTTTATCAAACGTACACGCACTTTATTTCACAGTCAATGTTTGATTAACCTTGCCTTGACGGGTTACGCTGTATCAAATGTTTTTGATGGAAGTAAAGACTGCGGTGGAATGGGTATGTACCCCTCCCTTATATATATACAACTTTTATTGATTTGCTATTTTTTTAAAAGTTCATATATGATTAACTATGTTTAGTGTTGAGGGGTATTGAATATCAAAGTGAAATTGGATTCCTTACTCTTCTAGAACACCTTCGATACTGTGAGGTATATATAATCATTGTTCATATATACAGATATTTTATATAGAATAATAAAATTCTTACTTATTCTTTTAGATAAATATACTAAAACATCTATTATATATGGATTTATTTTACAATGTATTTAAGAATATATTATTCACTTTGAAATATCTATATTTTATATTTTTTAAATGATATAATTATTATATCTGTATTATTTATGAACAATATTTTATTTGTATTCAAATAATTAAAAAAATATAAATGTAAAAAATAAGTATCAAAAATATATTTTTAAAGTAAACAATTTTATTAAATCAATTTAAATATTTGTATATCATGAAATTAATTATTTCTTAACAATAAAAACTGTATCTTTGGTGATTAATTTGTCAACATATAATTGATTAGTTAACAATTATTTAAAACTAAAACAATTATTTATAATTGTAATAATGTTTGAATATATTTTAGGTTGGGTGGAATTATAAGAATCCCAAGAACCCCATCTGGGTCCTAGGAAGTGAGACTCACCTAACAGTATTGTTTAGTCAGGTTTGTTATCAATGTTTAGATCAAATAGAATAGATTAACATATGTAAGCATAAATCAATTTATAATAGTAATTAAAAATCATAATATTTTACATATTATTTTATATAATTATTATATAATATTGCATTTAATTCAACTAAATAAATAATGTAATGGAATCTATTACTCATAATATAGTGCATTTTTGTATTATAAGACTAGAAAGAGGGTTATTCGAATACGTTGTAGAAATGTACATTCTGTTGTAGAAATAGATAAATATAAGACACCAAATGAACAAAAATGAAATTAATTTTACTATCTTTGGTTGCTCCAGTGCATTATCAATGAGTATTTATTTTAAATGGAGGCATTTTATATAAAAGCCAACAGTGGAAATCTCCCAATGTTAGAACTAGAGGATATATTTGAAAATGCCATCAGCAAAGATGATTTAATAAAACACGGAATATAGTTAATGAAAGACTAGGTTATTACATTTATTAAAAAATTATATATGATATATTCCATGAACATATTAACAACATATAACATTATATATATATTAGGCATTGTGGACATGCTATTAAATTTGATGTAATACTAGATTACTTTAAGCTATTTATATAATATTAATTTATAATAATATATCAAGTTTATATATTATTATATGCATATATTATAAAAATATTTATAAGAAAATATTGTTTTAATATAGAGTAAATAATCTTATATGGGATTCTTAAATACATTACACAAATAATTTAATTAATACAATATTAATTTAATATTTCATAAATCGTAGAAATAACATTATTTTATAAGATTATAATTACAATGATTTTAATAGTTTTAATCCGTAAAAAAATCATATTGTTCTTTTTTAGATTTTTATAAAAATTATTAAAAATATTAAAATAATATAAACTACAAATTAATTTCTCATGAGTACTTTTTTATTTTAATTATTATATTATAATTTTTTGTACATGAAAGGTTATATGTTATTAATATATATACATATATACACATATATATATATATATATATAATCGAATTAACAGTAATAGTATAGTATCACATTTAAAATTATTAATATATTAAAATTAAAAATGTAAACAAATAGTGTGATGTAATATCTTGTAAAGAGCAAAGTAAATGATTTATATTTTTCATTGGTCATAACACAACAATTATTTTTGCAATGATACATTATTGATTTTGAAATCTGTTTAAAATTATTTTCTTCTCTGCGTTTGTATAACAATAATTTATATGTAAATTGAGTATTATTTATTTTCCAATAGTTTGTAACTTTTAAACATATCAAAACTGACCAATCGCAATAAATTAGCTTTTTCTAAAAGCTATTTTTTTAATAATAATAAATAATAAATTTTTAAAATATACTTGTACTATTTATTGTACCATTTTAAAAATATTTAGTTTATCAAATAATATATTTGAGTAATAGGCTCCATTATTAATAATTATATAGTGTATTGTAATATTATTTTAAACATCTATTTATTTAATTACATAACAACTAAAATTAGATTTCCATTTGTTGGATTCCAATAAATGTGTTTTATAAAATTATCTTTACAGGATAGAGGATTAGTTGAACTCGACTCCCCATTAATACAAGCTCGAAAGACATTCAATGTTTACGATGCTACAGGTAAAGTTGAATTCAACTGTCTATTATATAGATTTTATATCGAACATTGATTATCAATTCATTATTAACATAAATTATTATAATCGAATGGTATTACTAATATTAAAATAGGACCTATAACCAATCTATTAGAATAGACAATTAATAAATACCAATATGCTAATATGTGATGATGGTTGAGGTTTTGTAGTTGGTAAAAATTGTAATAGTAAAAATAAAATAATTTATATTTAAAATTATTGTTTGCAAAAAATCAATAATTATATAATTCATTTACATTGAAAAAGTATTTATCTGTCATTATTCATATTTCAAACGTTTTCATTATATAATAATAATTTCATTATATTCGTGTGATTAGTAGACCTTTTAAATGATAATCTCCAAATTATGAATTAATTTAAATATACTAAAATATAACAGCACTATTGTTTTGTAATAAATAACATATCAATACTATACTATCTAAGAAATTGTTTTATTAATGGACTTAATTAGAATTCTTATTTATCAACATTATGTTATCCAATATTTACACAAAATAAACCCCAAGTATAAAATGTTATTAGACCAGGGATTCATTATGAACGACAAGTTGGGAGATCTAATGAGAGATTTGGATTTGGTGTCAGAACCAGAATAGTTAGTTTAACCATCTTCTCTTAGTTTATCTCTGCACTGTACTTAAATTTCTTTAAAATAATAGTAATGACATATATAGTTATTGATATCAATTAATGTTAATTTTAAAGAAATTTAAATCTATTAAAAAATATAACAATATAATTTTTAAAATAAATTTTTAGAACTTAATTAAAAATATAGTGATATCAAAATAGATAATAATTAATATAAATATTTTGGGTGCTAATTTGATGAAGAAATATTAATAAAGGAAAACATAATTTAAAGAAACATATATGACTTTATGCATACGATATCAAAATAATCATTTTCAGTGTAAATATAATGCTGGAGAAATTGGATCCAGAAAAGTTTGGGATTGTGACTTCGCAAAGTTTTTTCAATGAATTCTTTTCAAATGAACTTCTGGATAATGCGTCAATTGCAACCTACGATATCTTCCATTACAATGGACTAAACAATACTAAAAATGTTTGATAAACTTTATATATATTCTGCAATGTGTTATATTCAAATTAAAAATGCTTTATATTCTAGATATAAATATTATAATTAAATGTCAATATTCATTAAATATTACTCGTTTTTTAACTACAATTGTTAAATATAATACTTTATTTGTGTATTTACGGCTCATTGTTTTGAAAATCTAATTGTTACATTTGCACGCCAGGAAGTGAAATACTCCCAGGGTACCGCCACCATAGCACAGCTTCCCGAATACCAACTGGTCAGCGATGCGACACCAATAAAGTCCTGCTGCTTGACCAAGTGGCCGAGCGTAGAGTTGGCATGGCGTGGCGACCACATCCCCAAACTTATGTGACTACGCCCCTTAACCCCTTAACACCACTCTAGTATTATTTAGATACGTACTGGGCCTCGACTAAATTTCTTTTTTTTTATTTCATAATCGGAAAATTAAAAATTCACTATATACAAACTTACACTTTATTATTATACAATATACTGCATATTAAATAATGAATAAATACATTTTAACGCAACGGAGAAAGGGTTTCAATTCTTCACTTTCACAAAGCTGTCAAGCGCAGTTCAATAGAAGCACAGTTGTCTTTAATAATCTTCATATTGTTCTCCATGGCTTGTTGTATCTGTGGGTGTATACATATTTATGAACCCCGTCGTATCTAGTGAATAGAGTACTCTGCCATATGACCTTGACCTTGACATGTAACACATGAGGTTACGAGGCAAACATTTAATCAACTACTTAAAGTATATTTTGTGAACAAACCTTCTCAAAAAGTGCATTGTCAGAATTCAGGGCAGTGGTTATTTGCTTTTGAGTCTGAGTAATATTGGATATGGTGTCCGAATATTGACCAGCTGTGTTGATATGTATCTCAGTTAGAAATTATAATGACTACGAATGATGCAATACGATGATGCAATATAGGTTATGTTATGTTAAGCAAATAATCAAATCAATATCACTGGTTTGAATTCTATATATAACTATGGCATTGTTCTAACTATGGCATTGTTCTGATTGCCACTATGATTATCTGTGTAAAGAGATAATCTCCTACGAGGATACGCAGCTAGTCGTTGCCATAGCGATAACCTTCGTCGTGAACGACCTTCAGCGACGTCAATCGCTCCAGCATCAACGGCAGGCTGTCGGCGAAACACTCCCACTTATTAAACGTGTCGTGCATGCGTACGATGTTCGCGCCGGAGAGGGCGGGGCTTGAAGCCGCGGCCGGCTTCGAGGAGTTGGCGTCGCTAGCCGAGCGTTTAGACGACAGCGTCGCCTCGTCGGACACGCGCTGGATGCCTTGGTGCAGCTGCGATAGGACGTCGTTGTCTAGTAGGTGAAGTCGTCGGTTCAAGGTGGACAGGGCTTCCTGTGCGGAGGCGTGCCGGTCAAGGGAGGATTACGGGTGGTAAGTGCCGTCCTGTTCACGGATGATTAGAACTTCGCGTAGGAAGATCTAGGAAGTGTTGGTCACTTGCATTGTCTCGATGCGGAGATTCGATGTCACCGGATGTTTG
Organism: Osedax frankpressi; assembly: GCA_964035775.1. Classification (NCBI taxonomy): domain Eukaryota; kingdom Metazoa; phylum Annelida; class Polychaeta; order Sabellida; family Siboglinidae; genus Osedax; species Osedax frankpressi. The sequence continues at coordinate 14,046,626 of OZ038313.1, read as the reverse complement.
TGTAGAGAAAATGTGAAGTCATGCGATAGTATGGATAAATGGATATAGTAAAAGAGATGAGGGAGTTTGGTAAGATCGGAAGACGAAAGGCAAGGCTAACTCAGACATATCCTCATGTAAGTAGGTAACAGAGTGTAGAGAATGTCCTGAACATTTACAAGATTTGATTAGAAAACATTAAAACTGGAAATGAATATTTTCGTGGTTTCAAACAAATGAAAATAAGATTAAATAAATATTTTTAAAAGAAATACGGACCTTGACTGTTAAGAGACTAATATCTTCAGACAATTGTGAAAGTTTGCCACCAGGGTGTGCTCCTAGCACATTCTCCATTTTATTGAGACGCAGTTCTATATTCTGAAGCTACAAGGTACGAGGAAGGTTAAACATACTTCGCTCTTCCCAGGAGGTAATCTGCAAATCTAACCAAAAGTTACATTGCTACGAGAAGTGAGATTTAGAATTACGTTGATAAATTAACAAATGTCATCGATAAATATATGCACCACGAAGAGAGGAATAATGAAAGTTGATGTCATATTATGGGATTAAATGTAAAAATATACAAAATCAAATAGAATAAATTGTAGTCGAGTTCTGAATACAATAATTTCATAAATGTTTATTACATTGATAACAAAATAGCGTTTATATCACATGTGAACCTTTTCACTATCGTTGCGATTTGAAACTTCTTCGGATCTTCGAGTCTTTGGTTTAGATTCTTTGGTCGGTTTAGCTTCTTTGGTTGGTTTGTCACCTCGTTTCGCTTGCGACATACACGCTATGTCCGATATGGATTCACTGCGAAAACGGCGTCCAATCATTAATGGTCACACAATCTATATTTCCCAGCTAAGATAATCTGTATTAATCATTTCAATATCCTCTATGTCTATGTATATATTAATTTGGACTGCTCGACTACAAAATAAACCATTTCTTATCGGAAAAACTGCCGTCTACCATAAGGTTATGTATTCTGTCATTGGTTTCTTGTATGTCGTTCATAAATGTCTTGGGATCATCTAGTTCGACGTGGTTCTGTATGCGGGGTGAGGTGAATAGAAGTGTAAGACCTCTTCGTTAGGAAACAAGTCAAACCACTCGCGATATATTCAAATAATGTAATTACGCAAACTAATATACAATACGTAAAAAACACAAAACACATCTCGATTAGGTGTAATTTAAAGGAAATAAACTGAATACTATATATTCAATATTAAGGCGGCCCTGAAACACTGAATACTGTACATACAATATTAAACACTAAACGATATACGAGATCGTTTTTTGATATTTCATGTTTTAATTTGAATATATATATAAAATATAAATTATATATTACAAATTAAATTATCAATTAATATACTAATAACTTATTAGTAATATGTAATTACTAATTACTATAGTAATTACTATAGTAATTACTATAGTTACTAATTAGTAATTACTAATTACTATAGTAATTACTAATTACTATAGTAATTACTAATTACTATAGTAATTACTAATTACTATAGTAATTAGTATTTGCATTAATTTAAACTATATATATATGGGTATTTTGTTGATCACAACATGAATTTCATCTATGTATACAAAACACAGACATGTTAATAGTTTTATTGATTTTAGTATTTTTGATGATAAAGAACATTTCACATATCATTTAAACAAATTAAATGAATTCCTATTTATGTGTAGCTATTTGTAAATTAAATAATAATGAAATAGGAATTAATTTTAAAAATATAAATTATATATTACAAATTAAATTATGAATAAATATACTAATAAGTAATTACTAATTACTATAGTAATTAGTATACACTTGTATATACTTGAATAGATTACTGAGTAGGTTTAACATTTAAAAATATTTGTATGAGAAAACATTATATAATATTATGTATTATAAACTATATGTTAACCAATAGTTATATAAATAATAGTAATAATATTTATTAAACATTTTAATATTATATTTAAATATAATAGTTGGCCAAAATGAATTAAAATAATCCAGACTAATGGGTATTAATATTTTTTTAAATATAGGCATTTAACCATTAATATATATATTTTTAAGCTAGAATATATTTATCCTGTTATTAATTATATATTATGAATAAATATTATTTGGTCTATATCAAATTGATATTATCAATAATGTAATGTTAATACTAATATTATTATATGTGCATATAGCAAAGCATGTGTTATGATATATATGAATATAAATAAAAAATATATTTGAAGGAATGAAATGACAACATAATTATAAATGAACACAATTCACATTTTTGAGCCTTGATAGATTATTTGAAAAATGATTAAAAAAATAATAAATCTATGTTATATATATAGCAATACTTTTGATTGAAATTCACTGAAATTCATTGTAGATTAAGATTGATAATTTGAAATTAAGATTGTTGTATTGTATACACTGACAACACTAAAATGAACTGACCGTTTTCACTTGTTGTATTAATTCTTGGAGTTCACTTTTCAAACGTTCCAGTTTCAGGGTGGGGCTCTCGGCCTGACCTTCCGTACACTACGGGGGAAGGATATAACAATACAGGATATAACTAATAAATTTACTCACCAAACATCATTTTAGATATTTCATATTGAATAACTTTATTAAATATGGAATTATAAATAATTTATATTTGACTTAATTTAGTTTTCGTGCATCTAACAATATCATATGCTGATCGATATCCTTTATTTATCCTATCTGATAAATCTGTAAATATGAAAATAATGTAATTTATTAATAATGGAAATTTCAGTAATCGTATAATATTACATTATAATGAATATCTATTTAACATTTGATACCATATTATAATAGTAATATTATAAATATATTAATAAAGGAAATTATATTGATGTTAACCAGGGTTGTCGCCATCTAAGTGTTTCTTCTGAAATTTATTTATAGATTCCATTGCATCGCACTTGATGATTTCAATGTTTTCGTTAACAATTTCCTCCGGCTAACAATAGTGAACGTTTACAGGAAATCAACGTTTACAGGAAATCAACATTTATAGGAAATCGACATTAGAGGACATTTAGGACATATTTCTATTCCTTCACACACCTCATTATACAGCTGGTCACTCTCCGGGAGTTCTTCGGACTCGTAGGTATCGGGTTCATCTTTTGCCTGCGTTGAGTTTCACTTTATTTCTATAATGAATTAGTCATCTACTCTACGCGCGTGGATGCCATTATCGAAGCCTGTTGAAAAGCTCACTAATTTGCGTGCCATATAGGAATTGAATTTTTATTTTTTTATATAACAAAAATGTAGTTTCTTAAATAAAAATATACTGCTATGGATGACTGCAGTTATTATCACTCCGAGTACTCCTTATTCTTACTACATGAATGCTAATATATCAAAATTCCTTACCTACACCTTACATCCTCTAATCCCGCTACTACTTCTAAAACTACAAACTAAGCTAAATCCACTAAACCCTTTAACATTATCTCCCCAATGCCAACTCATAAACCATTTCATTTATAACATAGCAATAATTATTCTATATTGTATGCAACTATATAATATGTATGCAATAATTTCATAAATTGTATTATATTTATATGTTTACAATATATATATTTATATACATATAAATATACATATATCTTCGATTGATAATACACAAGTAATCAGCTAAAAATAACCACACTTATAGACATTTGATCGAGTACCTTTGAACTATAATGTTATATGCGGGCTTACCGATGGCAGCTTAAAAAACTTTCGAGTGTATGATATTATATGCATTAGTATATAAATAAAATAATAAAAGATATAATTAATTAAAAATGTATTAATTATATTATATTATTAAATAATTCTATAACTAAATACAACTATATATATATATATAACTACATTTATTATTTGATTACAAGTATTGCGAAATGATTGTACAAACGATGCCTGGTAAATTTGCATATTTAGGATCCATTTCGCTGAATTATGTTCTGTATTAAAAACCTTAAATATACGATTGATTATCTACATAAATTTTAGGATTATAAAATATACATATATATTTCCTTTTAGAATACTAGGATTTTTATATATTCATATTCGATACATAAACATCCGCTAATAATATTTACTAATTAATATTTTTTTATTAATTTAGTGATACGCTTTAAATATATGATAATAATGTATATTATTAGTTTATATCGATGCATGACTAATAATTAAAACATATGATAATACTATAGTGATTAATTTAATATAGTTTACACAATCTATCCTAGAATTTTATTTTAAATCCTAGAAGTTAACTGTATTAATTTATTTCAATGTATCCATACAAAATTTTGTAATATAAATGATACACTTACATTAGCTTGATTTAATATCGTATCATTATTATCGTTAACAAATATATATACTTTAATCCGAATCACTAAACGACACTATTTATTTTATATTGATATACTATTATTACAGTAGTATTTTAGTATAATATTAAATCATTTACATTACGATTAATATGAGAACGGGACTCTTCTAAATATTAATTTAATAAGATCAATAAAATATAATCTATAGTAAAATATATTATTTTAATAATTTTCTAATTTTATATTCGTTAATTATTTTTAATTGTTAATCATCGATTTTGATATATGACTTCATTGTATATAATTGTAAATATATTTATTATCCTACTATTCACTGGAAATATCAATGGTTATTATAACAAATATGTATATTTAAAAATTAAAATATTAACAAATTTATATAATTACTAATTTACTAACATATATAGATGTATTATTTGATATAATAAATAATATTATATAATAAATAATGATATTTATTATATTTTGTGTTTTTATAATTACAATACTTTATAAAATAATAAAAGATAATACATTTTGTAAATTATAGGGTTAAATTGTACAGAAGAAACAATCAAATGCGAAACGTTACAAATTTGTGATATTCTAAAGTCAAAATGTCAGAATTTGTGTGAAGGGAACAATTGTGGTATACAAAAGTCTAGACACATTGGTATATCATATAGACTTTTATATTAACATCTATAATTATAGTATTATTAATTATATTCATTTTTATAAATAATATTCATACATATTTCATAAAATGATTAGAATTTGTCATTTCTAGGATTTTTTATTATCTAAAAAATATCTTATTTTTATAATTACATTTCTAGAAACTCGGAAAAATGGAAATTTAGCTTGGTTGATAACACCGACATTATTTGGATTTGCTATTATTTTCTCAATCTATAGATGCTATGTCGATGGACTTTGCAAGGCAATAAAGATTCCTTTAGGTAATTATTAATTTAATATTAGCATACAAAATGCTATAATATCATATTTTATATTAATTATCGATTAATTAATAAATTATTAAATAAATATATTCATAATATCTAATTAGTATTATTACAATTAATGATTAAATAACAAATTAATATTGATACTATAAATAATATTTGTTTAATCATATTAATGGGATATTGTTATCTATGTGACCTATTTATTCACTTGTGATCATATAATAATAATCATGTATAGTTGTCTAAGAAGATAACATTGTTTATGGAGTTCATGTGTCCTAGATATGTCTCCATACAAGCAAACAAACAATGTTTACAATTCATTATCTCTCTCCCTCCCTCCCTCCCTCCCTCCCTCCCTCCCTCCCTC
>OZ038313.1:13991158-14040681 GCA_964035775.1 Osedax frankpressi | reverse complement strand
TGTAGAGGTGGTGTAGAGGTGTAGAGGAGGTGTAGAGGAGGTGTAGAGGTGGTGTAGAGGTGTAGAGGAAGTGTAGAGGAGGTGTAGAGGAGGTGTAGAGGAGGTGTAGTGGAGGTGTAGAGGTGGTGTAGAGGTGTAGAGGAGGTGTAGAGGAGGTGTAGAGGAGGTGTAGAGGTGTAGAGGAAGTGTAGAGGAGGTGTAGAGGTGGTGTAGAGGTGTAGAGGAGGTGTAGAGGAGGTGTAGAGGTGGTGTAGAGGAGGTGTAGAGGAGGTGTAGAGGAGGTGTAGAGGAGGTGTAGAGGTGTAGAGGAAGTGTAGAGGAGGTGTAGAGGAGGTGTAGAGGAGGTGTAGAGGAGGTGTAGAGGAGGTGTAGAGGAGGTGTAGATGTGGTGTAGAGGAGGTGTAGAGGAGGTGTAGAGGAGGTGTAGAGGAGGTGTAGAGGAGGTGTAGAGGAGGTGTAGAGGAGGTGTAGATGTGGTGTAGAGGAGGTGTAGAGGTGTAGAGGAGGTGTAGAGGTGTAGAGGAGGTGTAGAGGAGGTGTAGAGGAGGTGTAGAGGAGGTGTAGTGGAGGTGTAGAGGAGGTGTAGAGGAGGTGTAGAGTAGGTGTAGAGGAGGTGTAGAGGAGGTGTAGAGGTGGTGTAGAGGTGTAGAGGAGGTGTAGAGGAGGTGTAGAGGAGGTGTAGAGGAGGTGTAGAGGAGGTGTAGAGGAGGTGTAGAGGAAGTGTAGAGGAGGTGTAGAGGAGGTGTAGAGGAGGTGTAGAGGAGATGTAGAGGTGGTGTAGAGGTGGTGTAGAGGAGGTGTAGAGGAGGTGTAGAGGTGGTGTAGAGGAGGTGTAGAGGAGGTGTAGAGGAGGTGTAGAGGAGGTGTAGAGGAGGTGTAGAGGTGTAGAGGAGGTGTAGAGGTGTAGAGGAGGTGTAGAGGAGGTGTAGAGGAGGTGTAGAGGAGGTGTAGAGGAGGTGTAGAGGAGGTGTAGATGTGGTGTAGAGGTGTAGAGGAGGTGTAGAGGAGGTGTAGAGGAGGTGTAGAGGAGGTGTAGAGGAGGTGTAGAGGAGGTGTAGAGGAGGTGTAGAGGTGTAGAGGAAGTGTAGAGGAGGTGTAGAGGAGGTGTAGAGGTGTAGAGGAGGTGTAGAGGAGGTGTAGAGGAGGTGTAGAGGAGGTGTAGAGGAGGTGTAGAGGAGATGTAGAGGAGGTGTATAGGTGTAGAGGAGGTGTAGAGGTGTAGAGGAGGTGTAGAGGAGGTGTAGAGGAGGTGTAGATGTGGTGTAGAGGTGTAGAGGAGGTGTAGATGTGGTGTAGAGGTGTAGAGGAAGTGTAGAGGAGGTGTAGAGGAGGTGTAGAGGTGTAGAGGAGGTGTAGAGGTGGTGTAGAGGAGGTGTAGAGGAGGTGTAGAGGAGGTGTAGAGGTGTAGAGGAGGTGTAGAGGAGGTGTAGAGGAGGTGTAGAGGAGGTGTAGAGGAGGTGTAGAGGAGATGTAGAGGAGGTGTATAGGTGTAGAGGAGGTGTAGAGGTGTAGAGGAGGTGTAGAGGAGGTGTAGAGGAGGTGTAGATGTGGTGTAGAGGTGTAGAGGAGGTGTAGATGTGGTGTAGAGGTGTAGAGGAAGTGTAGAGGAGGTGTAGAGGAGGTGTAGAGGTGTAGAGGAGGTGTAGAGGTGGTGTAGAGGAGGTGTAGAGGAGGTGTAGAGGAGGTGTAGAGGAGGTGTAGAGGAGGTGTAGAGGAGGTGTAGAGGAGGTGTAGAGGAGGTGTAGAGGAGGTGTAGAGGAGGTGTAGAGGAGGTGTAGAGGAGGTGTAGAGGAGGTGTAGAGGAGGTGTAGAGGAGGTGTAGAGGAGGTGTAGAGGAGGTGTAGAGGAGGTGTAGAGGAGGTGTAGAGGAGGTGTAGAGGAGGTGTAGAGGAGGTGTAGAGGAAGTGTAGAGGTGTAGAGGTGTAGAGGTGTAGAGGAGGTGTAGAGGAGGTGTAGAGGAGGTGTAGAGGAGGTGTAGAGGAGGTGTAGAGGAGGTGTAGATGTGGTGTAGAGGTGTAGAGGAGGTGTAGATGTGGTGTAGAGGTGTAGAGGAAGTGTAGAGGAGGTGTAGAGGAGGTGTAGAGGAGATGTAGAGGTGGTGTAGAGGAGGTGTAGAGGAGGTGTAGAGGAGGTGTAGAGGAGGTGTAGAGGAGGTGTAGAGGAGGTGTAGAGGAGGTGTAGAGGAGGTGTAGAGGTGTAGAGGAGGTGTAGAGGAGGTGTAGAGGAGGTGTAGAGGTGTAGAGGAGGTGTAGAGGAGGTGTAGAGGAGGTGTAGAGGTGGTGTAGAGGAGGTGTAGAGGTGTAGAGGAGGTGTAGAGGTGGTGTAGAGGAGGTGTAGAGGAGGTGTAGAGGAGGTGTAGAGGAGGTGTAGAGGAGGTGTAGAGGAGGTGTAGAGGAGGTGTAGAGGAGGTGTAGAGGTGGTGTAGAGGAGGTGTAGAGGAGGTGTAGAGGAGGTGTAGAGGTGGTGTAGAGGAGGTGTAGAGGAGGTGTAGAGGAGGTGTAGAGGAGATGTAGAGGAGGTGTAGAGGTGGTGTAGAGGAGGTGTAGAGGAGGTGTAGAGGAGGTGTAGAGGAGGTGTAGAGGAGGTGTAGAGGAGGTGTAGAGGAGGTGTAGAGGAGGTGTAGAGGAGGTGTAGAGGAGGTGTAGAGGAGGTGTAGAGGAGGTGTAGAGGAGGTGTAGAGGAGGTGTAGAGGAGGTGTAGAGGAGGTGTAGAGGAGGTGTAGAGGAGGTGTAGAGGAGGTGTAGAGGAGGTGTAGAGGTGTAGAGGAGGTGTAGAGGAGGTGTAGAGGTGGTGTAGAGGAGGTGTAGAGGAGGTGTAGAGGAGGTGTAGAGGAGGTGTAGAGGAGGTGTAGAGGAGGTGTAGAGGAGGTGTAGAGGAGGTGTAGAGGAGGTGTAGAGGAGGTGTAGAGGAGGTGTAGAGGAGGTGTAGAGGAGGTGTAGAGGTGTAGAGGTGGTGTAGAGGAGGTGTAGAGGAGGTGTAGAGGAGGTGTAGAGGAGGTGTAGAGGAGGTGTAGAGGAGGTGTAGAGGAGGTGTAGAGGAGGTGTAGAGGAGGTGTAGAGGAGGTGTAGAGGAGGTGTAGAGGAGGTGTAGAGGTGTAGAGGTGGTGTAGAGGAGGTGTAGAGGAGGTGTAGAGGAGGTGTAGAGGAGGTGTAGAGGAGGTGTAGAGGAGGTGTAGAGGAGGTGTAGAGGAGGTGTAGAGGAGGTGTAGAGGAGGTGTAGAGGAGGTGTAGAGGAGGTGTAGAGGAGGTGTAGAGGAGGTGTAGAGGAGGTGTAGAGGAGGTGTAGAGGTGGTGTAGAGGTGGTGTAGAGGTGGTGTAGAGGTGGTGTAGAGGTGGTGTAGAGGAGGTGTAGAGGGGGTGTAGAGGAGGTGTAGAGGGGGTGTAGAGGAGGTGTAGAGGAGGTGTAGAGGAGGTGTAGAGGTGTAGAGGAGGTGTAGAGGAGGTGTAGAGGAGGTGTAGAGGAGGTGTAGAGGAGGTGTAGAGGTGTAGAGGAGGTGTAGAGGAGGTGTAGAGGAGGTGTAGAGGAGGTGTAGAGGAGGTGTAGAGGAGGTGTAGAGGAGGTGTAGAGGAGGTGTAGAGGAGGTGTAGAGGAGGTGTAGAGGAGGTGTAGAGGAGGTGTAGAGGAGGTGTAGAGGAGGTGTAGAGGAGGTGTAGAGGAGGTGTAGAGGTGGTGTAGAGGTGTAGAGGAGGTGTAGAGGAGGTGTAGAGGTGTAGAGGAGGTGTAGAGGAGGTGTAGAGGAGGTGTAGAGGAGGTGTAGAGGTGTAGAGGAGGTGTAGAGGAGGTGTAGAGGAGGTGTAGAGGAGGTGTAGAGGAGGTGTAGAGGAGGTGTAGAGGAGGTGTAGAGGAGGTGTAGAGGAGGTGTAGAGGAGGTGTAGAGGAGGTGTAGAGGAGGTGTAGAGGAGGTGTAGAGGAGGTGTAGAGGAGGTGTAGAGGAGGTGTAGAGGAGGTGTAGAGGAGGTGTAGAGGAGGTGTAGAGGAGGTGTAGAGGAGGTGTAGAGGAGGTGTAGAGGGGGTGTAGAGGAGGTGTAGAGGAGGTGTAGAGGAGGTGTAGAGGTGTAGAGGAGGTGTAAAGGAGGTGTAAAGGAGGTGTAGAGGAGATGTAGAGGAAGTGTAGAGGAGGTGTAGAGGAGGTGTAGAGGAGGTGTAGAGGAGGTGTAGAGGAGGTGTAGAGGAGGTGTAGAGGAGGTGTAGAGGAGGTGTAGAGGAGGTGTAGAGGAGGTGTAGAGGAGGTGTAGAGGTGTAGAGGAGGTGTAGAGGAGGTGTAGAGGAGGTGTAGAGGAGGTGTAGAGGAGGTGTAGAGGAGGTGTAGAGGAGGTGTAGAGGTGTAGAGGAGGTGTAAAGGAGGTGTAAAGGAGGTGTAGAGGAGATGTAGAGGAGGTGTAGAGGAGGTGTAGAGGAGGTGTAGAGGAGGTGTAGAGGAGGTGTAGAGGAGGTGTAGAGGTGTAGAGGAGGTGTAGAGGAGGTGTAGAGGAGGTGTAGAGGTGTAGAGGAGGTGTAGAGGAGGTGTAGAGGAGGTGTAGAGGAGGTGTAGAGGAGGTGTAGAGGTGGTGTAGAGGAGGTGTAGAGGAGGTGTAGAGGAGGTGTAGAGGAAGTGTAGAGGAGGTGTAGAGGAGGTGTAGAGGAGGTGTAGAGGAGGTGTAGAGGAGGTGTAGAGGAGGTGTAGAGGAGGTGAAGAGGAGGTTTAGAGATGTAGAGGTTTTACAAGTAGTTTTGCTAAGAAATCTAGAATTTAATTAAAATTTAACTGACAGTAGATAATATTAAAAGTAATTATTTTAATTTTACAAATACCATCACTTAGTTTGTTATCTAATTTAATCAAATAATATATATATATATATATATATATATATATATATAGCATATTATGTACATATACATATAGTTCACATTTTACATTATATAATGGACATTACAATGACCATTGGTTATCATTATTATTTGTAAAATAACACATTAATTCTTATACATTGAAAGTGTGTTATCAAAATATATACATATATATGTATATATATATATATATATATATATTGTAGTTATTAACTCTATTGAATAATATATATGATTTAATTATCTACAACTTCCTTAAAAAAATTAATAACTCAGTATAAATGGGTGATTATTTATATTTAGAACAAAGCCATTGTTATAAATAACATGATTTATGAGCAAGAAAGTATAATTACAGTAGGTTCCTGGATATTAGGTGTTTACTTGGAAACGAATAATATAAAAAATAGTACTTCACTTCTATTCATATGAATGAAAAACACATAATTGGCAGATATAATTTATAAGATAGTAAAACACCTTATTTATGAATAATACCAAATATGACTCTACTTAATCCAATATCCAGGACATCGTACAGAGATTGACTATTAATTATGAATTCGAAATACATGACAAAACAGTCAAATATCACACTAAACTCAATTGAACACCTCCGAATTAACCTAAAAATATCACATTTGTCCTCTGACCTATTTAATGAATTACTAAGCCCAACAATTATTTGATTTTGATATTAATCACGACTCAGCTGTTTTCAATAATATATTAAATGACCATTATTATATATATATAGTAAATATACCTTTTTTAATTAATCATTTTTTAGATCGAGTGAGCATTTTAATCTTGTTAAGTTAAGTTCAGATTTAATGGCAGGATAATATTTTTTAATTTTAGTTTTCTTAAAAAAGTACGGTATAAAATATTTACAGTAGTCGGTATTTGAAAGTGTTCCGTTTAAGGCCATAAATGAATATTTTGCCGAATTTGTAGTAAATGTTATTTTGCTGCATTTATTTTTAAATAATACTTTTAATATTGAAATTGCGCTTATATTTATTCTATTTATTAGTAATTTTATGTGATTAAGGTTTAGGGTATCTTGATACATGTTTTCTAGAATAGCAAATAATAAGAAATCCTAAAAAATCTATACATGCTAACTAGATGTTTTCGAGTTTTGTTCTCTCAGCACTTCTTTATTAGCTGAGTGGGATCTTGCCCTAAGTCTACTTCGAGATGGCGACTTGAATCGGATTCGACCTTTCTTTACCTCAGTGACATCGGTAAGAAGTTGGTGGGAGTTGCGCTCGGTCAGCGAGTGTTGATTCCACGCCGGAGATCTCCTGTACTTGGCTAGACGCTATCAATCCACGTTCCTCAGAGATTGTTCTCCTCTTTCTGTATCAAGACTAGCGAATATTAGATACTCGTTGAGATAAGTTGTTGTTTCGCGGGTGTTTATTTATAAAAATAAGAACTTATAAATGGCCTGTACTATTACATATATATGTATATATATATAATATCATTATAGTGATATAATATATTGATTTACTAATTGGTTCATATAAATAAACTATTATCATTAATAACTTAATCAGTATAATATCAATAATTTTCAATAAATAATAAAGGGTTTACACGTTGAATCAATTTATGTAATTATAAGTACTATAATGTTACTGTTAATAATAGATTAATTATTAATATAATATAACATTATATTTATTTGTTAAAACTTTGATCTCAACTTTTCATCATTTTTAAAAATTCCTAACATTTTTATGAAACTGAAGATTTCTTTTCATTGGAATTATTCATATTCTAATTGTATAATAAAAATGTAATATTATACTTATCATTTAGAGTTATAGCCATACACTTCTTGTACACGTCTTTATATATACATATATAATTATATACATAACCTTCATAATATGCATGGCTTTTTAACGGACTCGCTCTTCTATATCGTCTTTAATATCGATCGGTTGTCGGAAAGGAAGTTTGATCTGTAGTTTGCTGAGAGGTGTCGCTGTATGCATAGTTAAGAAACCTTACTCGACCTTCGACCTATTCTGTGACTTTTACCGATATTTTCAAATTAAATTCATTTCATATTTTTATATATCATTTTTTCATATGTACTGGGAAATGATATATTAGATGTATACACTATTCATCAAAGTATTTATTTACTATTGTAGATAATATAAATAAGTTATCGACTATAATTGATAGCATTATAGCATTAATTAACCTCGATAGCATTATCCTACAACTTACTTCTTCTGTCATCTGCTGTATCATAGTCTTAATCATTGTAAGTTATGTGATTTTATAATATTAACACATATTATTTCTGAATACATGTCACCATACTTTCTATTAAACATAAAATAGAAAAAACTTATGGTTTATTGTAATTATTTATCACTATAGATTTATATTCTAATAAAAATAAATCAAATATATAATTTTATCTTCTAGCTTCATATATATGTGATGCAATAGTATAATAATATCCAAGATTACATAATAATTTTGGATATGTAGTTTATCACTTTATTATGTATATTTTCTTAACAATATTGATTACAAATATTACATATTGTTTAATTAATATAATATTACAATAGTGAAAAAATTATGATATCGTTATCACGTTACATGTGATATGTTAGAAATTTAATTATTAACTTCTTAAATAAGTTACTATAAAATAATAACAAAAGTATGTATTAGCTTTAATGACTAGTTATAATAAACACTTTAAATTGTTATTAAAAAAACAATTGTTTAATTGAAAATGATAAAACAACTTTACTAACTTCTAAATTAAAAACATATTTACTAAAAAAAACAAATAACACCAATACAATATTTTAAAAATTAAATTATTAACTTGATAAATAAGTTTCTATAGAATCATAAGAAATATATTTCCATGTTAGCGTTGATAACTAGTTATAATAACAATTTAAAAAATAATCGAAATATATTTAACATAGGTAATGAATAAATAAAAAATGTAATGTTATTTAATAAAAAAAACGCATATAATAACAGAAACATCGTTATTTATTTTCCAAATACATAATATAGTTTAATGAAATCAAAATATGAACATAGATATGATATGGATTAAATGCAATGTCGTATCAAATTTGATAAGAATATGTGATATTTCTATTTTCAATGCAATCTATAATAATCATTAAGCTGCGGTGTTCAATGCATAGATTTACAATTTTCGTAAATAAAATTGAGTAGTTTATTAAATTTATAGTATTTTAAAATTATCTTTTTAAATAATTCATTATGTTACGATGTTTAGCGGTATCAGCATGCGATATATTTAGAATATTCGGTATTTTGGAACATATGAAATTTTAATTACTAAAGGTGAAACATTGAAATATCCATAAAATATATTTTGTATCTTGATTAAATAAACAAAAATAGATAGAAATTTTCAAATATATTTATTATATTCTATAGGAAATAGGTATTATTATAATCTATAATAAAACCAGTTACTTTTTAATAAAAGTTGTTCATTTAGAATATATATCTAATAGAATATATATTACATTAATTAATAGCCTTTAAATTAAATCTCCAGTGTCTCATGTACTTCTTGTGGATTCAGCAATATTCACAATTAATAATATAAGCTATATGGCAAAAGGCTCCTGGAGACTATTTTGTACTAAAATGAATATTTATCATAAGTTTTCTGTTTTTATGTACACTTTTATAAAAAAGTATAAAACTAAAAAGTATTACAAGATGGCTTTATTATAAATAGTTATAATATTAATAACATATTTTATTTTATAATAAACTATTTTATTGTTTGCCAGAAAGATTCAATTTCATTCTGATTAATACTTGTTAATAATATAACCTATACTTTATTATATTAGTAGAATATATGATATATATATATATATCATATATTCTACTTATATAATAAAGTATGATATGTATGTATGCATGTGCATGTGTATATCTGAATGTTAATTACTTTAAATATATAAATTTATCATTAACTATAATAAATATTGCGATTACCACGATTCTTTCTAGAAAGTAAAACAATATATTCAGTTCTAAGTTTATTTTGAAGTCATTGAGTTTTCAACTTGGCATCAATAACTTGGCTGATTATTGTTCAGTTTATTTGATCAAATTATAATAAACTAAGACGTGAAAATTACATTTATTTTTTATTTTAACAACATATTCCAAATTTACAATTTATTAGTTTATTACTTTTATATTATATTTCACTAGATGCTCACTAATGCAATTTAAAGTAACAACTTAAGAATACCTGTAATCCTTTAAACTATAGGACATGACTAATGTCTCCAAGGATATCATTTGCATACATTATTTTAAAGTTGTAATGACGTTATTTTATAAAAATTGTGTATTTAATTAAAATGATTAAAATGGTATATAAAAATGTAATATTTTATTTCTTTTAGGCATTATTTCTTGGTGTTCCTCAATTTCCTATAAAATTATAATTTATTGATATAAAGATTTTGATTATAAAAATGTTTTAAATAATAATTTACTAACTTTTTTAATGATGGTTCAGTATAAATGACTTTTTTTCTACTGTAGTAATAAAATGAATGTATATTTATTATAAATATATTCTAGCCTATAATTAATATATGAATTTGATTTTTATGTTAAAATAAGAAACTTAAATACAAACTTTCTTAATAACGAGGTTTTTGAGCACCTACTTTCTTGCTTTCTAAAATAATTATTTATTACATCATTATGATTACATTAATATACAGTATTTACATAAAGTACACTATATAAAGAGTGATACTCTAAAAAGTGTCATTTTTGTATTGCTTACAATTTATATAGAAAATCCTTTGTAAATATGAAAATATCAGTATTTTAGATTTTATTGTATTTGAAATAATTTTTTATAATAAAAATGAAGATTTAATAATAAAGTTCATAATTGAGTAATCAAAAGTAGTAACATTATAAAAATAATTCACATAAAATAAAAACTAATAAATAAACGTATTTATATAGATTAAATGAAATCTATTTTGATTAAAATAATTTATTCTTATATATTGCATTTTCAAATTAGAATGTTATCATTCAAAGTTATAATTTTTTGTTGAAGAAATATTATTAAACAAAAAATGATATGTTTTACGTCTATAATAAATAATTGAATAATATTCTATTATCTTCGAGATATATCTATATATAACACTATGCATGGTTTTCTTAGTAGATTATTAACTAATTTACTAAGAAAGGAATTCAGAAATAAAATATATAAAAGATTTCCATATTTAATCAAAGAACTTATAATTATAATTAAATTGTAAATGTAACATTTTAAATATGAAAGATTGGTATATGACATAGGAATTATATCATTTACATATTTTAATATCATATGCATAATATCTATAAAAATGCTGATTTATTAAAAGGATATCAATTTTTTTTTCCAAAGTCATAAAGATTGCAATTATATATTTTGATTGGCTAATTAATTGTAATTTACATAAAAAAGATTTATTAAAAGGATATCAATTTTTTTTTCCAAAGTCATAAAGATTGCAATTATATATTTTGATTGGCTAATTAATTGTAATTTACATAAAAACCTTTCATTATGAACAATGTTTTTTTTATCTGATTTCGAGGGTTTTCTTAACTTATTCGGCGATGGTGAATCTTTTTCTTTGTCGTTATCCGAACTAAAAATAAAATCATAGTTTAATATTTATTTAAAATTTAATTTGTTTGGTTGCATTTGATATACATGTAAATATGATTTGATAAAGCTGAATGCAACGTGTTTGCTCGATAAGGTTGAGTATGGGAAACATTATATCTAATAGTTTGATTTGAGGTAGTTATGTTTAATAACTAGTTAAAATGTATAATATATAAATGTATATACAAATTCATAATTATGAAGGTATATATTAAATCTTTATATATATATAATATTAAATAGTAATATATATATATTAAATCTTAATATCTTTTTGGTATTAATCAAATAAAAATAATTCATGTATATATAGTTTATGAGATAATATTATGTAGTTTAAAATTATCTGAGATGTTTTAAAATTAAATATAATTGATATTGATATATAATAAAATTGATAAATCAAATATTGTATTATTGATTAATTATTGATAAATATTTATAAAATTGTCTTTATTATCAATAAATAGAATTCAAAACGATTTTCCATCAACTAACTTGATATCATTACTGGAAGAATCCTCATTTTTTGTTGACAAATAATCTATTTTACTGATAGGTATGCATTAGATTAATTAAAAATAGACTACAGATGTTGTACTGATTATATATGATATGGTAATTACATTTATTTCAATTTTAATATAATAATAATAAAAGTTTAATTGAATACAATTTTATTTAATATATTCTCAAATTATTAGATTATTATTTAGATTACTTGTTTGGATGGTGTTTATTAAGTAAATCTATAGATTACATATTCATTAATATGTATAAGCATGCTTTATATTAAAATATAAACATAACATATTATACAATGCAGAATACTAGATATAAATATAGATCATTATTATTGTATGTTATATTGTATAATCAGCTAATAACTAACCCATCAGAATTTGATTGAATATCACTGTAATATAGTAATAATTGTTAAATATATTTAGAGTAATAAAGTACTTGTATGTTTTGTAATAATATTATTATTAGAATATATATTTTTTTCAGTCATAGGCATTGCAATTAAATAATCTAATTGTTTAATTAATTCTAATTCGATAAAAACCTTTCAACGTAAACAATTTTTTGTTTATCCGATTTCCGGAGTTTTTTAGACTTATTTGGAAATATTTGTTCTGTATCATTATCTGAACTAAAAAATAGAATCATTGTGTAATACTTATTTAAAATTTAATTTGTTTGGTTGCATATATTTAATACATCTTATTATATTATATTATACCATATTAATTGTATAATTATTTATCATTTATAAATTTATTTTACCTATAAGATTCAATCTTCAGTTTTCTAGTATGTCTAAGTAAATCAATATTTATATTAATAATATGTATTTATTATATGTATTTATATGCATTATATAAAAATAATCTTATAATGAATTATTAATTATAAATATATTTACAATATAGTTAAAATATATATAATTAATTTATAATTAATTAATAATTAAATAAATTTAATATATTTATAACTTATTTTTTTGGTAATTTGTTCTTAATTTGCTAATTTTTAATATCTATTAAATTATTTAATTAAATATATAATATTTGTAATAGAATAATATTTTTTATAGAATAATTCATAAATCTACATAAAATGTGAAATTTGTATTACCGTACAATATAAAAATATATTTTTATTTATAAAGCATATAATAAAATCTATAATATAAAATATTGTGTTATTGTATAGCCAACTAACTTTTCGTCAAATAATACCTGTAAATATGATCACATATATATAATAAATTAAATATATAAATTATATGTATTAATTAATATATAATTACAATAATAAATATACAATTGCTTACAGTTTTTCCTTTTTTATTTACTTTTTTCCTCTTCATTATTCCGTTTTGAATATTGGTTATACTCGATGTCGCTTCATCATCTCTCAGTTTATTCTTTAGTTTCTGATATATCTTAAAATCCTTGAAAGAGCTCTTGGTAATAATTAACTGTAGGAGTGTAGATACAATCAAAATATTAACATAATATAAAATGTTGTACTTATTATTGTGGTTAAATTAGTGTTTATTTTAGTTTATTTTTTATTTATGTCGTTCACCATAAATATCTATACTATATATATGAGTCGAGTATAGGAAGATTAGAGTAAATTAAATTTACAACTTTATAAAAAACCAACCGATTCATTTAATGTTTTATTTTTGTAAACATCATAGTCGGTGTAGTCTTTGACATCTTTGGTAGGCAACTTAGATTCAATAAAGGTGGCAATTACTAATATAATGAACATAATGGTGTTAACGTATAAAGAGAGAATTACTATATAAGAGATTTTGCCTATAATAAATTCTGGAATCACAATAAAGTTATATATTTTATTATAAACCACATTCATGATATTTAGTTCATAGTTGATATATAAATGCTAAGTCAATTACATAATAACACTAATTTACCTTAGGTTCATATTTCTTGATTGGCAGAATTTTTAAAACAGACTACAGAAAAATAATGAATTATTATTAAAACAATTAATAAATATTGTATTGTTACATAATGGCCTATTACACCTATTTATTAAGTTAACATCGCTAATCATTCTTAACTATGAAATAGTAATACAATAATAAGTTAGAACTAAGTTAAACAGCGGAATCGCCGCTATTATAATAAAACCTTAGAGAGCATGGGGCGTGTGCTTTTAAGAGCCGGGGCTATATTCTCTGCGACGTCTGAACCAACTTCATCTAATGAACCACCTTCATCTAATGGACCATCTTCATCTAATGAACCATCTTCGCTTTCATCCGCTGAAGAATTCGAGAAGTCGACATCGACAGGACTTTTCGGTTGGTCAGACTTTTTCTCGCGGACAGGACTAATGGCTGTAGGCTAAAGTAGCCATTGGAGTGTTTGAGTCTGGTATATGGAACCAGTAGAGGAAAGCACCCCTTGTGATTAAGGTGCTATACTAGTGCACTAAACTAGATACTTACTGGTTAACACGATGCTATTTAAATGATATATCATTAAAATATCGCGATAAATAATTTTAAATAATAAATATTAATACACATATTGATAATATTTTAAATGTATATGTTTTTAATACGGTACCGTAGTTTCAGTTGACAATTTCACAGTTTCATTATTTGGCATAGAATTTACCGGGCTCCGAGATATCTATTATTTCAAAATTGTAAAAATACAAATTGGTTAATAGAGTTTCACTTTTTCAATAATTATAGAAATCAAATACCTTATCTTTTTTCATAAATGGATCTGGATACAAATGATCCTATGAAATAATGTATAAACAATGTTTATTAAACCCCATTAAATAAACAAAATAATTAAATTTAAAAATTCAAGTCATATATTTAAATATCAATATTATAAAATAATTACATTTCTTTTATTATTAACCTCTTTGGTAACTGCTGGTAAAATGATATTTTCATTCTATTTAAATATTTGATGAATTATTTTAAATTGAGACCAATATTTTGAAAAAATATTTAAAATAAATATGAATTTTTATCAATTTGAAATTGTAATATTGTTTGAATTGTTTAGGAATAAAATAAATAAAAGATAATGTAAAAACAAATGATGTTATGTTAACATAAAAATTAATAAAATAAATAATTACGATACCTAAAATACTAAGAAGTGAACTAAATGATATGAATTTACAAATGCAATAATCTTCGTAGAATAATAAACTAAATATTTTGAAAATATAGATTTAAATTTCATTTTACGATTTTAAGTTACAAAAGAAAAATGAGAAAGTTCTACATTTGCTGTTTGTATACTTTTACTGGTCACTATTTAATGTATATGAATATTAAACCAATATATTGTCAATGACTTTCTTGATTGGGTTATATTGTTTCACTGGACTTCTCATTAACTAAATGGAGTAATAAATAATAACGGCGAATATATGTAAGAATTTTAGTAAGAAATTAATTTATTTCGATTATATTACCTTATCCCTACTGACAAAGGCATAATTTTGAACATCTGGCTGTAAAATTGAGATGGAGTTAATATTTTATAATAATTTTAAGAAAATCAGTTTAATCATGGTGACATCCATTGAAGTATGTGCAGATGATGATAGTAAAACTATAATCAACAATTAGCAAAATAAATACATTTTCACATAGATTTGATAAAAAATATGAAACAAAAAAAACTAAACAAAATTTTAAATATTTTCTTAAATAGTACATCTTTGTAAATAATAATTATTTAATAACTTAAATGATACAATAAATATTTAATAATATTTAATAGTGGGAAATCTCGGAAAAATCATTATAAAATATACAATATTTTCACGTTATGAAAAATCTAAT
The DNA here is from genome assembly GCA_964035775.1 of Osedax frankpressi. Classification (NCBI taxonomy): domain Eukaryota; kingdom Metazoa; phylum Annelida; class Polychaeta; order Sabellida; family Siboglinidae; genus Osedax; species Osedax frankpressi. The sequence continues at coordinate 14,025,736 of OZ038313.1, read as the reverse complement.
ATATATTTGAACTATTTAAAAATAATTGAACTTATTTATCTCGTTATCAAGGTTTATACATATTTTTTACTTTAATAAAATATTAATAATTTAAATATTAAAGGTCGGTAAAATCTTAAATATTGTACAAAAATATTGTACAATTCACATTCCATATATAATTAATAAATATACATCAAAATTTCTCGATAAACGGATAAATTTATAAAAAGTTTTATAAAATGACATTATAAAAATAATTATTTATAGTATCTATACCATTCAGCTATTATTAATCAAATTAATTATAATATATAGTATAACTAACTTGTCGATTAGGTAGCTTTCTATTCTTAAGAGGAGAATGAACCATCTACATTTTAATAAATATAATTTGATTCGATTAAAAGATGAAAATAAATCAAAATAAGTAAAATATGTTTTTCATTAGATTTTACATCTACTACCGGTACAACGCTGGTATTAACGCTGGTATCAACGCTGGTATTAACGCTGGTATTAACGCTGGTATTAACGCTGGTATCAAGCTGATACTATCAACGCTGATATCAACGCTGGTATCAACGCCAGTATCAACGCTGGTATTAACGCTGGTATCAATGCTGGTACTAACGCTGGTATCAACGCTGGTATCAACGCTGGTATCAACGCTGGTATCAACGCTGGTACTAACGCTGGTATTAACACTGGTATCAAGTTGATACTATCAACGCTGGTATCAACGCTGGTATCAACGCTGGTATCAACGCTGGTAATAACGCTGGTATTAACACTGGTATCAAGTTGATACTATCAACGCTGGTATCAACGCTGGTATTAACGCTGGTATCAACGCTGGTATCAACGCTGGTATCAACGCTGGTATCAACGCTGGTATTAACGCCGGTATCAACGCCGGTATCAACGCTGGTATTAACGCTGGTACTAACGCTGGTATTAACGCTGGTATCAACGCTGGTATCAACGCTGGTACTAACGCTGGTATCAACGCTGGTATCAACGCTGGTATCAACGCTGGTACTAACGCTGGTATTAACACTGGTATCAAGTTGATACTATCAACGCTGGTATCAACGCTGGTATTAACGCTGGTATCAACGCTGGTATCAACGCTGGTATCAACGCTGGTATCAACGCTGGTATTAACGCTGGTATCACCGCCGGTATCAACGCTGGTATTAACGCTGGTACTAACGCTGGTATTAACGCTGGTATCAACGCTGGTATCAACGCTGGTACTAACGCTGGTATCAACGCTGGTATCAACGCTGGTATCAACGCTGGTATTAACGCTGGTACTAACGATGGTATTAACACTGGTATCAAGTTGATACTATCAACGCTGGTATCAACGCTGGTATTAACGTCGGTACTAACGCTGGTATCAACGCTGGTATCAACGCTGGTATCAACGCTGGTATCAACGCTGGTATTAACGCCGGTATTAACGCTGGTATCAAAGCTGGTATTAACGCTGGTATCAACGCTGGTATCAAGTTGATACTATCAACGCTGGTATCAACGCTGGTATTAACGCTGGTATCAACGCTGGTATTAACGCTGGTATCAACGTGGTGTCAACGCTGGTATCAACGCCAGTATCAACGCTGGTATTAACGCTGGTATCAACGCTGGTACTAACGCTGGTATCAACGCTGGTTTCAACGCTGGTATCAACGCTGGTACTAACGCTGGTATTAACACTGGTATCAAGTTGATACTATCAACGCTGGTATCAACGCTGGTATCAACGCTGGTATCAACGCTGGTATCAACGCTGGTACTAACGCTGGTATTAACACTGGTATCAAGTTGATACTATCAACGCTGGTATCAACGCTGGTATTAACGCTGGTATCAACGCTGGTATCAACGCTGGTATCAACGCTGGTATTAACGCCGGTATCAACGCCGGTATCAACGCTGGTATTAACGCTGGTACTAACGCTGGTATTAACGCTGGTATCAACGCTGGTATCAACGCTGGTACTAACGCTGGTATCAACGCTGGTATCAACGCTGGTATCAACGCTGGTACTAACGCTGGTATTAACACTGGTATCAAGTTGATACTATCAACGCTGGTATCAACGCTGGTATTAACGCTGGTATCAACGCTGGTATCAACGCTGGTATTAACGCTGGTATCACCGCCGGTATCAACGCTGGTATTAACGCTGGTACTAACGCTGGTATTAACGCTGGTATCAACGCTGGTATCAACGCTGGTACTAACGCTGGTATCAACGCTGGTATCAACGCTGGTATCAACGCTGGTATCAACGCTGGTATCAACGCTGGTATTAACGATGGTATTAACACTGGTATCAAGTTGATACTATCAACGCTGGTATCAACGCTGGTATCAATGCTGGTATTAACGCTGGTATCACGCTGGTATCAACGCTGGTATTAACGCTGGTATCACCGCCGGTATCAACGCTGGTATTAACGCTGGTACTAACTCTGGTATTAACGCTGGTATCAACGCTGGTATCAACGCTGGTACTAACGCTGGTATCAACGCTGGTATCAACGCTGGTATCAACGCTGGTATTAACGCTGGTACTAACGATGGTATTAACACTGGTATCAAGTTGATAGTATCAACGCTGGTATCAACGCTGGTATTAACGTCGGTACTAACGCTGGTATCAACGCTGGTATCAACGCTGGTATCAACGCTGGTATCAACGCTGGTATTAACGCCGGTATTAACGCTGGTATCAAAGCTGGTATTAACGCTGGTATCAACGCTGGTATCAAGTTGATACTATCAACGCTGGTATCAACGCTGGTATTAACGCTGGTATCAACGCTGGTATCAACGCTGGTATTAACGCTGGTATCAACGTGGTATCAACGCTGGTATTAACGCCGGTATTAACGCTGGTATTAATGCTGGTATCAACGCTGGTATTAACGCTGGTATTAACGCTGGTATCAACGCTGGTATCAACGCTGGTATTAACGCTGGTATTAACGCTGGTATCAACGTGGTATTAACGCCGGTATTAACGCCGGTATTAACGCCGGTATTAACGCCGGTATTAACGCCGGTATTAACGCCGGTATTAACGCTGGTATTAACGCTGGTATTAACGCTGGTATTAACGGTGGTATTAACGCTGGTATTAACGCTGGTATTAACGCTGGTATTAACGCTGGTATTAACGCTGGTATTAACGCTGGTATTAACGCTGGTATTAACGCTGGTATTAACGCTGGTATTAACGCTGGTATTAACGCTGGTATTAACGCTGGTATTAACGCTGGTATTAACGCTGGTATTAACGCTGGTATTAACGCTGGTATTAACGCTGGTATTAACGCTGGTATTAACGCTGGTATTAACGCTGGTATTAACGCTGGTATTAACGCTGGTATTAACGCCGGTATTAACGCCGGTATTAACGCTGGTATTAACGCTGGTATCAACGCTGGTATCAACGCCGGTATCAACGCCGGTATCAACGCTGGTATTAACGCTGGTACTAACGCTGGTATTAACGCTGGTACTAACGCTGGTATTAACACTGGTATCAAGTTGATAATATCAACGCTGGTATCTACGCTGGTATCAATGCTGGTATTAACGTCGGTACTAACGCTGGTATCAACGCTGGTATCAACGCTGGTATCAACGCAGGTATCAACGCTGGTATTAACGCCGGTATTAACGCTGGTATCAAAGCTGGTATCAACGCTGGTATCAAGTTGATACTATCAACGCTGGTATCAACGCTGGTATTAACGCTGGTATCAACGCTGGTATCAACGCTGGTATTAACGCTGGTATTAACGCCGGTATTAACGCTGGTATTAATGCTGGTATCAACGTTGGTATTAAAGCTGGTATTAACGCTGGTATCAACGCTGGTATCAACGCTGGTACTAACGCTGGTATCAACGCTGGTATCAACGCTGGTATCAACGCTGGTATCAACGCTGGTATCAACGCTGGTACTAACGCTGGTATTAACACTGGTATCAAGTTGATACTATCAACGCTGGTATCAACGCTGGTATTAACGCTGGTATCAACGCTGGTATCAACGCTGGTATTAACGCTGGTATCAACGCCGGTATCAACGCTGGTATTAACGCTGGTACTAACGCTGGTATTAACGCTGGTATCAACGCTGGTATCAACGCTGGTACTAACGCTGGTATCAACGCTGGTATCAACGCTGGTATCAACGCTGGTACTAACGCTGGTACTAACGATGGTATTAACACTGGCATCAAGTTGATACTATCAACGCTGGTATCAACGCTGGTATCAACGCTGGTATCAATGCTGGTATCAACGCTGGTATCAACGCTGGTATCAACGCTGGTATCAACGCTGGTATCAACGCTGGTATTAACGCCGGTATTAACGCTGGTATCAAGGCTGGTATTAACGCTGGTATCAACGCTGGTATCAAGTTGATACTATCAACGCTGATATCAACGCTGGTATCAACGCTGGTATTAACGTCGGTACTAACGCTGGTATCAACGCTGGTATCAACGCTGGTATTAACGCCGGTATTAACGCTGGTATCAAAGCTGGTATTAACGCTGGTATCAACGCTGGTATCAAGTTGATACTATCAACGCTGGTATCAACGCTGGTATTAACGCTGGTATCAACGCTGGTATCAACGTGGTATCAACGCTGGTATTAACGCCGGTATTAACGCTGGTATTAACGCTGGTATTAATGCTGGTATCAACGTTGGTATTAAAGCTGGTATTAACGCTGGTATCAACGCTGGTATCAACGCTGGTATTAACGCCGGTATTAACGCCGGTATTAACGCCGGTATTAACGCTGGTATTAACGCTGGTATTAACGCTGGTATTAACGCTGGTATTAACGCTGGTATTAACGCTGGTATTAACGCTGGTATTAACGCTGGTATTAACGCTGGTATTAACGCTGGTATTAACGCTGGTATTAAAGCTGGTATTAACGCTGGTATTAACGCTGGTATTAACGCTGGTATTAACGCTGGTATTAACGCTGGTATTAACGCTGGTATTAACTACGGTATTAACGCCGGTATCAACGCTGGTATTAACGCTGGTATTAACGCTGGTATTAACGCTGGTATTAACGCTGGTATTAACGCCGGTATCAACGCTGGTATTAACGCTGATATTAACGCTGGTATTAACGCTGGTATCAACGCTGGTATCAACGCTGGTATCAACGCTGGTATCAACGCTGGTATCAACGCTGGTATTAACGCTGGTACTAACGCTGGTATCAAGTTTATACTATCAACGCTGGTATCAACGCTGGTATCAACGCTGGTACTAACGCTGGTATCAACGCTGGTACTAACGCTGGTATTAACACTGGTATCAAGTTGATACTATCAACGCTGGTATCAACGCTGGTATCAATGCTGGTATTAACGTCGGTACTAACGCTGGTATCAACGCTGGTATCAACGCTGGTATTAACGCCGGTATCAACGCTGGAATTAACACTGGTATTAACGCTGGTATCAACGCTGGTACTAACGCTGGTATCAACGCTGGTATCAAGTTGATACTATCAACGCTGGTATCAACGCTGGTATCAACGCTGGTATTAACGCTGGTATCAACGCTGGTATTAACGCTGGTATTAACGCTGGTATCAAGCACTGGTATCAACGCTGGTATCAACACTGGTATTAACGCTGGTATCAAGCACTGGTATCAACGCTGGTATCAAGCACTGGTATCAACGCTGGTATCAACCCTGGTATCAACGCTGGCATCAACGCTGGTATCAAAGCTGGTATCAACGCTGGTATTAACGCTGGTATCAACGTGGTATCAACGCTGGTATTAACGCCGGTATTAACGCCGGTATTAACGCCGGTATTAACGCCGGTATTGACGCTGGTATTAACGCTGGTATTAACGCTGGTATTAACGCTGGTATTAACGCTGGTATTAACGCTGGTATCAACGCTGGTATCAACGCTGGTATTAACGCTGGTATTAACACTGGTATCAAGTTGATAATATCAACGCTGGTATCAACGCTGGTATCAATGCTGGTATTAACGTCGGTACTAACGCTGGTATCAACGCTGGTATCAACGCTGGTATCAAGCACTGGTATCAACGCTGGTATCAACCCTGGTATCAACGCTGGCATCAACGCTGGTATTAACGCTGGTATTAACGCCGGTATTAACACTGGTATCAACGCCGGTATTAACGCCGCACATCTAGGATGCTAGAGTGTAACCTCGTTATCGGAACCAAATGGTTCTACATTCTCAAGTATTGTCGGCGTTCTCTTGATGTCGTCCTCGCTGCGTTCGTTCAACAGCATCTTGAAGTCAGCGGAAACCTTCGAAGTGTCCTTGGTGGGTGAAATTTCCATTCCGATGCAATAGTCAGAGATCAGTTGTTGACTTTTGCGTTCACCCCTAGATCCATAGTAATGGGAGATGTGACATTATCATTACTCGCAATATATTTCTTATCGTAAGTATTTGAAGTTGATATCTGCATATAATTACACTCGGTAGATAGATCTCATATTCCAAACCAGCCGCATACGTCACTTTGTGTTAGTAAAATATTTAGTAAAATATAAATATATTTTAAATAAATAAGTAAAAAAAAGCTCCTAAAATATATAAATTTTCATTCATTTTTTTAACACTACATTTCATTGCCTTATAACAATTTCACAATTATATAATTAGTACATATATTTTCTATCTACGAGTCACATTTTCATATCTTTTACATATAAATGCAGCATAGTTTTAGTGCCATTTATATATAATTAATTAAAGAGAAATTTTATATAAACTACAAATTACTTAATAAACATTTTACCTCTCGATTTATAACGCAATTTGTATTTTTCAATATAAATTTTCAAATCGAAAATAATACAGATTATTATTCTGTAATTTGAGAACTACAAAATATCAATTGAACAGAAGTAATGCATAAAAATGTTTCAAAATTGGCAAATATGATTTATTTGTATTGTTTGATTGATTTCAGAATTTAATTTATTTAAATAAATAAAATATTATAGCAAATGATAAAATTTCTAAATATTAAAATACCAACTTGTTATCATTAGCTTTTTTACTATAATTATTAATTAATTTCATTACATTAAAAATCGAATTACAGCAATTGTTTGAATTTTCTTCATAAAACTGAATTAATAATTAGTAGTTTATTATTAAAAATTAAAACATTATAGTTAGCAGATATATTTTAACAATAAGACGTACAAATTATAACTAACCATCTCTTTATGCTTCAGCTCGTTAATTTGATTCTCAAAAAACTGCAAAAAGAAATTTCAATATATGTAAAAATATTTATCTACTATTAACATTATTATATATTGTATGATAATAGTTATGATATTTTGATTTACGTGTAATTATTAATTAACAATATTTATAATATTTCAATGTGTAAACACCTGAATGTTTGCATCTTTTTCAAGAGATAATTTTTCTACTTCTAAAGAAAGTATTTTATATTTATTAATTTTGCGCAATAATTCTTTATTTTTTTCTTTTAATTTTTCCATTTGGTTTATTTATCCTTACTCAAATCTGAAAGTATAAAATAAATAGTATGTTTTAAATACATATATTAATGAATTATTACAGAATATAATAAATACTAGGTCTTCAAATTAAGTTGACCTCATATTTAACCTTAAATAAAAATAATTAATACTTGTACATTATTATTATAATTAATTGTTAAATATTAATTAAATAGTAATACAATTTATTTATAATACAAATACTATATAAATTGTTAATTAAATACTAATTTAATAGCAATAATATTTATTTATAATACAAATACTATATTATAATTTCACATTGGCAGTAAGTGTTCCACTTTTAGAAGATTGGGTTATGCAGATGCATATATTTTAAATAAATTTATAAATAAGTTAAAAATATTAGATATCACAACTCGTAGTTTGAAATAATGAATTATAATATGAATTATAAATTTGTTAATTTTTTAGACAAATCCATAATTATATATTTATTACAATAGCAATATTCTATTAAATGTTATGGATTTTTAGAAAGAAGTCTACAATTACCAAATACATACATTTATTATTCGTTATTATAAAGATAGTGCAATTCATTCATTATGATTTGTAGTTTTATAGAATAAATGTCATTTATTCATATGTATTTATTTATTGTTACATGGAACAATTGTTTCTTTGAGTAAATTGTTTTACTTATAAACATTAAAATATCTATTGTAATATCTATTGACCATCAGAACTCATAAAATATAATAGACACTGGAATACCAGATGCACATTACGTGTATATTATTATATACATGAATTACATATATTTAGTAAAGTAAAGGATTACAAAGGTAATATTTGGTAGAATAATTAAAAGGCAATTTAACATATTAGAGTTTATCGTTAGTTGATAAATAAATTAACTTACGTATTAAAATATTTAATTACTAAAATAATTTAATATAAATTTAATAATTAAACTAATTTAATTATTCGCATTTTTTCATACATTTATTTGAATACAGAATACTTTGATTAAGTAAACCTGTTCAAACTATGCAGACTATTTTCTAGGTCATTCTGTATCTAATTTGATGTAAAAAACACAACATTTTATAAGTATAGTAAATCTGTATATCTATTTTAATATTGTATCTAGTTTTATTTAATTAATTACCTGCTATGTGTAAATTTATATAAATTCATATGTATATTATATGATATCGTATATATATTTATAAATTTTAATAAAATAAATATCAAATAATGCGGTATTAAATACTCATAGGTATCTAGAATTAATAGACATATATAAATATATGTATGTAATGTATATATACACACACGATAAATATATATTGTAATGATATATACTTTATATAGATAATTTATATTTTCCCTATGTAATATATCTTCAATAATATATATTAATTAATATTATTGGAAATTTATATATGCCAAGGAATCAGATGATGTAACTATTATACAATATCATTATTTAAATTTTAAAATAAATGTATTTGTAATGCAAATAAAATATATTTTAACTTTTATTATATAAAAAAAAACTAAAATGACCTGGATTTATTTAAGTAATGAAATATACACACTATATTGTGCATAGCTTGGAAGTAGCATATCTTAAGGGTAGGTATATACTATACTTCATATTCTTTTTATTAAAATGATATTTTTCATAAAATATATTAATTTTTGTAAAATTAAAACTATTAATTTATATACTTTATTTTGAATTAAGATACTTAATTCATTATAAATGTGATTTTGAATTAATAATGTATATACTATCTGTTATGCATTCCTTAATGCTGCAGTCCAATGTGCACAGCAAATTAATTGCATCACTATATTACATAGTATCCTTAAATAATATAAATAACTATATTTGACTTACTCAATATATAGAAATTCTTATATACAATATATATTATATAATATATATTATATATAATATTATATTCTATAATATTCTATAATAATCTATAATATATATTATATATAATATATATTATGTATAATATATATTATATATAATATACATTTCCTAAATATTTAATTCTATATAGTTTACCGATTTAACTATGAATCATCATATATGATTAGTATGCTCATAATGAATCGCAGTGTTAATAGACGTGAGTTAATATACATGTAAGTCATATTATTTTCAATATGTTCATTTCATATTTTATCGCACGCAACTCTCAGTAATTTTTAATCGATATACGACGTTTTTGATCACATAATTATCATATTGTACAGTTCAAATATATATGTGGCACTATAAGAATCATGTACAAAACATTTAAACATTTATGTTATTAAATTAATTATTTGTTAAATTTGATCATTTATTATTATTATTAATATTAATCATTATTAATTAAATTCGTTTACAAACTTTGTATTTTCTTTGGTTTTTAATTAGATATTTTACTAAATATTCACTTATATATAAGTTAAAAACTATTTATAGTTTAAATTTAAATCAGTAATTTCTTAAAAAATATTATTTACAGCAAATTCCTAAATATAATAAGATCCCATAAAAATAAAATCAATAATTTTTAAATAATATGATATACTGTGATTGGACCGTAACCCCAAGGATTATAATAAATAATTTCAAGATTTATAGAGACGGAATCGAGATTTATAATTTTATATTTAATGTTTTATTATCTCTATCATTAAAATTACAAATTTAAAAATTATAATATATATAAATAAATATGAATGAGGAAAATAAACATGGATTATATATCAGGAATAAGAATAATAATTAAGTCTGAATTACTAATTGAATAAATATATCTATTTGTTTCATATTTTCTTATTAGTATTATTAATTTGATTTAAAAAAGTTATCATTATGTATGCTAGTATTATGTTAGCAAGAGTATTAATACTATTAAAACTATTTAAAGTTAATTAGCTTTAAATATATCTCGAATATAATCCCATGTGCGAGTGATTCAGTTTAAACATATGTATTCATTCAAGGAGTATATTCTATTTAATTTAATTCTATGAACTACATGATTTTATTAAACGTATCTACCAACGGGGTTGTACACGTAATATATAATAGAACTATTTCCAGTCTATAGTCATTATCTTTGAAATATTTAATTTATATTATAATTATAAATATTTTTTATATGGGATCTAAGATTATAATTACTATATTGGAAATAATACAAGATTACTCTGTACATACCAATACATTAGGTCTATGGGTAGACGGATACATACCTAATCTATTGGTGATAAAATGTATATTACTGAGTAAATATAATTAATGTTATAATGTTACATTAGTATCTCATATTAATATTGAGTAATATAATAGATACAAAACAAGATTAATATTGCAATACTATTAATATTGTATCCATGGATACAATCACATATTAAATCTAATAGTTATACCCAATATTACATTAGGTAATCCATATTAACCAAGGTAAGCTTGGGTAATAATAATTGGTGATAATATATAATTGGTGTAATATATAATAATTAAAAATATTTATAACTTTACATGAATTATTAACATTTTTATAATTGTTGCTCTATCTAAAGGTTTATTATTTTGTTATGATTTATACTGGTGGGCTAGAATAATATGTATACGTTATAATAGTTAAGTCTAGTTTTATAAATAAAATCTCGATTATATTTGCTGATATACCTATAATCATTGATAATTATAGTCTATAAGCTTCTATATTTGAATATTATAGGCTTAAGATAGCCCTAGTTCCCTGAAAAAATAGACTGGGATTTAAAGGCTATAAACTTTATTTCTATAGCAATATATTACTAGATTTTTCTGACTATATCCATTGATTATAATCACAAATTTAGAGAATAGGGTGATTTAATTTCAAATAAGTATAATTAAAATTTAAATAACATAATAAAATAATCAAAACAAGTTATATTATTCGATATGGAAAATCAAATAATAAAGTTTATTTTGGTTGAGTTATTATATTATTTAAATTTGAATTATCCCAATAAAACATTTAAAGATAGATCAGGATAAAATAAGATAACTTTAAAATAAAACGGAATCATTAATCTAGATAAATGTGTAGATTTATGAGAATATTAGCGTAATAAATAGTATTGGTATAATATATCAATTTGGTTTATTGGGTTATAATTGTTTAAACAAATCATCCTATACTCTAATTTTTTGTAAATATGTAATCATTATATATATATATATATATATATATATATATATATAAATGGTTATAACCATATAGTTATGAATTGTATAATACTTCCTATTATTATGGAAATAAGTTTTTTATTGAAATAATTTGGAGTAGCTACTAAATGCTCATTAGAACTGACATGTATTTTAAAATTATTCAGATATCTAAAATCTATAATCTAAATTATCAAAAGTTATTAAAAGTAAACGTATAAGCAAAAATTAAATTTATTAACACTCCATCATTTCCTGTATAATATTACATAATTGTTTAACTAGAATTAAATATAATTATAATTAAATAAATAACATATTTATAACGATTAGTTTGATCAGTATTATAATAGTTTTCATATTGATTATAATGCATGCATAGCTATATAGTGTATTATTTAACAATGTTTGTTAAATTGAATCTATGTATCTTTATTATACAAAACAATTAGTGATCTTATTACATTTTTTATATAACCTACGGGGTTACATAAGTACTCGTATTGTTTTGACATTTTGTTATTTCGTATTTCCTTAATATTGGTTTAAATACTAACATAATTTTAAATAGAAAATTAATAGATTAACAAAGAAATATATATATTTTTTTATTTTATAAAATAATTAAACCTAAACATATATAATTGTAATTATATATATTATATTTTATTTAAAATATTAATATGTTGATCATATCCTATGTTATATCCATATCGATATACAATAATGTAAATTTAACCTAGCTATTTAATTAAAATTCAATCAACATATATCAAAACGCCTAAGCATGAACTTATCAAGAGAGGAGAGAACAAATCAACTAGTGAAATAACTACCAATAAGTTAATCAATACAAATGTTAAAGTTGATGTCTTATTTAAATTAATTCTTACTGGTAATTTTAATTAAATATTACGTTATTATATTATAATTAATTGTAATCAATTTTTAATTAATATTTATCCTAAAAGGTTAATAATAACGTAAGGCATCAAACATAAGACATCATACTTATTTAATATTACATTTTGTATTTAAATCATAAAAGTTTTCTTTTAATATTTTTAATATACATTTTAAGTATCATTCACTATTATGACCAAATGGATATAAAACGGCATTCCCAAAATTAAATTGAGTCATTCAACAAACTTATGCCATTTCAAAACTATTTGTTTAAGAAATGGCTTAGTGTACGGCGTATACTGTACGGCGTACACTAAGCCATTTATATACAATGTACGGCGTACACTGTACGGCAAACACTAAGCCATTTATGTCCACTGTACGGCGTACACTGTACGGCGTACAATGTACGGCGTACACTGTACGGCGTACACTGTACGGCGTACACTGTACGGTATACACTAAGCCATTTATGTCCACTGTACGCCAAACTGTATAATGTACAGTGTACCGTGTACCGTGTGCAGTTCACAACATAATATATACCCCTGGCATTCTTAGGTACTTTCCAAATATTATAATTGTATATGTTGTTTATTAAATACGATAACATTTAATTGTTTTGGATTAATATATTATTTGTAATTCAGTCTTTTATAGTCCCACCTAAAGCATTTTTCAAGTTACTTTCATTTTGCTTATCAATTATATTAATAAATGGACTTTTAAGATAACAAAATGAAGGTAATTGACATTTGGCATATTAGCTTCAATACCAATTATCAATAAGCTGAATATTATAATCTAAATTAAAAGATTATATTTCAAGTTTACAAAATTCATGTAATTCATGTAAACATATTATATCACTAAAATTATTGGTATTCCAGGAAATGTTACAGATCACATATGGTACATTTTTTTGTTATATTAAAAACATAATTTATCATATCAAAATATATTTATAATAGTTACATAATCTCGTATTTCTGGGATTCTATTATAATAATCATTCTTATCGGATACGTTATTATTATACACACACACATACATATATATATATATATATATATATATATACATATATATATATATATATATATATATATATATATATATATATATATATGTATATATATATATGTATATCCGTAAATAATATCTCATAACTATATTGGGACATCACAAGAAACTAGATAATGTAAATATATAGATAATAAAAATATATTTTCACTTTTAAATAAAAAATAATTTGGATTGTTTCCTGGGATAATACATATAATATCAATTCGATTAATATAGTAGTAATATTGTAATCAATTAACAAGATGAATGATGAGCAATGTTAGTTTATATCATAAGCAAATATTATAATCGTATTATGATATTATGTTACATTATATAATAAAATATAACACATTATGTAAATATATATACTTTAGTATCAAAAATGAACATAACTTGAAATATTGAAGGCTTCCAATTATACTATTATTACAACGTTAGTTGGATATATATGATATATTAGTGAAGTGAAATATAACTATAATATAACTAACTGTATTGGTAATATTGCTTATTTAGCGAACTATTTATAGTTGAATAACAAACGATATATTTTTAAGATCAAATGTCAAATTTTATTAATTATATTCCTGAAATTGAGGTTTGATACTCGAGAATATATTTTATAAATCTATAAATTACATCACTGAGTATATATTAAGCTTATTTATTACGATTAAGCTAAAAGGTTTTTTATATAGCTTATGCTATATATACAATTAGTGTATACGGTATATCTATATAATGATATTTGTAATGATAGCTAGAATATTAATACTCTATAGACCATAAGTTTTACCGGATATGACGTAATGCGTAATGAAGTATTCGTGTAAATCGAAAAGAGACTTGATTTACTACGAATTGGATATATATAAGAAATATATATTATAAACTGTTTTTTAGCATTCTCCCTCTCCCTCTCCCTCTCCCTCTCCCTCTCCCTCTCCCTCTCCCTCTCCCTCTCCCTCTCCCTCTCCCTCTCCCTCTCCCTCTCCCTCTCCCTCTCCCTCTCCCTCTCCCTCTCCCTCTCCCTCTCCCTCTCCCTCTCCCTCTCCCTCTCCCTCTCCCTCTCCCTCTCCCTCTCCCTCTCCCTCTCCCTCTCCCTCTCCCTCTCCCTCTCCCTCTCCCTCTCCCTCTCCCTCTCCCTCTCCCTCTCCCTCTCCCTCTCCCTCTCCCTCTCCCTCTCCCTCTCCCTCTCCCTCTCCCTCTCCCTCTCCCTCTCCCTCTCCCTCTCCCTCTCCCTCTCCCTCTCCCTCTCCCTCTCCCTCTCCCTCTCCCTCTCCCTCTCCCTCTCCCTCTCCCTCTCCCTCTCCCTCTCCCTCTCCCTCTCCCTCTCCCTCTCCCTCTCCCTCTCCCTCTCCCTCTCCCTCTCCCTCTCCCTCTCCCTCTCCCTCTCCCTCTCCCTCTCCCTCTCCCTCTCTTTCCCTCTCCCTCTCCCTCTCCCTCTCCCTCTCCATCTCCCTCTCCCTCTCCCTCTCCCTCTCCCTCTCCCTCTCCCTCTCCCTCTCCCTCTCCATCTCCCTCTCCCTCTCCCTCTCCCTCTCCCTCTCCCTCTCCCTCTCCCTCTCCCTCTCCATCTCCCTCTCCATCTCCCTCTCTTACCCTCTCCCTCTCCCAATCCGTCTTCCCCACCCTCTCCCACTCCCACTCCCTCTTCATATCTCTCTTTCCCGTTCCTTCTCCTTCTCTCCTCCATCCCCATGCATCTCGTAAACCAATCCTACACAGTGCGTGACAGAGTTCCGTCCACTACTTTAATTAATACGTGTGTTCAATGTCGTTCATGTGTCACGTGATCGTGGACCTAAAGGTCACTTCATTAGTCGGTCGCATGTCGATTGCCCTTATAACACATTTGTTAGGAAATTGAATTCTCTTATGAAATTAACATATTTTAAACATACTTGTCCATGTCTTAATTAGAATATGTAAGTAAAATGAATAACCACGTAAGTATATCTGAAGTTCTAATTGTTCCCTTGAAGTAATTCCCTGATTATTTCCACTGATGACCTTCCTATTATTATTTGGAGTTTCCTTGACAGTTTATTATCCTTAGGTTTTCCTACTAAGAACTTTACATTGATTAGTTCCGATAGCATATTATCTTTAGATGATCTTTAGTCTTTGTAATTTAATTAATAACTTGCGTATTCTCTTTAACTTACGTATTGCCTTTAAAGTATACGGTCCCTTATGTTATGTATTCACTTTAACTTATGCTTTCACTTTTCATATTCACTATATTATTTGTATTGTTAATGTGTTCATTTAACGTTGTTCCTTTAACGTATTCCTTTATTAACAGCAATTGTTCTTTAGCTTTCCCCTTACATTGTTACCATGATTTGTTAACTTTCCCCTTACCTTGTTACATTGATTTGTTACCTTATTTCATTTGTTGACCGTATTAACTTGTTTCGTTTGCGTGCGTCGTTTACTATATAACAATGCATTGTCTTGCTTCCCTATGTTGTTTTCATTGTTCGCACACTGTATTCGTGTCTCTGAAGTTTAGTGTACAATAGACGTTTACAATAGGTACAAATGAGGGACAGTCTCAAAGGTCATTACTTTATGTGTATATTTATCTAGTGTAAATAATCGCATATTTGTAGCTGCATTTAAAAAAAAGAATAACTATTGTCATCAATATATTAGATATTAAGTTTCATAGCGATACACCGATATAGCGAATTATATAGAGTAAACTAAATCACCACATATTAGACAATTAAACAATATAATTGATGCTGAATACATTATAATAATTAAGATATATGACGATTCTGAAATAGATGAAGACTAATCTATAAATAGACCAAAACAACGCAATAACAATAACAATTGTTATGAGTGTAGACCGGGGAAATAGGAATGTGATTTAATTTATTATTAATAATAGCTACGAAGAGTAGTTTTGGAGATGCGATACGACGATAAGTACGGTTTTGTTAACAACATCTCTGTTTACCACGCATGCCACATGCCATAAAATGTTATCGCATGCAATTGGTATCATAGTAATATCGTGTTTACGCCGACTACCGTTATATACACAGAAAATGACGCAGGTGTGTATTTAGAATAGACTCGACTAGAGAATCATCATTATCTGATAACTTCACATACTGCACTAATTAGGCCTTTAATATCCTTTGATTAATTTAATTTATTTAATCAATTAATAAATTTGAATATATAATAATCATAATTAATTTAATTTTTAGAATATTATATTATAATAATTACTCATAATTTGTTGCAAATCGGAATTAACCTAATACTATTTAATGACAGGATTTTCTTTATATTATTAACTTCTTTACCGTTGTATAATTATCTCTATATTTATAACTATAGGTCTACCTATAGGACATGTATAATACACATTCTACATACAGTATGCACATTATATATAATATTAATTAAATGATGGGCAAGCTTAACTACAAAATTAAGAGTACAGATCCAAGGACGATACGTGTATCCTACAATAACGATAATATCCCTTAAATTGCATGTCCGGTATCACCGTAGATGAAAGTATAAGAAAGTAATAGAATAGATAAACCAATCCGATAAGGAACGACTGCATTAACTTCACGCCGAAAGCAGGTGATTGCGGGCGTTGTGGCGGGCGTTCTACGATTTCCACTATCGACTGCGTTCAGTCGTTCGCAGTGTTCGATCCGGTCTACGTCTCCGCAGTCGATACGCGTTAGCTTCCCGTTGCGTACTCCATCCCAACGTGTATTCCCGCCCCCCCGCCTCCCCCCGCCGTTACCGCGATGGCCCCCGAAGCCGTCGGATTCGTACGCGTTAAGCTTCTGCAGTGCGAACGGGGCATCACTACCCCTCCCGCTCCACCCATCGGCCCAGTTTGCCTGGGCTCGTCGCCCCTCCTCCAACAGACGAGAGCCGAGGCCGAGGTGTTTGACCCTTACGTAGCCATCAAGGTCAAGGAGGCCGAGACGACACCCGGTTAGATGATTGAACTTATAATTAACGTACTGCTAATATACGTGGTGACCTAGGTATTTAATACACGTGTTCATATTACAACGCACGCGTACAAATATCTATCTTCAATTAAAGATATCCCATGAGTATGTCCTATGAGTATGTCCTAGTTGTATGTTCAAATCTCTTAAAATTTTAAATCCCTTAATTCAAAGTGTCACTACAAAACAATTATAATTTTATACTAAAACATACTTTCAAATAGTTATATTCCAATTTGTTTATTATTGTAATCAAATTCTGGCATGCCTAACTAATGAATACTTTATTTATTACAGTAGAATATCATAACAATATATATACATATATATATATATATATATATATATATATATATATATATATATATTATTATAATATGATGATTCCTAGAGACTTTCGCATGGCTTTGTATAATTGAAATGTAAAAATAAACTACTACGATTTTATTGCCTAGTAGCTGATGCCACTAGTGATCTTGTAACATGATTTATATCTCCGGTTCATCTCTGCCAAATTACTTAATCGTCCGATTAAATCATCGATTGCGTAACCGATTACCGCAACGATTATATACTCGATGACAAATGTTCACCTGTTAAATGTGCTACTATAAATTACACACCATGCACAATGTATAGTGTACATTGTACACTGCATAGAGTATACTGAACAAAATGTCACGATCACAATTTATTACATAATAACAGCATATTCGTCGTACAATATACGTAACCTAGATTAAGTTGTATAGTTGAATACAACAGTAGTCTTATACTTCCCATGTAACCAGATGATGCCATTATTATAAATTCTTATATAATTATTTCAAATAACATATAATTATAATGTAATTTAAATACGAATAGAATATATTTGATATTTTATTATATATTAATAAAAATAAAATAACTTTGATGGTTTCCTGAGTTTATTAACTTTCGCGATTCATTATATTATAATATAATATCATAATGTAATCTAAATAAAGGAAATATATATGTGACGTACTGTATCGTAATGTAAGATAGAGTAACGTAACACCCGATTAATATGATATAATATGTCTACTGATATTCTAAACACAGAGGAGCATGCAGTGAATAGTATATTGACTCTTGGAATAATATATTTCAATATATATTATATTATAATTATGCAATATATAATAAAATTAATTATTTTAAATTACATATTATATTTAATATTACAATATATTTTGTATATTATTTGCCAAACAATAACATGATATATATATTAGTATAGCAAAATAGGTTGATTTATTTTCAAATAAATGATTGTGTTGGTAATATCAATGTAAAATATGAAACAGCCGCCATTAATCCGCAGCAAACAATTCAGGTAATTTAAATGTGAGACATATCATTTATTTTATATTAGATAAGTTTTCTGATACGTAGATTAATTGTATTATATAAAACTACTATTATTCTATTTGCTTGGCAACATTTCTCCTGATATACATATATGTATATATATATATATATATATATATATATATATGTATATATATATATATACGTATATATATGTATGTATATAAACATATATGTATAGCAGCCTACCTGTGTGCTCTATAATTAGCCCCTAGCTCCCCTCTCTTACACAAGAATTCGTATATACTCACACATGAACACACATACACACACACACATTAAAATACATAAACGCACATTTACGCACACCTATACAGAATATACATATATACATATACATACATATACACACTACACAACACTCACGTACATCCATACACACACACATATACATACACACATGTACAATCATACATACACACGCACGTACAAATATATACATATACACACATATATACATACACACATGTACATGCACACACACACACGCACGTACAACTACACACACATACACACATACACACATACACATACATAACACTTTCTTAACACTATAGAGATTAATTTTGTGGCATTAGGATACTTACAAATATTACAATTTGCTATTTCTTACTGGGGATATAATCAACTTCTTGTTTTTAAGATACATTTGCCTTGGTATTGCATAGTTCTATATTATATACAATATACGTTGCGTAGTGTACATCAAATACTGTGTACATTCCGTAACATCACTATTAAACTAGATATAAAACAATTATCATGTTATTATATTATATATTATTACATTATATTATATTATATGTTAGATTATTTTATTATAGTACATTACATTGCATTAAGTTTAATTATATTATATTTATTTATATTATAGAATAAAAGTGAAAATATATTTGATTTGCATTATATATAATTTATGTTTATTTTTCATTTAAAATAATGATATAAGATTATATAATAGTTACACCATCCTAAGAACCAGATGATTTAACTATTATAAATTCTTATATAATAATTATAATGAAATAAAATCATAATATAATTTAAATGTATGTCTCTTTTATTATATAACAAAAAAACTAAAAGCCCCTGAATGGTTTCTTGGGATTTAATTTCTGGATTCTATAGAAGTTATACTTACATAATACTTTGACGAAGTATCCTAAGAAAACAGATAATGTAACTATTATACAATCTTATATAATAATTTTAAATACAAAATAAACAAGTATTTGTAATACAAATAAAATAGATTTTCATTTTTATTATATAACAAAAAAACTAAAATGACCTGGATGCTTTCTTAGGATATGGTCAAAGTTACATCATTTTTTATTCTTAATTTAATTATTAACATTTAAAATAATTATTCGAACATGTTATTAAATTTTTTTTTATTTTTGTTAACATATTAAAGAATTTACAAAACTATATTTACTTAATCGCTGTGTAACCAGTGAAATTAAGGCAACACATTAAGACCTGGATGGTTTGCAGGATAATTACTAACTTTAAGTATTATCGTCCCCTCTCGTTTTGCTATTATGTGACGAATGTTGGAATAGTGACACCCGGTAATCACTTATAAGTGGTATTCAATACGATAAGTGTATTCAATGTCATGCGCAAAGTGGAATAAAATGGAAATCTACAAACAAAACTTATTTTAAATTCTGTTTATTTTCATTGTTTTATGCGTGATATTTATGATTAAAAAGTATAACAAATTAAAAAAAGTGTAAAACTACAAAATGACTGCATTATATTATTTTGAGTTTTTCCTATTGTGTTCGATAAAGTCACAAGTTATATAATTATTACAATCTACATATATAATATATATATATATTATATATGTATATATATATATGTATATATATATATATATATGTAATATATATATATATATATATATATATATATATATGTATATATATAACATAATTATAAAAAATAAAATTACTGCCATCATTTGTGAATATATTGCACTAAAGAAAATAAAACAGTTTGCAGAGTTGAATGACTTCTAACTCGTGGCCATAAATACTTACCGGTGTGAGATATCATTTATAAACGGATACTAAGCAAAAGGCATTGTATTGTATGTATTGCATGCACTGCGATATATAATATTGCACCCAAACACACACACGCATGCACACATACACACGTATACACGAACAATGTGTATGTACATACCTATATACTCATACACATACTCATATATATATACACATATGCACGAATATACATACATACATGAACATAGACATGACAATGCACATATACATATACATTGTATACATACCATATTAGGAATGAATGACACCGTTCTGGATTTGTTAAGATTTTTATTGTAGAAAGAAGTTTAAAAATAATAATTATAAATAATAATAATAATAAAACCCTCATTTCAAACCTCTACACATTTAAAAACTGAAGTTCGATACACTCTCACAAATGATTTTCTATCCACTCACTCTCGATACAATATATATTAACTAGATTCTAATATATAAGTATTATCTTTGCTAACTGGATAACTAATAATCTACTTATATAAATACAACAAATTCAACCTATTCGACCTATTCCTAGCATAGATTCAAATATTACTTGCTGAATCCACGAAATATTTAGTTTTTAATTTTAAACATAAACTAAACGTTGACAAAAACACAATTAAATAAGACAAATGAAATGATAACCCAATTCTACTGATGCCATCCTATACTATCTACAACAAATCTATCATAAATACATCTTCTAAACTATTAAATCTCCCTTAAAATTACAAATCCTACTTTCAAAAAAAAGTAAACCAAAAAAGTAAACAGATTTTTTCTACGTTACTCACCACTTGGTTCGAAATAATATACGTATACACATTTACACACATGTACGCACACACACATACACATTCATACATACATACATACATACATACATACATACATACATATATATATATATATATATTTATATACATATATATAGTTATATACATATATTACAGTAAACAAATCAGTTGATTTTATTGTTTTCATTAATTTATTTTTATTATTTTTGATATTCATTTGTAAATCCCGCTATATATAAACCCTGATATAATACGGTAGTTACTATATATAGTATATATTATGTATATTTATTAAATATTATCATTGGGTTGATAGTAAATATCACTCGGTAGTTATTATATATAATATGTAGTGACTACTAGTATACTGGTATACTATATATTCCAATATATCTTCTAATATAGTGTCATTTATTTACAATATTAAGATATAATGAACAATGTAGTGGTTATACTACGGGTCTTTTCATAAATATAAATGAGTGTTTATTCAAACGGTGTGTGTTAATGTGTACCTAGACGATTGTTTGAATGTCTTTTCGAAGTGTGCCTGGTATTTTTCTACCATCTCTCTTTTATAAATAGACCATTTTTATGTGTCTTATATGCAGTCGATCTACTTTTTTAGGAATATAACTCTATACGTTATAGAGAGCTTGTAAAAAAAAGTCTGGGTATATTTATAGGCATTTGATCTTAATGCAGAGTATTCTCTCTAATGTATATATATATATATATATATATATATATATATATATATATACATATATATTACATTATAGTATATGATATTACCAATAACAACTCACAAGAATGCCATCAGGGTCAGTTTGAAATATATTTTATTTATATTAAAAATATCCCAAGAAACGTGATGATTTAATTATTATTTAATCATATATAAGTTTTTAAGCGAAAAATATACATCTCGAAATACCAGATAATATAACTACCATACCATTTTATATAACTTTTTAAAACAATAAATAAACATTATATATAACGTAAATAAATTATATGTTTACATTTATTATATAACAAAATACTAAAAATGATATGGATGATTTTTCTGTGATATCTTTATTTTTTATTTAAAATAATATATAGAATTGGATAATAGTTACATAATGTGATGTCTTCCCAAGTAACCAGATGATGTAACTATTATACTGACTTATAGAATTATTTTAAATTAAATATAATACAAATATAATTTAAATACAAATAAAATTAATTTTCTCTTTTATTATTGAGCAAAAAAACGCCTGGATGGTTTCTTTGGTTGGGTCGTTACTTTATAATCGAAACTATCCATAGAATTTTATGTTTCGTAGTATAATTAAATTGAAAATAAATTCAATTATATAACTATCAATGTAATGCTTTACCTATACGTCGTGAGCAAACACGAATACATACTCTCATATACATGCATAGTTGATAACATACTAATACGCCCATATAAACCGCTCAATATACACTGTACATTGTATTTGTACAGTGTATATTGTACAGTGTACAATATACACTGTACAAATATATAGATACATTCACACATACACACAAACACATTCACATACATTCATGTGAATATATAATATATATTTCTAGTTTAGTTTTCAGTAAAAAGCAAGATATACAATAAAACTAGTTTTGTTTAAATTGTGTTACAAAAATTAAAAAATGATATAAAGCGATTCAATAAATTACCTGGATTACCTGGACACACGCACACACATACATACACACACACACACACTAACACACACACATACACACACATACACACACATACACACACACACACATATATATATATATATATATATATATACATATAGATATAGATATATATAGATATATACATATAAGGATTGCAAGGTAAAATATATGTAACTGTGTCATAATATAATCATCATTTAAATACTCAAGAAACCAGATGATGTAATTATTATACTCACTTATATAATTATTTTGAATACAAAATAAATGTAATATATATTCATAATACAAATAAAATATATTTCCAAACAATTATTATATAACAAACAAATAAAATAATGCGAATGATTTCCTTGGTATTTCGTATATTCGATGATGTATAATTTACATTATTTTGTACAGCATATATCATACTAACTTGATTTACAGAACTATGCTATACAGTTAACTGGAATATTGTCATTACTCTTCATTAATCGTACATAAATACCTGTACCAAGACCGTATTAATGTGCAAACACTTGCAGTGATGTATAATAGACCAGATATACAAGAATATATTTGTATGCAGTAGATAACTTCGTATACATTCTACAACAAATACCGGTATTTAACTATATATTGATATTTATATGTATATCAATCATTAATAATAATTCCAAAAAACCATATACTCCATAAGCTATCTAGGGTATGGTGTATCATGCAACACATACGTGTGTTAAGGTAAGTTCACTTTAGTGATGGCTTCCCAAAAGTCGATATTCACGAAGCTAACGGATTTTAGGATATTCCTCGATGGAGTTATGCGTCTCGAGTTCATTGTCTGTATTATTGTCTGTCCACATCTCGTTTGTAATACTACGCTATGAGCTGTATCTATACAATGCTTCTAATGTTCTTACCACTATTGTATTTATTTATATTCATTTTAAGATTGTATCACCGTTTGCTTAGGTTTGTTTGATAGTATGAATTCGTTAAACAACAACAATAACGTTTGCTATAGTGTAAACTGTACACTATTATTATAGTGTATGAAGTATACAGTGTAAGAAGCAAACAAACTGTACACTGTATATTGTATAATGTACATTGTACAATATATACTGTACATTATTTACTGTACATTGTACATTGTACAATGTACAACTGTACATTGTACAGTGTACAATGTACATTATACACTGTACTTTGTACACTGTAAATTATACACTGAACATTGTACACTGTACATTGTACAATGTACAATGTACATTGTACAATGTACAATGTACATTGTACATTTTATACTGTACATTTTATACTGTACATTTTATACTGTACATTTTATACTGTACATTTTATACTGTACATTTTATACTGTACATTTTATACTGTACATTTTATACTGTACATTGTACAATGTATATTGTACACTGTACATTGTACACTGTACATTGTACACTGTACATTGTACACTGTACATTGTACACTGTACATTGTACACTGTACATTGTACACTGTACATTGTACACTGTACATTGTACACTGTACATTGTACACTGTACATTGTACACTGTACATTGTACACTGTACATTGTACACTGTACATTGTACACTGTACATTGTACACTGTACATTGTACACTGTACATTGTACACTGTACATTGTACACTGTACATTGTACACTGTACATTGTACACTGTACATTGTACACTGTACATTGTACACTGTACATTGTACACTGTACATTGTACACTGTACATTGTACACTGTATTATACAATGTATATAATTCCGAAATTGGAGACATCTTGATGTAGTTGCTAGTTGTCTATACATACCTATAGTTATAATGATTTGGTTTACCTATAGTGAGTATAGAACTTAATGGTCTATAGACAGTTTATTATTTTTATTCAACATTATATTTATATGTATATTAATGTATACATATATATGTATATATATGTATATATATATATATATATATATATATATATATATATATATATATATGTGTGTATATATATATATATATATATTAATGGTAAATACATGAATAACACGTGGTGAGCATTATTCTCTTTAATAGTAGATACCCACTCACCGCTATGCCCTTTGTAGTCATTCCTCTTTAAATGTAATGTATACATTAGTATATATATATATATATATTATACAAATAGGCCGACTTTACAGACAGACCGCTGGCCATTGTCGAGTGCGTTTCTATTGTTTATATTAATCTTCTTTTTTTAATTCGTATCATCCACGATCTACGGAATATATTTTATACGCTAGAAGATAGAATGTAATACAATCGCATTATAAAGTATATATAAGTTTGTACTAGCCATTACACACTACTATATGTAATATTTTCCTTTAAGTATTTTCGTATAGAACAACCTGAATATACTGATCTTCTGCAAAACCACCACATACTCATTGCTCTTATAAATACATATTCACAAGTATTTGCTGTCTACTAGAATTCGTGATGTTATCTCCATACTTTGAAATTCAAGTTTAAAGATACTTTGTGTCTTTACTGACGAGCGTTTCTATTAATAGTTCATATGTTAATTTATACACGTATTTATTACATCTCCTGCTCTACTCTACTATATTCTACTCTACTCTACTCTACTCTACTCTACTCTACTCTACTCTACTCTACTCTACTCTACTCTACTCTACTCTACTCTACTCTACTCTACTCTACTCTACTCTACTCTACTCTACTCTACTCTACTCTACTCTACTCTACTCTACTCTACTCTACTCTACTCTACTATACTCTACTCTACTCTACTCTACTCTACTCTACTCTACTCTACTCTACTCTACTCTACTCTACTCTACTCTACTCTACTCTACTCTACTCTACTCTACTCTACTCTACTCTACTCTACTCTACTCTACTCTACTCTACTCTACTCTACTCTACTCTACTCTACTCTACTCTACTCTACTCTACTCTACTCTACTCTACTCTACTCTACTCTACTCTACTCTACTCTACTCTACTCTACTCTACTCTACTCTACTCTACTCTACTCTACTCTACTCTACTCTACTCTACTCTACTCTACTCTACTCTACTCTACTCTACTCTACTCTACTCTACTCTACTCTACTCTACTCTACTCTACTCTACTCTACTCTACTCTACTCTACTCTACTCTACTCTACTCTACTCTACTCTACTCTACTCTACTCTACTCTACTCTACTCTACTCTACTCTACTCTACTCTACTCTACTCTACTCTACTCTACTCTACTCTACTCTACTCTACTCTACTCTACTCTACTCTACTCTACTCTACTCTACTCTACTCTACTCTACTCTACTCTACTCTACTCTACTCTACTCTACTCTACTCTACTCTACTCTACTCTACTCTACTCTACTCTACTCTACTCTACTCTACTCTACTCTACTCTACTCTACTCTACTCTACTCTACTCTACTCTACTCTACTCTACTCTACTCTACTCTACTCTACTCTACTCTACTCTACTCTACTCTACTCTACTCTACTCTACTCTACTCTACTCTACTCTACTCTACTCTACTCTACTCTACTCTACTCTACTCTACTCTACTCTACTCTACTCTACTCTACTCTACTCTACTCTACTCTACTCTACTCTACTCTACTCTACTCTACTCTACTCTACTCTACTCTACTCTACTCTACTCTACTCTACTCTACTCTACTCTACTCTACTCTACTCTACTCTACTCTACTCTACTCTACTCTACTCTACTCTACTCTACTCTACTCTACTCTACTCTACTCTACTCTACTCTACTCTACTCTACTCTACTCTACTCTACTCTACTCTACTCTACTCTACTCTACTCTACTCTACTCTACTCTACTCTACTCTACTCTACTCTACTCTACTCTACTCTACTCTACTCTACTCTACTCTACTCTACTCTACTCTACTCTACTCTACTCTACTCTACTCTACTCTACTCTACTCTACTCTACTCTACTCTACTCTACTCTACTCTACTCTACTCTACTCTACTCTACTCTACTCTACTCTACTCTACTCTACTCTACTCTACTCTACTCTACTCTACTCTACTCTACTCTACTCTACTCTACTCTACTCTACTCTACTCTACTCTACTCTACTCTACTCTACTCTACTCTACTCTACTCTACTCTACTCTACTCTACTCTACTCTACTCTACTCTACTCTACTCTACTCTACTCTACTCTACTCTACTCTACTCTACTCTACTCTACTCTACTCTACTCTACTCTACTCTACTCTACTCTACTCTACTCTACTCTACTCTACTCTACTCTACTCTACTCTACTCTACTCTACTCTACTCTACTCTACTCTACTCTACTCTACTCTACTCTACTCTACTCTACTCTACTCTACTCTACTCTACTCTACTCTACTCTACTCTACTCTACTCTACTCTACTCTACTCTACTCTACTCTACTCTACTCTACTCTACTCTACTCTACTCTACTCTACTCTACTCTACTCTACTCTACTCTACTCTACTCTACTCTACTCTACTCTACTCTACTCTACTCTACTCTACTCTACTCTACTCTACTCTACTCTACTCTACTCTACTCTACTCTACTCTACTCTACTCTACTCTACTCTACTCTACTCTACTCTACTCTACTCTACTCTACTCTACTCTACTCTACTCTACTCTACTCTACTCTACTCTACTCTACTCTACTCTACTCTACTCTACTCTACTCTACTCTACTCTACTCTACTCTACTCTACTCTACTCTACTCTACTCTACTCTACTCTACTCTACTCTACTCTACTCTACTCTACTCTACTCTACTCTACTCTACTCTACTCTACTCTGACCTACTTCCTCCACAGCATAATTTAACCTGTTCGGGAGTTATGCAAATTATCGATATTTATTAGTGGCGCATAAAAGCGAATCGATTATATAACTATAGAGAAAGTGCAGCTAGTTATCGAGGTAGTGGAGACCTAGTGACTGCGTATGTTGTGGTAGAGGTAATGGTGTAGTTAGATGTAGAGGTAGAGGGTGATATAGCTGTAGAGATAAGGGTAGAGGTAGAGGTTGATATAGCTGTAGAGATAAGGGTAGAGGTAATGATGTAGTTAGATGTAGAGGTAGAGGGTGATATAGCGGTATAGATAAGGGTAGAGGTAGAGGGTGATATAGCTGTAGAGATAAGGGTAGAGGTAATGATGTAGTTAGATGTAGAGCTAGAGGTTGATATAGTGGTATAGATAAGGGTAGAGGTAATGGTGTAGTTAGATGTAGAGGTATAGGGTGATATAGCGGTAGAGATAAGGGTAGAGGTAATGGTGTAGTTAGATGTAGAGGTAGAGGGTGATATAGCGGTAGAGATAAGGGTAGAGGTAATGGTGTAGTTAGATGTAGAGGTAGAGGGTGATATAGCTGTAGAGATAAGGGTAGAGGTAATGATGTAGTTAGATATAGAGGTAGAGGGTGATATAGCGGTAGAGATAAGGATAGAGGTAATGATGTAGTTAGATGTAGATATAGAGGGTGATATAGCGGTAGAGATAAGGATAGAGGTAATGATGTAGTTACATGTAGAGGTAGAGGGTTATATAGCGGTATAGATAAGGGTAGAGGTAATGGTGTAGTTACTGTAGAGCTAGAGGGTGATATAGCGGTAGAGATAAGGGTAGAGGTAATGGTGTAGTTAGATGTAGAGGTAGAGGGTGATATAGCGGTATAGATAAGGGTATATGTACAGGGTGATATAGCTGTAGAGATAAGGGTAGAGGTAATGATGTAGTTAGATGTAGAGGTAGAGGGTGATATAGCTGTAGAGATAAGGGTAGAGGTAATGATGTAGTTAGATGTAGAGATAGAGGGTGATATAGCGGTAGAGATAAGGGTAGAGGTAGAGGTTGATATAGCGGTATAGATAAGGGTAGAGGTAATGATGTAGTTAGATGTAGAGGTAGAGGTTGATATAGCTGTAGAGATAAGGGTATAGGTAGAGGTTGATATAGCCGTAGAGATAAGGGTAGAGGTAATGATGTAGTTAGATGTAGAGGTAGAGGTTGATATAGCTGTAGAGATAAGGGTAGAGGTAGAGGTTGATATAGCGGTAGAGATAAGGGTAGAGGTAATGATGTAGTTAGATGTAGAGGTAGAGGTTGATATAGCTGTAGAGATAAGGGTAGAGGTAATGGTGTAGTTACATGTAGAGGTAGAGGTTGATATAGCTGTAGAGATAAGGGTAGAGGTAGAGGTTGATATAGCGGTAGAGATAAGGGTAGAGGTAATGATGTAGTTAGATGTAGATGTAGAGGGTGATATAGCTGTAGAGATAAGGGTAGAGGTAATGGTGTAGTTACTGTAGAGATAGAGGGTGATATAGCTGTATAGATAAGGGTAGAGGTAATGATGTAGTTACATGTAGAGGTAGAGGGTGATATAGCTGTAGAGATAATGGGGGTAGAGATAGTAGTAGAGATAGATGTATATATAATGGTATGGTTAGTGATACATCAAGGTGTAAAAGATGGGGCTAGTGGTATTCGTAAAGGTATATGTAGATGTAGATGTAGATGTAGATGTAGTGTATATCCATTACAATTACTCTCAACTCTAGGGTTTGGTATAGAGAATGATATCGTTAATCTTATGGATTAGTATCTACAATTGACAGGCTTAATGATATGTCAATAACATTTAAACGAGCGCTGGAGGTACACGATGATAGTCAGATATAGTAGATGAAACAGTGATGGAAGGATAAAGGAGGAACATATTGTAGAAGGATATGACGAGGAAGAACAGATATTTAGTCCTGCAATGCCTTACCATGAATATATTATGCAAGAAGATGAGATACTTAAAAGAAAAATAACAAAAAACGCCTGTGAATAGATTTAATCATACTTGTAATATATATATATATATATATATATATATATATATATATAAGTGAATCCATCTTGTAAATACGGAGTTCTTGATATAATATTACAACTTTACATTTTTATAGTAGTATTATAAATTGTGAATTATATACGATATAGCAAATAATATCGCCTTATAAATAATATTTCATGTACAATGTGTATAGTAGACTTATATAGTGGACTTATATAGTGGACTTATATAGTGGACTTATATAGTGGACTTATATAGTGGACTTATATAGTGGACTTATATAGTGGACTTATATAGTGGACTTATATAGTGGACTTATATAGTGGACTTATATAGTGGACTTATATAGTGGACTTATATAGTGGACTTATATAGTGGACTTATATAGTGGACTTATATAGTGGACTTATATAGTGGACTTATATAGTGGACTTATATAGTGGACTTATATAGTGGACTTATATAGTGGACTTATATAGTGGACTTATATAGTGGACTTATATAGTGGACTTATATAGTGGACTTATATAGTGGACTTATATAGTGGACTTATATAGTGGACTTATATAGTGGACTTATATAGTGGACTTATATAGTGGACTTATATAGTGGACTTATATAGTGGACTTATATAGTGGACTTATATAGTGGACTTATATAGTGGACTTATATAGTGGACTTATATAGTGGACTTATATAGTGGACTTATATAGTGGACTTATATAGTGGACTTATATAGTGGACTTATATAGTGGACTTATATAGTGGACTTATATAGTGGACTTATATAGTGGACTTATATAGTGGACTTATATAGTGGACTTATATAGTGGACTTATATAGTGGACTTATATAGTGGACTTATATAGTGGACTTAGATTTAATTGGTGCACCGTACAGTGTACACATTACTTTAGTCGAATTGCCGGCGATTTGGTGAAGTCAATTTATAACAATCAACGCATAGCTTTTTAAAATATTCTAATTTTAATAATATGCGTTCAATGAAATTACCACTGCAGTATATTTAGGTTAAGACAAAGTGTAGTCCGGCCAGATACTAGAACCACTCGCCTATTGCCTGGAAGGCAATGTCCAATACATGTTTGTATATATTATATACGACATATAATATATAATGCACATTTCGTATTCTATAATAAATATATTTCACCACTGCAATAGTTTCTGTTTAATGGTATGTACCGTATACTATAATATAATACAGTAATATATATATATAAACACATTATAAAGTTAAGTGTTGTTAACTATGTCAAATAATATATATTATAACTAATATTGTGTATGATATCGTGGTAAATAATAAAATGTATAAGTCTGATAAGGAATCGTCTAAATGTAAACAAAAGAATATTTGCATTATTTAATTATTAAATTGTTCGGTTGCATGAAAACTTAGAACATTCTGATCCTGAAAGTGAATATGGAGCAAGTGAAGTATAAGTTATTTAATTGTACCGTCGCAGTAAATAAATACAATATAGTAGTAGCCCAAGTAACTACCCAAACCCGATTACATTTAATTGACTTATTTAATTATGTATTATTAACGTGAACATATTTATTTCTATATTTAAATATCCTTTTTATATTTTCTAGCAAATATGTATACGATATGATTGTTGTCGTAGCATTGTTTAGCAGTTGCATACATCGTGTTTATTAATCGTATGTCTTATGGGATAAACTCACATAATTATTGTCTTAAATATTGTCTTAAATGCGTTTAATCAGAAAATTAAGACTATCCAGTGGATATGTGGGTATACACAGTCTACATTGCACAATATGCAATGCACATACATTGTACAAGGTACCGTGAATATTAAATACCTACCTGTTTAAATGTAAACAAATTCCGCACGGTTTCCGTAAGGATGCAAATGTAATTCAAACAATTTGGCAGACGCGATGAAATCACCAGCGTTGTATATTTGACAGCTACTAGTAGGTCTAGTAGGTGTAGTAGACGTAGTAGGTGTAGTGGGCGTATTAGGTGTAGTAGACGTAGTAGACGTAGTAGACGTAGTAGACGTAGTAGACGTAGTAGAGGTAGTAGACGTAGTAGACGTAGTAGACGTAGTGGACGTAGTAGACGTAGTAGACGTAGTAGACGTAGTAGACGTAGTAGACGTAGTAGACGTAGTAGACGTAGTAGACGTAGTAGACGTAGTAGACGTAGTAGACGTAGTAGACGTAGTAGACGTAGTAGACGTAGTAGACGTAGTAGACGTAGTAGACGTAGTAGACGTAGTAGACGTAGTAGACGTAGTAGACGTAGTAGACGTAGTAGACGTAGTAGACGTAGTAGACGTAGTAGACGTAGTAGACGTAGTGGACGTAGTGGACGTAGTGGGCGTAGTGGACGTAGTGGACGTAGTGGACGTAGTGGACGTAGTGGACGTAGTGGACGTAGTGGACGTAGTGGACGTAGTGGACGTAGTGGACGTAGTGGACGTAGTGGACGTAGTGGACGTAGTGGACGTAGTGGACGTAGTGGACGTAGTGGACGTAGTGGACGTAGTGGACGTAGTGGACGTAGTGGACGTAGTGGACGTAGTGGACGTAGTGGACGTAGTGGACGTAGTGGACGTAGTGGACGTAGTGGACGTAGTGGACGTAGTAGACGTAGTAGACGTAGTGGACGTAGTGGACGTAGTGGGCGTAGTGGACGTAGTGGACGTAGTGGACGTAGTGGACGTAGTGGACGTAGTGGACGTAGTGGACGTAGTGGACGTAGTGGACGTAGTGGACGTAGTGGACGTAGTAGGCGTAGTGGGCGTAGTGGGCGTAGTGGACGTAGTAGACGTAGTAGGCGTAGTAGGTGTAGTAGGTGTAGTAGGTGTAGTGGGTATAGTTGTTGTAGTAGTTATATTGTATCCACCTCCAAGGAACTCCTATTAATTAATATAGCTACATGCATGACGGTAACCCCTCTTCACGCCCATTACCCACGTTACTAGTTATGTCAGAGTATATATCGTCCTATCATAAATACATATCACCTGGATGTGACCATACAGTGTATAGCGTACAGTGTACAGTAGGCTGCATCATCTTTTCAGAATTAACTCACCCAGCACATCAACTTAAGGCATGTAAAAATTAATCATATAATTAAAACAAATATATTTGCAATATTAAGGTAGCACTAGAAGTCTAAATTTATCGACTTATTAAAAATTATAGAGATTTTTAAGAAAAAGTTACTTAAATAAAAAAGTACTTTATTTTCACCAATAATTATGTGTAATCGGCAGCTTCCAATTTATATATATTTCCATTTAATATTGTTAATTAAATTATCCTTATAGATTAAGTTATTTCAAAACTACAAATACAATTTTTAATTTTGCAACTTTAAATAATTTTACCTACAATATCCTGTAATAAATTAGATGTAAATTAGTATTGTAAAAAGTGTAATATATATTTATGTATATATCTTAAATAATAATTACTCATTAACTACTGATTTAGTATTATTTCTAGGTTTAATATTAATATTAATTATTAATATTTATAATAATATAAGTTCTAGAATTTCCAGGAATAATTTTTAATATTCTAATATCAATAAATTATCAATACTACTATCAAATTAACTTATATTTACTATTAACTATATTCAATAATAGTTAATATTACATAGATATAACTATCAAAAAATAAATCATATTTCGTAAAAATTTACATATCTGCATATAATTTAATAAATTTTGCTTTTTTTTGTATCTCAACGGTGTATATAGCATTACACCGTTACACCATTATAGTGTATCGCAAAGTGAGTATATATTTAAAAAAAATTATTTCTAAATAAAATATTTGAAATTTGAATTTTTTTAATGAAAAACACTTAGAAATCCAAATTAAATTAAATTTGTAATATTTTTTTATCATTTCCTA
>OZ038313.1:13978079-13985958 GCA_964035775.1 Osedax frankpressi | reverse complement strand
ATTTTTTTAAATCCCAAAATTTGGAGTAGTCTTCGAGTAGTCATACATTTTGACAAAATCTTCGATATCGTAGTAGCAGGGATAGTTGCTAGCGCTCCGCGCTTGCTGGGATTTTCTGAAGTCGCATTATATTAGGGGGGATACTCGTATGTATAAATATGAGTAATGTCAGTATATAGTATATCTATAGGGGCAGCATCTTATATTAAAGCTTTAATATAACTAGCTCGGACACGGGCATTTTATTTTGACTTATTTTAAGTTATACCAATTATTGTTAAGTATTATAAACATTCATAATATTAGTACTTCGTGATACATTTGAATAATTATGATGTTTATAAAGTATTTTTTTATATCAAATATTATTTACAAAATCTTTATAATAAAATATATAACACGTGTTATGTATAATGTATATTGTTAAATATAACATTATATATGTAATAAATATACTATGAACATTTTATAAACATGTTATTAACATACTATTAAAACAAATGTTTTATTTACAATATTGCATATATATTTATATTACATAATATACACTATGTATTACTGTATCTTATATTATTTTATTACTATATATTAATGTATCTTATATTATTTTATTACTAGATAGTTGTATAATAGTTTCTCATAGTGATATTGTAATATTTTATTTTTGTATAGAAATAATAAGATATGTAATTAAATTTATATAAAATATATATTTTATAAAATTTACAATAATGTCTCATTTGTCGTGTAGGTTAATGCGTTGTAAATTTTCGTTATTGCGTTATGTAGAATTACATCTAATTAAATATTTTTAATGATCCTAGGTTCAAATCTCTCTTGTAATGCTTTGAATTTTTATATCAATTTAAAAAAATATTTTAATTACAATACATAACAAGAATAAATAGTTTTACCTATGTTAATTTACATCAAGTATTGTTACCTATTATAACCATTTATAATATTATTACTTAATCATGATATATCTGAATAATTATGGTAAATTGTAAATTTTAAATATTTTTTTATAAAAGTGTTACCATAAAATATATAACATATACGATATACATGTAATAAATATACTATGACAATTTTATGAATATGTTATTAACATACTATTAAAACAAATGTTTTATTTACACTATTGTATATATATGTATATTACATAGTATACACTATGTATTACTGTATCTTATATTATTTTATTACTATGTATTAATGTATCTTATATTATTTTATTACTAGATAGTTGTATAATAGTTTCTCATAGTGATATTGTAATATTTTATTTTTGTATAGAAATAATAAGATATGTAATTAAATTTATATAAAATATATATTTTATAAAATTTACAATAATGTCTCATTTGTCGTGTAGGTTAATGCGTTGTAAATTTTCGTTATTGCGTTATGTAGAATTACATCTAATTAAATAATTTTAATGATCCAAGGTTCAAATCTCTCTTGTAATGCTTTGAATTTTTATATCAATTTAAAAAAATATTTTAATGACAATACATAACAAGAATAAATAGTTTTACCTATGTTAATTTACATCAAGTATTGTTACCTATTATAACCATTTATAATATTATTACTTAATCATGATATATCTGAATAATTATGGTAAATTGTAAATTTTAAATATTTTTTTATAAAATTGTTACCATAAAATATATAACATATACGATATACATGTAATAAATATACTATGACAATTTTATGAATATGTTATTAACATACTATTAAAACAAATGTTTTATTTACACTATTGTATATATATTTATATTACATAGTATACACTATGTATTACTGTATCTTATATTATTTTATTACTATGTATTAATGTATCTTATATTATTTTATTACTAGATAGTTGTATAATAGTTTCTCATAGTGATATTGTAATATTTTATTTTTGTATAGAAATAATAAGATATGTAATTATATAAAATATATATTTTATAACATTTACAAAAAAGTCTCATTTGTCGTGTAGGTTAATGCGCTGTAAATTTTCGTTATTGCGTTATGTAGAATTACATCTAATTAAATATTTTTAATGATCCTAGGTTCAAATCTCTCATGTAATGCTTTGAATTTTTATATCAATTTAAAAACATATTTGATATCACTATTAAAAACATATTTTAATGTAAATGACAATACATAACAAGGATAAATAGTTTTACCTATGTTAATTTACATCAAGTATTATTACCTATTATAACCATTTATAATATTATTACTTAATATTACTTAATCATGATATATCTGAATAATTATGGTCATTGTAAATTTTAAATATTTTTTTATAAAATTGTTACCATAAAATATATAACATATACGATATACATGTAATAAATATACTATGACAATTTTATGAATATGTTATTAACATACTATTAAAACAAATGTTTTATTTACAATATTGTATATATATATTTATATTACATAGTATACACTATGTATTACTGTATCTTATATTATTTTATTACTAGATAGTTTTATAATAGTTTCTCATAGTGATATTTTATTTTTGTAGAAATAATAATATATGTAATTAAATAAATATAAAATATATATTTTTTTAAATTTACAAAAAGTGTTCGTATGTCGTGTAGCTTAATGCTCTGTACGTTTTCTTTATATATATATAAAGGAAACGTACAGCGTATTAACGTATACGTTATGTAGAATTACATCTAATTACATATTTGTAATGATCTAGGTTCAAATATATCTTGTAGCGCATTGAATAGTCGCTATATTTGTAATACAAAAATTATATATTTATTTACTGTTACAATATTAAGTTTCATAGTATTTGTTTTCATTATACATAAATGAGTTAAATTTTTCTATAGATATATTATTAACTAGGTATTAAATAATAAGTGATACATATATCTCAAAAATAGTAGCTTCATAATAATTAAGTTCGATATAATTTTCATGGAAATAATATATTAATTGAAAAAGAGTTCATAGTAAAATTAATTATAAATATACTTCAACTTGATCATTTTTATGCTTAAATAATTTTTTTTTAATATTGCAAAAATTTTAATTGATCACGGGTCCATAACTCAGAAACAGTTATTAATTTTAAGAATCTTACAATATATTATCTAAAATTATAAATAAAATCGAAATATGTTTAAAATATTTTGTGCTCGATAATTCTATATTAATTAAATTAATTATGAGTTGTTAGATATTTATGAGTGGCTAGTATATTTAAATATATGCATTACATTAAACATATTAAATAAGTAAATTACAATAATTATCAGAAATTAAATTAAATACTGTATTATATTATAACCAAATAAAAAATTATATTGTATATAATGATATTGCTTTATTCTATTAATTTATTTAATGTTCTTATATTAGATTTTAATACATTATTGAATTTCGTTCGGACTTTTAAATATATTTCTTCCTCGGAAAGTTTTAATAAACACGGTGGAGAATATATTTTTAATATTTCTATTATTTCTTGCTTTCCTGAAAATTTTTAATTAACTATTTGTAATTATCAGTATTAAAATTAAATATGAATTATACATAAATTAAGAATAATTTTTATTTGCTTATTAATAACCTGGCATTTTGTTTTTTTTAAATGATATAGAATGTTCTGATAATTTCTGAAATTCTGTTTTATTCCATTTGATATTTACAGCTGTTTGAAATAATGATGTGTTTAATTATATATTTATATACATATATATATTATACATAATTAAATATTTTTAAATTGTATTTATATACCTTTTTTGATTTTTTTTGATATCATCATTTTCACAGTAACTATACTCATCATTATTTATTTCATCTTCAACACAAATATTTTTGATAGATGGATTTCGTGAAGTTTCTCCTGGCGTATCATCTGAAATGAAATATAAGTAGATTACATGCATACACACATGTATATATAAGTTTGAGTATATGGGTGTGTGAATTAAATCATGTAAGGTATTTAACTCGGTCAAATAGTCGATACTGCTATATAATAATATAATGTTCCTTATACTAAGCTTTCATATATATGGTCAATATATATAGGCCAATATAAATAATAAATCTGCATTGATTTATTTGTATGAATGAATTTAATTTTTTATAAAACAATTAACTTGTATTAAAGCAATTACATTTTATTTAATTATATTTTTTTATTGGTATGAAATTTATTACACATGTATGTTACATATGTAAGTTTGAGTATATGGGTGTGTGAATTAAGTCATGTAAGGTATTTAACTCGGTCAAATAGTCGATACTGCTATATAATAATGCAATGTTCCGTATACTAAGCTTTCATATGTATGGTCAATATATATAGGCCAATATAAATAATAAATAATAAATCTGCATTGATTTATTTGTATGAACGAATTTAATATTTTATAAAAACAATTAACTTGTATTAAAGCAATTACATTTTATTTAATTATATTTTGTTATTGGTATGAAATTTATTACACATGTATATGTAAGTTTGAGTATATGGGTGTGTGAATTAAATCATGTTAAGTATTTAACTCGGTCAAATAGTCGATACTGCTATATAATAATGTAATGTTCCTTATACTAAGCTTTCATATGTATGGTCAATATAAATAATAAATCTGCATTGATTTATTTGTATGAATGAATTTAATTTTTTATAAAAACAATTAACTTGTATTAAAGCAATTACATTTTATTTAATTATATTTTTTTATTGGTATGAAATTTATTACACATGTATATGTAAGTTTGAGTATATGCGTGTGTGAATTAAGTTATGTAAGGTATTTAACTCGGTCAAATAGTCGATACTGCTATATAATAATGCAATGTTCCGTATACTAAGCTTTCATATGTATGGTCAATATATATAGGCCAATATAAATAATAAATAATAAATCTGCATTGATTTATTTGTATGAACGAATTTAATATTTTATAAAAACAATTAACTTGTATTAAAGCAATTACATTTTATTTAATTATATTTTTTTATTGGTATGAAATTTATTACACATGTATATGTAAGTTTGAGTATATACGTGTGTGAATTAAGTTATGTAAGGTATTTAACTCGGTCAAATAGTCGATACTGCTATATAATAATGTAATGTTCCTTATACTAAGCTTTCATATGTATGGTTAATTAGTGTATTTAATATACGCAAAACTATAAATAATATTCAAGTATATAAGAATGATAAATTTCATATCATTAATAAAATTAATAATACAAATAAAAAATATAATTATCTATTACATTATTTTTATAAATGTATTGATTTATCATAAATTAATTGAATTAGTTATTCATTAGCGCTAAATATACGATTTTTAATTAGGTCAGGTTTCATAGGTATATATTAATATATACATATATATTTAAAACTATAAATATACATACTCATAATAATATAAATATAAAATAACGTATATTGTAATAATTACATTGTTATATTTCATTCTCAATTATTAATTCTTTATAATTTTAATAATTGTAATAATATAATTTAATATCAATCAACTATAAAACGGCATGAGGTATTATATATAATATTATCAATACTATTAATTATATTAAATATATCTATATTTTAAAAGATATATATAATACAAATATATATAATAATATTAGTATTTTACTAACATAATTCATTATAAAAATGTAATTTTAATTAGATAATTTAAATAAATTACAACTCTACAATATATAGAATTGAATAAAAATGATTGACGGAAGTTTATTTTTATTTACAAATAATAATAATTAATAAAAATTATAATCTTTGTTCCTTTTTAATTTAAAAAAATATATATTCCGGAAATGGAAAAAATAGTCTCTTAATAATACATTTTTCTAAAATTTGTAATAAAATAGATTTTTTTTTGAAAATAAAGATAAAATATGAAATATTAATATAAAAATTCTTCATCAAATAAAATATTAAATATGTATCCATTTTCATATGAAAAAATGACTTTATAATATGGGTGTATTAACCCGTTTTACATATTTTGAGGATATACATCATCAATAATGAACCTTATATATTTCCATAAGTTATCGATAAAATAATATAAATTAAAGGTATACACGAAGTATAGCTCATCTTTTATAACATATCATAAGTGCAATATCTAAAACGAACACTATCATGTTAAACTATGTAGCTGACATGGAAACATCCGGTATATTGGATGTTTCTATATTGAGGGTGTATTAGTCTGGTTTTTTTTCCTGATTTGTCTGTAATTGTCTGTGTTAGTATATATATATATATATATATATATATATATATATATATATATATATATATATATATGTAAATATAAATATCCATTTGTATATTAATAACTTATTTGTATGTATTACATTGAAAAAGTAGACAATATTAGATACCCTGGAATAATTCTAGAAGCTAGATGTAGATGTTCTGATCGTCTACTCTTAATACCGGAACTACTACTGTAAAACTATGCACCAGGGTATTCACCAGGGTTCGTTTATTATATTAATTATTAAAATATAGTTATTATAAGTGAAAAAATATGTATTTTTATTTTTTATAAATATTTTTAAACCGGTATATTATGAAACATACATATAATATTAACATAACTTTAACAGATATGCGTATTGTATAATATACAAGTATTTAACACCACGATTAGAAGTCGTCGAGATTCTCTGCAGATAGCTACGGGTTGTGTATGTGTTTTACCTAATATAGCTTGCGAAATTTAGATTTTTGTACGGTCCATAAATATTTATTATTCAACTTAAGATTTAATATATTTAACTAAAAAATATTTAATAATATATCTAATTCATTAAAATATACGTTTTGAATTATGTAATTATAATATATAGTTTAATGTAGAAATATGTAAAATATACCACTATTATAAGTTCTAGGTAAAATTATGATATATTTTATATCGTAACTTTTAAATTTTATTTGTGATATCTAGTCTAATATATATTTTATTATGTCAATTACAATATTAAAATATATTAATTTATAGAATTATTTAGTATCTATATGCCAATAGTATAAATACAATTATTTGTTTATTTATATATATTTAACTTATTAACTTGTTAGTTTATTGAAATAAATAATTATAACAACTTTACAATATTGATTTTAACATTCTAGGATATATATTATATTTAATATTTAAATGGAATTAATAAATTATTTTTATGTTATGCTATATATATTATTATAATGTTACATATCTATAGATGGGATCATATCATTCAATAGTTAAACTTATATAGTACTATATATATATATATGCTATTACATATCCACGATATATATATTTATAGAAATGTCATTTTAATGTTTTTGACATATTAAATATTTATATCCTCTATATGAAGATAAACTGCCATATCAATCAAATATCATACAACAAAGTCAAAGAATATTATATAGATTATATTTTATACTGCCATCTAAATTATTATATATATACATCACAATTATTTTAATACTGTTGATAATACATTTCTATCTATTAATATTTAAATAGTTGTCTAGAACCTTATTATATTTATATATAACGTTCCCTTTCATATTTGATACATTTAATTTGTAATATGATTTAGTTTAAAGAAAGCAAAGCAATTAATCAATTGCTGAACAATTTTGAGCCTATTTTACAAAATATTAACATTTAATTTATAAATTTAATATATTCATTTTAATATATTTATATGCATCTAAATTTAGTAGATTTGTATTGATTTTTATTATTAATAGAATTCAAAATCACAGCCACCACAACAATGATACCTGGATACTATTTCCTATGATTATGAACTTCCCCACCAATCACCACAAAC
>OZ038313.1:13940579-13975579 GCA_964035775.1 Osedax frankpressi | reverse complement strand
TCAATACATTGCAGTATCTATTTGAGATCCTTTAAAACATACGTTAATAAATTATTAATTTATGTATTTAATAATAAAATAAATTATAAATATTTGTTTCCATTGGCAACAATTATAAATAAATATTAATATTGTGTAATGAAAGTTGATAGCTAAAATCAAATCACTTCGTCTCCCTCTCCCTCTCTCTCTCTCTCTCTCTCTCTCTCTCTCTCTCTCTCTCTCTCTCTCTCTCATGCAGATCATTTCTGTTACTTGGTCTCTCTCAATTCATAA
Organism: Osedax frankpressi; assembly: GCA_964035775.1. Classification (NCBI taxonomy): domain Eukaryota; kingdom Metazoa; phylum Annelida; class Polychaeta; order Sabellida; family Siboglinidae; genus Osedax; species Osedax frankpressi. The sequence continues at coordinate 13,975,303 of OZ038313.1, read as the reverse complement.
TTATTCTTCAAAACAACGTAACCAATCACTTTCACCGTTCCCAATCAATGAAGATTAAAATAATTGTATGGGATAATATAAACTCATGATCATCAAACTCCTTTATACTTGTCGTCTTAATCTACACTAAAATATATTGATCCATTTTTTTTGATTGATCATTCCATTCTTGTACATAACACGTTAAACATATTATTCCATCATTCTAGCTACATCTTCCTAGAAATCGCTACTAATCGCCAATTTACTACATTTCTAGTTGCAATTCATGAGTTACACCCAATCATAGAGATCTGAAACTGGACAATGTTCTCTTGGACAAAGACGGTCACGTGAAACTTGCAGATTTTGGAATGTGCAAAGAAAGACAAACCGATGATTCGAAGGCTTCTACTTTCTGTGGCACGCCGGACTATATTAGTCCAGAGGTTAGCTGACTGTAAAGCTATTGTTTTCTTATGTAACTCCGAATATAGAGAATACGACACATTAAAAATCACGCATGATTTTAAAAGAATTTCGAGTTAATCTAGACTATAGGTTATATCAATATATTATAGATAGACGGATTCAATATTTTCTAGATTATCTCTGATTGGTCAATGATGAATCTTAAATTGACTGTTATCAGATCAGATAATAAAAAATCTAAAATAGCCTATTAACTTGAGAAGTTATTGTTTTTAATCTGAGGTTAAGAACATCAGTCATCGAAACTAAACTGAGATCATCTCATCATTAGACCAAATTAACGCAATAAGACATACCGCAATAAAGAGTAAACTTACTACCTATAGACATAAGCGACTGTGAAATACTTGTTTAATACTTTGGTTTATACTACAAACATTATAGAAGTTATTCATTTTATTAAAAAAAATTTTAAAATGTACAATAAATTACTATGACATATATATATATATATATATATATACTATAAACTATATATATACATATTAATATATATTTAAGTCTTACAATTATGTTTATATAACAAATGATTTTACTAATTGACTATGAAAAAATTATGCACTAAAAAATAAATTCTATATATTCATAATATATGCAATTTAATAATCTATTGCGATATATATAAATATATTACAGGATATATATGGCCGGGATTAATTATGTAATATCTTATATCAGATTCTGGACGGTTTGAAGTATAATGAGAGTGTTGACTTCTGGTCATTTGGTGTACTGCTTTATGAGATGCTGATTGGTCAGTCGCCGTTCCACGGCGACGACGAGGAAGATCTATTCCATTCGATTCGAAAAGACCAACCTCACTTCCCGCCTTGGCTCAGTATAGAAGCTACTAAAGTCCTTTCGCAGGTGGGTTTCTAGTAGGTTCTAGTAGCGTCTCCAGTGTATAACCTATATGCTATCCACATTCTATAGTGTACTTTATAATTAACGGTTGATTAGTTAGTAATTAGAGTACGACTAGATACTGTAAATGCTCCAGGGGTCCTGCGCAATAAGATAACAGAGTAATACATTTGAAGTTTATTGTAATTTTCCACTTTGATTATCAATTGATTATAATTATACTAACAAATATACACTAAGTTATATACATGTAAATAATAAGTAATGCATAATTTACTTTATTATATATAAATGTATTATTTTGTAATTAAAACTAAATTGTATTTTAAGTTGATACTATTGCTTAATTTATAACGAATTCGATCTATAATTTGTGCTTATTTATATTTCATGAAATGAATTTCGACCAATCAGCTGCTGGTAAAAAAGCCTGAAGATCGTCTGGGTATGATGACTTGTAGTAAAGGCAACATTCGTGATCACGTGTTCTTTAAGAGCATCGATTGGACGAAATTAGAAAATAAAGAGGTCAAACCTCCTTTTATGCCTACAGTGGTTAGTCTAACACTCCATAGCTACCTTGCATATCACTATGTTCATTATATGACTATTAGTTTCTATCTTAGTTTAAAATTTGTCATTTTAATCTAATAATTATACTTATTCCAATTAGATCAATACAGATTATTAAATAATAGTAAGTAAATATACATATTAAGTAATATTTCAATTATGTATAAAATATTTATATAAAATAATTACAAATTTACACTCTCCTCACTTTGTACAGAAATCTGCTAGCGACGTCAGTAACTTCGACATGGACTTCACCATGGAGGGCACCCAGCTGACGCCGGCCGACTCCAACCTACTGAAGACTATCAACCAACAGCTGTTCGAGGGATTCTCTTACACGCACTGCCCAACTCCGCTCACCGCCGTCGACGATGACCACCAGGGGTGACCACATCGACGGATTACAATATCACCAATAGTATTAAAGATTAGGAGCGGAACAGGATGTCGCAACATTGGTGTAAACACGGCATACTCAGCTACAGCCTACTCGCCGTACACATGACGTCTTCTACCCCACTGTGTGGGACCGACCTCATCGTGTTCACCGCGACCCCTCGACCCCCCCCCCCCCGACCCCTCGACCCCCTCGTCCCCCCCCGCCCCCTCTTACACTCCAACGCCGCCGCCGCCACCACCGGAGACCAACACAGGTATACGGACTGCTGTACGTCCTTCTCCGCTGTATGTTGTTGTTGTTGTGTGTAACAGTCATATTTAAAGGTCATCTCGAGTTCTCTATCTCTCTCTTTTCATGTTCAGATCTGAATATTTTATCACTCGAGACCATTTGTTATTCTTGTCGCGTATAATTATTACAAATAAATTGTATTAAAATATCTAAAATGTTTACTCTTTGCTGTATTTGGCTGTACTTTGCTGTACTTGTACTAAATGTTTTCAAACAGACTATTAACTATATATATATATATATATATATATATATATATATATATATATAGTTAGGCAACTGTCTATAAGAAGATGTGATATGATTATCTTATTTCAATTAGTCGGAGTCGAATGACTAATTAGAAAAATTCCACTTCTCCCTTGAGAAATGGTAGTTGCAATTTCTTATTTAATATTCTAATAGTTAGTGAGAAAATGACCAAGCAGCCAAAGACTACCACATCTTTAGATGTGTGATCTATCTTGGAATAATTGTTAAACATTAATCTACACTCATTTAATAAATTGCTGATTTTCTTGCAATTGTATCATCTAATATAGTGATAGAAAATTATGTTCGGTATAATAAACATATGCTAAGATTATAAATTCTGGCTAGGTCATACAATATGTATCAAACAAAACGAGTTATGGTATATCATTAATATGAATAATATATATGATAATTTAATCTGTTTTAAATAATGTATGGTTCCTTATTTTCTTTATATAGATATCTTATTTATTCATAGCTCTTACCTCTATTTACATTAACCTGCATCCTTATTAACAATTCATTTTAAACAATTATTTATTTCCTTCGGTATGTTAAGGTAACTTATATATAATGTAAATTTCTCATTTTCAAAATGTATTGCTACTTTTTGTATAAATTATAAATATATACAGAAAGAAATATATAAATATAAACAATTTCTATGGTCTCGATGTTTATTAATACATCCAATGCACATTATCTTTATTTTATGTTTACAGAAAATATATTTAGTTTTACCTATTTTAATTTTAATTTTAAGCTTGTTAGCATTTAATATTAAAAACAAGATGTTTATATAATTAGGTTGTTCATTAATCTGCTAAAGTAATCACCATGCAAACATGTCATATCACGACATCCAGATATAATATTCCATTGATGTATCATAGAATAAATATACAAAATCCCTGCTATGATATCATGGAAGGGATTTTGTAGATCATTTATTTAAAGTATAAATAATCTAGATTCAACAACTAGTCCCTGCAGAATGTAATCATTCAAAATATTAGAAATCGGAATATAGTCTATAAATTATATTAGTTAAAAATACTTGTGAGCTATGAACTTATTAATTTGAATGTTTCTTATTGAGGTAACAGTAATTGGCTCTTATTAAAATCAGAATACCGCAGTGGCTTCAGAAATGACGTTGTACTATAATTGTTGATACTACTATTGTACTAATATTGATTGTTATAAATGATAAATAATATAAGTATAAATGAAACAAGTGTCCTGGACAGCTATTATTGGTTTAAAGGTCTGAAGTGTATCAAATAAATATAATTTAGTAATTAATATAATGTGATCTATAGATCATGTACCGAAAATATTCTACAAATCTAGTTAATCATTAAAAGTTTCATAAATTGAATCAAAAGATCTAATTATGAATTTCCATAACTGTCTCCGACTCTAAATATAAAGCACTAAATTAATATATTAATTCCTCTTTTTCTATCGACCATTTTAATTATGATACTAATACAATATAGTCTTAATGCAAAAATGTATTTTAATGCATGTGTATGTACTTAAAGAATCTTAAAACTATGTAATAATACCAATATTACATAAATAAATTTAAAATATGCTAAATATATACTGTTATATATATTGAAACCTTAACAAGGTACAATGATGTATGTAATATATATATATATATATATATATATATATATATATAATAATGCACTTTATATAAATAGTATAATGATTAAATAATATCTCACATAATTAAGACTATAAGTAATTTTTTATTTTAATTTTCAAATTCACATTTATTAATTTTATTGCATTTATAAATATTTAAATATGACAATCTATTATTTTATTTGTTGCGCCTGAATTAACACTACTATTAAATATATAATATATTTAAAATAAAAATGTATTATAAATCGTAAATATAGGTTATATTTAAAATAATATTGTGATATATTTAGAAATGAAAATTTCAAAATAATATCAGTTTTTTAACAATGGGCAAACAATAAAAAATAATTTACTATAAAAACTTAATATACTTATTGTAATCAGGAGGTTTAGGTCCATATGAGACTGAATATTCGGTAAAAGAATGATCATATGAAAGCACAGTAGATTAAATTCGTAATGTACAGGCAGGACTTGGTAAAGGACAAGGACGAGGGAGTTAAAGTGACGAGAAAAGTGCGAATGCTACCTGAACAAATTGATATTAAGGTTAATGTCTCATTCTCGTATACTCTTAATTTCTTTTATATAATTTCTTATTAATTAAATATTCAATAAGATATATATATTCATCTTAAAATTTAAATTTGTACTACTATAATATTTTAAAATTATGATTACTACATTATAAATGCTTGCAAAGCAAACAGGTAAGGAATTGTTTGAACAAAACAGCGCTGTCATATAAAGAGAGTTACTTTCCTAGTTTTCAACTCTCGATAAACGAAAGTATGATGAAGTTTAATGGATAACTCAGTTTTTTTTTACAATATTTGCCTCTGAAACTCGTGAAAAGAAGGTTGAAATTCTTCTCTTTATGCGATGCAGCGACAAATTATTGTTTAAAACTGAAAATGTATTCTGGTAAGGAAGCTAGACGTTCTGATGGGAAGAATTTACCTTCAACATTGTTAACAAATTGTTACGTGATTATCCGTTTAAACGTCATACTGTATACATCAATGATACATCTCTTAAATTGGCGAAATATCTTCTTACCTATCAGACTGATCTATAGTTGGAACTATCAAAAAGTCGTCCAGAGGATTTCACGTATCAATACCATTCGTCTTGGTCAAGGCGAAAATATCAAATTGGCGAATGGTGATGGTATTGGCGTCTGTCGATGGGTTGACAAAAGGGACGTATACTCTCTTCCAACTATTACCGCTGGAGATGACGTTGATGTACCAGTTATTCAATACGACAAGTAGAAAACTAGTAAATTAAAAATAAAAAATCCACAAATCTGTACGTATTGCGTTTATGTGTGATATTTGTAATGTAGCTTTATGTCAACATTTTTTCTTGTCCACCAATAAAATTATAATTAATTATTGATATTATTGTATTATAAATTATGAGGTATACTAATTATTATTATATTCTAATAATTATTTAAATAAACTAGAATTAAAATTAAATATTTATACATAAAAAAAATTATAAGGAAATTTATATTTCACAAAATAATTTTAGTTTTGACTTTTATTTGATAAATATTTTAAATTATGTTAATTTTATATACTAGTTTAATATTATTAAATAATAAAAGTTTACGTAATCAGTAAATATTACAATATGTACAAATAATTAGCACTAAGATATGAATACATATTTATATTGTATAAAAATATGATTACAAATTTATAATAACTAATTTAAACTATAGAAATTATTTATTATAACGTAATTTAATTTTAATCATTTTAATTATTCATTATAAATCAATTTTTAATATTCTCTGATTGTTTATCTTAATTTGTGTATGTAAATCTAGTTGTATTTATAAATTTAGATGATTTATTATGTTTAGATAGTATTTCTATAGATTTTGTTTATATAATATACAATGTAATCCAAATTTGAGATTAAAATGTGTGCATTATATATTATAATAATACTTCTTACTTTTCTATTTATATCTATTATCAATAATATGGTTGAAGAAAGTATAATCTTTGTGATTTATATAATAATATAGGAGTCTCTATAAAATAGAAAATCGAAATGTAAACATATTATTTAAATACTTTAATTAAAAAATAAGTTAATACTTTCTGGATGATACAACTATCAAGATCAATGGTTTACGATGAGGATTATTCCGATGAATGTCTTAGTAACGACGAACTCAATTTTGATAAATATAATGGTTACAAAATAAATATAACCATCCCAAATAATGATTTATCAATTATATTCATGATTTATACTGATTATATATTATAATTATTATAATACTCTGATTGATATGCAACATAATATGAGATCATTATATGTATTTGATTATGAAATATAATGATTCTTAACTACTCATTACAACATGTGGATATAATCAATATTTCAATTTTATTTATTTGACCGGCATTAATATGTGATATATAACTAAAAGTGATAGCAGTATAATGTCAGCATGTTGATGTTGGTGATTCTTATGAACTCTACGATGTCCAGACAATGTGGTATCAGTAGCTGATATATATGTGGATATTTATTATGCAATAATAATAGTCTAGGTTGATTAACTCTATTTTGTTATCTATTATTTTTAATTTACACAATAATTGTAAATATAACTTATTTATCATATGTCATATATTATATTAAAAGGTGATAATGCTATCATAACCTGTTCTACTGAAATACCAGTGAATAAGAATATGTTGTATATACATTTGTTTACATAAATATTACTAGTATATATATATTTTATATATATATATATATATATATATATATATATATACTTAAGTATACATAGTTCAGTTACTATACTTATGGACAGATTATTATGTTATGATATCATGTAATTTATTATAATTATGTGACATGTCTGATTGAATACATATCAAATCTAACAAAAACAAACCAGGCAATGGATATATCGAGCAATAAATTAAAATATTTGATATATTATATTTGTTTATATACACTACATTCTAATTTATTACATTACCTAAGTAATACATATCTAATATTTGTCATATAACATATATGTCATATGAGATGTAGGGTATTCTAATTACTTCTCTATAATAGTAAAGCATACATTTAAAATATAATATTTTAATCATCCAAATAATTACCAATAAATATCATATACATTAAAATATACTACATATGTAAATAATAATTATTTTATAATTTTGTTTTGCTAAAATTTGAAATAAAAGTATAAAAATTGATAAATATTTAAAAAATATATCTAAAAATTGAGACATTATTATTTATTTATATTTTAACCTATTTAATCATATCTATCAAAGGTAGATTGATTTATTATATGCCATTATTCTCATCTTTTGTATTTACTGATCATTACGTAGTAGTGACATCTATATAATGTTAATATTGTATTTTTCTTTGAGTTTTTCAAAGAATTACAAATATAATTTTTAGATAAAATTAATAATTAATTATGCTAATAATTGGGTAATATTTCTTGTAATTATGTATTAAGAATGATACAATGAAAATTATAATAATAGATCATTTTATATTATATATGTAGATATAGACCTGGATCACTGCATTAAATCAGTAATCATTTCTTTTAATTAAATTCCCTTATTTAGACATTGCTGAATATGAAAGAAACAACATATGAATATATATTCCTAGAAATTTAAAGAATTTCATTATATTTTTCTTTTGTGAATTTAGATATCACCAGAAGTTTATATTCAATTTATTATTATCTGAACATTGTAAAGTATATGGTTTTTATTGGTATTTATTTGATAATTAAAACATTTTATTTTAAATGTTTGCTTTACTATTTTAGAATAATAATTAATATACCCTATATATCTTATATTATTAACTATATTTGCATATACATATATGAATATTAATGTCTGGACACCGTTTGATTATAAAATAAATGTATATACAACAGTTCAATTAGTGTATATTATTAAATCATACACTATATAATATATAGTATATACAATAGGGTTGTGTTTTATATAGTACCGAATTACCCGTATAATGTGCAATGGCTTTTATAGACCATACCCTTGAAATGATATCACATTAATATTAAACTACTTTAAATACCTAATTGCTATGCATATTCTGCCAAAAATTAGGTCAAGATCAATTACTTTAGCCAAAAGTGTCTTTAAAGGGATTTGGTTTTTATCTGTTGATTGTTCTGATTTCATTTCTCCAATTTCATAACATGTGTTGTCATCTATTTACTATTATTTACATATACATTTATATCGAATGATCAATAAACATTTATATTACAAATAAATAAATATGTTATATAACATAATATCAAGGTCATGGAGCAAATGAAAACAATTAGTCTTAACATAATATATAAAAGTTGCAAATTAATTCACGGCTGTTATTAAAAAATCAGAGTGCAGAAATTCTAGTAGGAAAATCTTAATTAGAATTATAATGACCATAGTGTCTATTGAATATCTAATCATATATTACAATTTATTGATGATCTCTCATTTTATTGTCCCAATTGAAGCCCTCTATATTTTCCCACACCCGTAATTTTTTATAATTTCAATATTAAATAAGAATATTTATATAATTAAATTAGTTTAGTTTTATAATATATTATATTTTGTATGATATTATCATACAATATAATAGTTTTTGACCATATTATACACATTTCCCTTTGCTAGATTCCAATTCGAATGAAGAAGAAATTACGCCACCGAAGAAAGAAAGAAAATGCACCGAGATGAAGGAGCAGTTAGTCTCACGATTTCATTGACGCAAGGAAATCTTCCTTTCCAAATCCCTAATTCTAGTACTTATGTTACATTGACGCAAGGAAATCTTCCTTTCCAAATCCCTAATTATAGTACTTACGTTACATTGACGCAAGGAAATCTTCCTATCCAAATCCGTAATTATAGTACTTACGTTACATTGGCACAAGGAAATCTTCCTATCCAAATCCGTAATAATATTACTTACGTTACATTGACGCAAGGAAATCTTCCTATCCAAATCCGTAATAATATTACTTACGTTACATTGACGCAAGGAAATCTTCCTTTCCAAATCCGTATTTTCTAGTACTTAAGTTGTATTGGCACAAGGAAATCTTCCTATCCAAATCCGTAATAACATTACTTACGTTACATTGACGCAAGGAAATCTTCCTTTCCAAATCCGTAATTCTAGTACTTACGTTACATTGACACAAGGAAATATTCCTTTCCAAATCCCTAATTCTAGTACTTAAGTTGTATTGCCGCGCGTTTCAAAGTAACCACTATCGCAGAATGTATCTCGATAAGCTGAAATTGTTTAAAGAACAACTCGATCAGTTGCGCACGAAAACGCATCCGGAGTACGTGAAAATGTTGGCCGATATTGACCAGAAGTGTGAAGACCGTAGAGTTAAGAACAATGATACCTACGAGTATAAGGTTTGATTGTTGACCTGTTTTAAAGTACTCGCTTTAGTTACATCAAGTTTTCCGTCGCTAATTCAAAATAAATTCAATAAAACTGTTCTCGCATATATTTCATTTATAAGCAAGATATTTTATAGATAATATTTTATAGGTAATCTTTATTTATATATATTTAAGATTGAAGAAATAATTATTAAAACATCGTTTGCATTTAATGTTCTAGGCATATTTAATCAGATATATCCAATCTCTAGATAACGTAATATTTTATTATACAGTTGACAACTATCGACTCCATCTACCATAGAGATGTTAAACATGCTAAGGATAATTTTATAGTAAGTTCGGAGAGATATTTGTTTGCATGTTTACGATGTAAACCCGATGCTTAACATATACTTTGTAAATATTATGTTACCTTCACCATTCTATATTTATACATTAATTGCATGAATATATAGATAAATATACGTATATGTACGTGTATATATATTGATATGTAAATAAAAGAAATATTTAATACATCTACATTAATTCATGAAATTTAGGAGTACTTTTAAAGTACATTACTTTATATTGCTATTGTATGAATATCATCGACTACCATTTGCTCTTCATGCGTATAACGAAATTGACCAACTGCATTATCTCTTCTACTAGAAAAAGAAGACTGACCTAAGGGAGAATTTAATTATAGAACTCGAAGAGAAATTGAAATCAATTGATCAAGAACAACCACTTATAGAAATTGGATCTGGTTTGTGAAAAGTTTATCCGCGTAACACATTTATTTATTACATACAATAGGTTCCACTATTTCAATAATACTTTTTTACCCTTTGATCTTCAACTATACAATATAAGCAATGTATATGTTATTAATACGTAAGTATACGATAACTTAAGACATTTCACTTAATAACTGATTACAAGAGAATACAATTAAGACTAGTTATGATTTCATTACAGATAATATTGATTCGAAGATAACGACACGTAAACTGAGACGTAGAGCTAATGAACCTATTCCTATGCCTGACAAGAGGCGTAAAGCCTTCAGCAGTTAGTTTGAATATGTGTTCTGATTATGTAAATATGTATTATATATATATGTAACATTGATATATAACTTACATATTTAATTACTATTTTTTAATACTAATTTAACAGGTTATAAATATATTTATGAAAACATTTATAGATTTATGATTTATTCTTAATTTTCAGATTTAGTACAAATTAGGGTTGCAGGTATTACATTAAGTATCTAAATTAAGTATTTACACCTTATTTGATTGGTTAAGGATTTGATATTTTATTTATAATCTGTTAATTTTTATATAATTTACTTTTGTATTGAATATAATTTAGCACATTTTGGTATATATTCAATAATTAATATTTATTTGCATGATATTTTTTAAATAATTTTAATTATGATTATATCTATTTTATACCTAATTTATTATCTCAAGAATATTTTTATGTTTTTATCTTATGATTTTCAAAGAAAACATTCGATTAGATGCTCACTCTTACCATTGCTCACCGCTCGCACCAACTTCCCAGATACCCTCGTCTACCAGATCCCCGAAGAGGACATTCTGGAGGACCTACGCATTATCAACAAGATTGCGGGTAAACCCCTAGCCCGCAAACCGATCGTAGGCGCCACCGGAGCCAACTCGTCTCCGAACGGCGGTGGCGTAGGCGGAGCCGGAGGTTCTGGCGGCACTTCCTGCGGTTCCTACCCGTCTTCTCAAGGCGGCGGCGGCCTCAACGGCGGCGCTTCCTGTGCTTCGACGGCCGCGACTCTATCGGGATCTCCGGTGCTGACTTTTGGTCCGTCGCTCGCCCAAGACTCCCGACACCAGGTGGAGTCGCTTTACGATGCAAAGATCGACGACGGTCGATTGCAGTACGACCGGAAGTGGTTGGTGAGATGGGTCCGGGGGGTACCCAATTGGGTGCTAGCGCTGTATGCGTATTATGTAATGCCTTGAGGAGATAAACTCAATGTGTCGCAGTAAGATACATAAATTATTATTATTAGCAATATTGTAATTGTTTGAAATTCTAATTTTTATCAAATTTAACTACTTCATAATTAAATAAGTATTTATATACATAGATATTTAATAATAAATACTTAATTTATTTGTTTGTGTCACTTATTAGTTTGATGTTAGATTAATTTAAATCTCAAAATTATGTAAGTAATTAGTAATATACTTGAATACAAAATGTATATATTGAAAACACGAACTTATAACGATATCCTTACAATTCGCACGTTTTATAGGTACCACCGAGGTCAGAGTGTTTACGTGGAGTCCAAGGAACACAACAAAGTGCCAGCAGTAATAAGCGCAGTAGGTACCCAAGAGGTTAGTGGAAGGTCACCGTAATTAACAACTATCTATACTAGCTTATTATACTTTTGATTGTATTGCAGAGAATTGAGATTATGCTTTATTTGTACAGTCGTTTAGTTTGCTCTCCAAGGTCTATATCATTTTAAACTTCTTATCTTAAAGAGTATATTTTTTGAAACTTAAAAAATAACTGAATATTATAAACCTGTTATTATATTATATTTTATGTCATATTATATTTTGAATTCAATATTATGGGAATAGGATTACGACATCAGCTTATTGTGTTTTGCATCATTTAGTTCATTGTTTAGTTCATTGTTTAGTTCATTGTTTAGTTCATTGTTTAGCTCATTGTTTAGCTCATTATTTAGCTCAATCAACTCATTGTTTGCAGGTGTGGCTCAGGAAAATTGAAGATAACGATCGTTTACGAATCTTCATCACTCATCTGCAGAATGGCCGCTTTACGATACGTCGCCGACAGCCGTAGAAACCTACACCAACACACCTACACCAACAAACCAACACACCTACACCAATACACCTACACCAACACACCTACACCAACACCAACAAACCTACACCAACACACCTACCACCCCCTTCCCCACTTCCCCTTTCCCACTATCCTCTATACTGAAATGCAGATCTTTACACCATATAGATCCGTATTATATTTATCTGTCAAATAGGATTTTTGATGATGATTTATTTTTTATAAACAAATATTTAATTGATACAATTTTTTTATAACAATCTTTGTATAAAAAATACTTTTTTGTAAAAAGGTTGACAATATTCTTCAGTATTTTTATTAATAAGATTATACAATAGATATCTATTTATTTAAATTAGGATATTATTAATTATGCACTCTAAATATATGAAATTATATTGCATGCAATGTATTATATGTATTTAGAGTGGTTGTAAATAAATATTATTAAATTGTTATTAACTTCAAAATTATTTTTTAAATAATTCAGTCAGTAAAGAATTGTATACATATATATTATTAGAATTCAAAATAAATGTAGATTGGAAGAATTGCTATCAGTGTTATATAGTAAAAATTAATAAATTAGTTTTACATAATTAAAATGTCACCTAATTTTTTGTTTATAAATAATAATTTGCAGATATAATTATAAACAAGTAATTTCAATGACGAAAACAAAATAAACATGAAAGCAATAATATGAAGTAGTATAAGAAATTTAAAATATAATTGCAAAGATATTCTTTTTTATTTCATACATAAACCTGAAATGTAATAAAATTGTGTATATGTGTAAAGAGAATTTTGTTGAATTAGAAAATAACTTTGATATGATATATATATATATATGATGATAATTGAAATCATTAACAAATAATTTATAATAGTATTCAATTATAAATTAATAACAAATTTCTGTATATAAAAGTGGAATTGGTTAAATATAACTTGTCTGAAATTTGTGTCAAATATGTGATATTATATACATTTAATTTGTAAAATATAAAATAAATGAAATCTATTAAAAATGTTGATAAATAATTTATAATAAGAAAATATATCATTTAATAAGAAACATGAAAACTTATGAAACATGATTTTAATATTTAAAATTATATTTTAATTAGTGAATATAATTAAAACTCATAAAATTAAATGAATGACATTTGACAATTATTTTTTAAAAATTTATAAATATATTCTATTATTTTGTTATGTTATTATCCAATGTTATTCTAAGATAAGCTTCACAGTATCATTAATATTCAAATGTATCAATCTCCCTACTTGTTTAATATTTATGTTACACGAGTATAACTAAATAATGAACATAAATAATGAATTACATGTACTCTATATTTGCCAAATTATCAATTTTAATTTTTATAATAAAATGTGAATATAAGATATTTTAATCTCATTGAATCATTATGTATATGGATGTTATATTTAAGACCCATGAATAAGTATGCCTTATAATCCTACGAAGGTAATCTACACTATATAATATAGTAATATATACAGTTAGTTTGCTTTCTAATTATAGATATACATTGTGTATATAGTATATGTCTACTCCTATAATGCCATTCAGTAAAAATAAATATCATATAATCTCTTTTATTAAACATAATTCCGCTGCTGATATCATAAGCGGATTACACGCATGTTAATCAATTCACTATTGCGTAACCGACTCCAGGCGATCAGCGAAGTTATATGGCTTTGACCGGATGTAGTTTATTTGCTGTGGAAATCCATACAATTTTCTGACCAATGTGATCAATTTAAATAATATATCGTCCATTCCTGGAATAATATTTGAACTAATAAGTTGATTAGTGAATTTTATATTTTCATTAATTCACACAAACAGTAAATTTACCAAATTGACTAATTTTTACGTTTATGTATATATAATATAACATTATCTATTTTAATATATTAAGTAATAATTCACGTTGTTTTATTAATTCACTATTATTATAAGCCGATCTGATTCACAAATTTATTGAAGTTGGTATCATAAATATATATAAGATATGTATTATATATACTATATTTAATATATATATATACTATATATAAGATATTTTGCAATATATAATAATATATAAGAATTATAATTATAAATCTGTTAATGAAAATTCGTAAATATTCATTTGCAATTTATAAAGTTTAATTAGGATAAATTTAATTACTATTTTTTATGTTACTTCTATTTCTCTATCATATTATTACATCAAAATCTGTGATAGGCTTCATAATGTCCAGTCTGTACATGAAACAAAAGGCAGCGCCCGAAATAGCCAACAAACTGTACGGACACCTGATAGTCTCAGACCGAGTAGTCAGGCAGTACGTACTGCGTATACAAAAAGGAACTTTTGTCAGCGAATTATACAACGGAGCACCGATTGTAACGGTTAAGATTCGTGTTATTGTAATATCAAATTACTAAAAGCTATTGTGAAATGTTAGTGTAATCTAATAGCATATTATTATGCCAGTGAACTTTATAATATTATAACTTAGTGATTAGTGATTCAAAATTAAAGTTTTTTATTTAACTATCTCTTTAATTATATGTCTAATAAAAAGTTAACAAATATATGAATAGTATTAGTTAAACATATGTGATAATTCCTATGTGATAATCAATAATATGATACATTGATTACATTATTATATTCTAGATATGTACATTTACTATATTATTATATTAATATAAGTAATTATTAAATATATTCTTAAAGAAAAAATAACCATAATGTATCTAATATTAGATATTTTTAAGAGAGTATAATAACTTGTGATTTGTTAAAATGCATTTATGTATTTAAATTCTAATTCGTATAATATAAATTAATTTACCGTGTTACTATATATAGTACTATAGTAACTAGTAGAAACTACCTACTGGTAGTTATTATTTTTAAGGAGATTTTCTTTTACCGATATATTTGTAATATATTTAAATAGAGTAAAATATATATATATATATATATATATATATATATATATATATATATGTATGTATTGATATAACTTATATCTAGTTTACTAAATTGATTCAATTTATATATATATATATTATGTATAAATTTAATTATACATATTATTATATTCAATTTTTTATGATGTTATTATTATTGTTGTAATTAATTATTAACAAGAGTATTTCCCATGATATATGTTTGGACTGGTTCACAATAATATTACTAACCAGAATGTTTTAAGATATTTGCTAATAGCCGTTATTAATACAGTATTACAAAGAGTACCGTTATTCTTAAGAGTATCGTTAATACTACGATTGGAGTGCACTATAGAGAGTATATAAACGTATATTTATATAATTAATAGAACTTAAATAAATATATTATTATTTTATATATATTATATTATTAATATTAATATATATTTATATATTATTAATATTAATATTATTAATTATATATTTATTAAATATTATTAAATATTAAATATTATTAATTATATATTTGATAAATAATGTTTTTATATAACTTTATTTAAATAGAAAATAACAAGGTTTTATTGCTGTAAGCCTATAAATTAAGTAGCCAGGATAATAGATTATCTAAAAAATAATTAATTGACTTCAGCCCGATTAATCAAAACAATGTACAGCAATCATAATTGAATAATAATCCCCATTATCCCCTAAACAACAAAAACACCGCAGTATGCCAGCTTGGATATCCCATTTAACAGACAACTGATAATAGTAGTAGTGGGTCTAATATCGCTAAAAGAGATTAGATATAGCTAAATTCGAATAAAATAAGGACATAATCTAGTCGAACTGAAATGTTCAGCCTAATCATACCAAATAGACTAGAATACTTAATATATTCTATATTCCTTGACAATAGTAGGGGTCGGGTGAGAGTGATCAGCATTCAAGCGTGAAAGAAAACCGCGCCCACACCGAGACATTAACAACTCGATCAAACTGAATATCATTTCGCTCTAGATATAGCAATGAACCCCCTTATACCCGAATATTCCCAGACAATTGTAATTATTCATTAAAAAAAGACTATATTTTCATTTAGATAATTATAAATCAATTACAATTCGTGATATTACACAATGGTGAACTCAATATTCTCCTTACTTTTAACATTTCTAAAAGTATTTTTTATAAAACTGATTTAATAGAATATTATATAATATCAGATCAACTTAAGTGGTTACGTATATGTATAATTGTACGTTGTATACGTATATGTATAATTGTTCATATATATTTATAAGAATTTAAATGTAGTATTTTATTTTAGACTAGTGAATGTTACTTTTAAATATCCAAGAATATATTATTATTTATATATTAATACATTTACATTATTTCGATAATTTATAGGTATTTAGGTTTATTTAAAACACTATTTAGTGATCTAAACACACATACTTAATATTAAATATAACTACGAACAAGGAATCTCTTGGTTATTAGTACTTTTTCGTTACGAACACAAACTGAGTTATGGCAAAATGCGAAGAAATATTAGACGTTAGTAAATTTATACGTCTGTAAAAATATATGTTACATTATTTGTAATCTATAGCGTGCGACGCACGACTATTATATTCCGTATACTTTCCATTGAACAAAGAAATACATACATAATAAGTTAAATATCATATAACTAATATATAACCACATGTCAGAATACTAAAAGGAGATCGGTATTAGTTGATTTCTGATTTATTAATTTAGCTGATCATAAACGCAGGTACCTTCTTTTAATACTAATAATATTTAATGTTTGTTTCAATATGTCAACATAAGTTTTCGAAAATTAATATCCGCTTAGAAATTTCAATTTATCAAAATATTAGATTATACTTTTTTCAATTGTAGGATATATAATTATAATGATTTCATTACATTCATATTATATGAATATAATATCTTTAAATGGTGTATTAATGTTTAATATATCTTTAATGGGGCCAAAATTTTTGAAAATTAATATTTAGAAATTGTCAAAAATAATTTGCCTAATTATTTGACGGTAATAAGTAATTATCGGACATTATTTATTTAATTTCGCCACTACTATTATGCCACATCAATTATAAAATCATTACATAAGATAACGAGTTATTAAATTATTCATGTATGTTAAAAATACAATTTAATGATATATATATATATATATATATATATATATATATATTGATATATATTCTACCCATTTTAAAACTATATTTATGTATATATATACATAAATATAGTTTTAAAATGGGTATGATATTATAATTAAGTAATACTATCAAAATATATATATACTTATAAATAATTATTTTATATTAATAATAAATAATATATTATGTTAACTTGTTATAAGATTTCTTCCAATTCTAACTTTTAGATTTTTATCAAATTTTTCGAAATCTGATCAAATTGATATCAAAACGAATATTAATACTTTGTTCAAATTGTTATAGTGCAAATATTAGAATGAGCTTAATACATTTAAGAAAATATTTAGAATTGTTCATAATTTAAATGTAGTATTTAATATGATATTTAATAATACATTATATCGAATACGGTATTTATAAACAAATATATGTATATATATATAGATATATATATATATATATATATATATATATATAACATGTCTGGGTTGATTTGAGGTGTACACATTAATTTACTATTTAAGCTTTTTTATATTGCACACGTTAGATTTAGAGAATATTTATATTAAATATTGTATATTTAAAGTATATTTAGGAACATATACATTTTTATTTGTAAATTTAATATACAATATTTATTATTTATTATAAATATAATAATATAATATAAATTTATTATTTAAATAAATAACTCTATACACGTATAAACTATTTAAATTATATAATTAATAAATTATCAATTATAAATACTGTATGATAAATACCTTATAGTATTAATTATGAATTAAAAATATGTGTAATTTATTAATTTACATTTATATTTTATGTTTGATATATGAATCTAATAATTTTGATAATTTAAAATATTTAATTAGTAATATTTTATATTTAATGTAATATTTTATATATATTTCATATATAATTATAAATATATAAAATAAATCATATATATATTGGGTATATCAGTATATATTATATTAGTTATTGAATTAACGATTTTAAATTTCAATAATTTTGGACTCCGCGTT
Organism: Osedax frankpressi; assembly: GCA_964035775.1. NCBI lineage: Eukaryota > Metazoa > Annelida > Polychaeta > Sabellida > Siboglinidae > Osedax > Osedax frankpressi. Next base: position 13,956,239 of record OZ038313.1, on the reverse strand, counting down.
TGAAGTCAATTAGATAAATATTAAATCTTCCATAAGTAAAAAATTGTTGATAAGAAAACTGATAAAAGTCATATAAAAATGCTTTACATGGGTCTATAAAAGACCTTATTCATAAGTAATTGTATGTTTTATTTTTTAATAGACACACACACATATATATTTATATATATATATATATATATATATATATATATAATAAGATAGTATCTAAGATCATCATGTTCTTAAGAAATTCTCTACTATAATCTATATATAATTATATATCATCTTTAACTGAAATAATATAACGTCAATATTATAAATATCCGATAAATATAACTGTATATATGTATCATTTTAGAGGTATAAATTATGTTGTTTACAAGAATGCGCAATTTCTTACTTCGTGCATAATTTATTAATAAACCATGACATCAATATCGTAAATATTAATAAATTAGTTTCTTAAATATAAATCATCATTGCTATCAAATATGAAATGTAATTGTTATCTAATTTAAATCATGTACATATTTGATTATATAATAAATGTACTGTACATATATCGTTGTCTATTTCTGTTATATATAAATTGTAATTTTAAGTTTAGGATTTATATGAACTATATGATAATCTATACTAATAAACTCAAGAGCATCGTTAAAAGAATAATGTTCTTCAAATAAAAATGTATATTCCAAATCAAGGTCATTGTTATTTTCTATTAATCCGCTATTATAATTACCGTAAACTACTTTGTAGCCTTTCAAGCACCCACCATTTCCTTCATCGTACTATGACCCGCATTCCGTTGAATCTTTACATAGCGAATACGGATCCGATCAAGAAATTGATAGGTTAGCAAACTACGAGTTGAATCCCGCTATATAGGTAACGTTACTATAAACCTGGGTGCTACAACAATGATGTTATATAACATTATATTTAGCCACAATTGACTTTGCAGCATCAGCACACAAGGAGATGTATTCCGAGATAAACCTGTTTCTAAAAAGATAGTGAGAAACAAACGTCAAGAACAAAAGAAAATAACGGAACGATTACATTCTGGTACGTCGAGACGAAAGAAAAGCCAACTTAGTGAGGTATGTATGCAAACCTATATAGTTAATATAAATATATATTCACATATACAAATAAATGTATATATTCACATACACTGATAATATACATATAATGTTCTATAAAGAATGTGTATACTATATACTATACAATATTATATTGTACTATATCAAATTCTAGTTTGGATTATTCAAATATATCTTTCTATAAATACAATACTTCTAATGAATAAAGTTAGCGTATTTTATAATATGACATATTTGACATATTTGACATATTGACATATTTCTACATAAAGGGAAGATATATGTGTATATAATATTAAATATATATATATATTCAATTATATATACACTTAGTAATTGTATTAAATATCCTATTGTAAATACACTGTTTCTATTGACTTTAGGATATCGAATACGAATGTTAATGGTATATATAATTGTATACAATATACAACAAGCATTAATAAAGCATTATACAAATGTATTCTATGTTATATATCAAATTTAATTATCTCCATATATGGTACTATAATAGAATATTGTTAGTTTATCATTTAATATGAAAACGTTTTAAAAATGATCTCTACATATGGATATGTATGGATATATAAATATATATGTATATACATATATATATATATATATATATATATATATATATATATATATATATGTATATACATATATATATATATATATATATATATATATATATATGTATATATATGGATATCTATATATACTATTGTGAAATATAATTAGTTTATCATTCGCATATGATCACATATAATAGTATTTCTCTTGGAAATCTTATAATGGATATTTATTATATATTATAATGTTTATATATATTATATGTTATATTATTTTACTGTAATAAGGTTATCAAGTTGTTTCTAATAAGAAATAAAAGGTAGATTGTATTAACTATGTTGTAATTAGATTGACTTCAATAAGGATAGATTAAACGCGGTAATTAAAATACAACTTACTAGTAATAGAGTCTTACATAATGCTATGTTATCAGTATATAAATATTGTTTTTGCTATTAATTATATATTTGTGAAATCACTATATTATATATATATATATATATATATATATATATACGAGGTTAGAATAGTACCATTAATTAATCCATAAAAAAATCTATTAGTAACGTTAATAATGATATAATTGATCGTTAGCAGTTCCCATTTGTTTTATTTCATACATCGATATAATTCAAACAGATTGAAATCTAAAAAAGTAAAGATTTAATAATATTCAGAAATATTGTATATCTTTTAATATCGTTAACTATGCAAGAAATTCAACAGTGTATTTAACATTAACAGAAATACATTTATATGATTATATATATATAAATATATAATCTTGTAATGTGTAGTAATCTTGTAATATTACATCATCGATTATTAATCTGTAATTATAATTTGAATAATAACAATTATTAACATTTACATATATATATATATAGATTTACATATCTACAATTTGAATAAATTATTAAATAAAAAAGTGGCATATAAAAAAATAACATAACAATTATTAGTAAACATAAATTGTAACTTTTTATTTATATATTATAAAAAAATATGATTTATATTGTTATTGTTATAGTGATTTAGAATTATGCTTATGAATACCATATAACTTATTAATACCCATCGTATGCACTAGAATAGTAAAAGTTCCGCGAAGAAGGATATGCATAAAGTACCGTTGATTGTAAAAGAGGAACGTGAGATAGCCTTGAAACGACTACTCAGACCAACCACTGCATCGAAATATAGACAGTGAGTTGTAATGATGATTATGAATGTTTTAATGTTTTGTTAAGATAACTGATGTTATTCTAATATACGAGGCATTGTTGTAGTTCTTTAACGTTTAGATTATATATCATTATATTTAATTCCCTGTAGTTTATAATATAATTTATAAATAGTTGAAAATGCTTAAAAGGTATATATTGAATATGCAATATCAACAATATTGGAAATATTTTTATTTTCGAATTTTTTAGGTTATATCCACATTTCATTAAATATTCATTGTCTATTGAATTACCAATTCATCTATATTAGGTACATTTTGATATATTTACCTACAGAAATTATAGTTTATAAAATATATTACAAAATAATTGTACTAATTATTATTCTTGATATAAATAATATCAAATTAAAACAAAGGATTGAAAAAACTATCAACTTATTTTTTGTTTAAAATTAACATGTAGAATATATAATATAATATAATATAATTCATATAAAATATATATATAATTAATACACATCCAACATTTATTTGTATTAGGATATCTCAATTTGTATAATTAAGGGTGTATATTATATATTGTATAATATATACCGTATATAAATACTCTAAATAATAAATAAATATAAATGTTATTAGATTTATGAATGTTAATAATATAAAAAATAAACATATAAATGTACATAATTAAATGTATAGCATTTTATATAAAATAAATCCCTTATATAAATTAATTATATATTATGTATGTACCTAAATTATAGAATATTTATATATATATATATGTAGAATTACATGTATGTGTAGTTAATAGAATTATTATTTAAATAATTTAATAAGGTAATATCATTAAACATTTAATAAAACTATATTCAAATATTAAAATTATTATGAAATCTGAATATCGATTATTAAATATGATACTAAGTAATACATACAACTCGAAGATGCTGTGCCTTAGAAAATGACGAAGATGTAAAAAGGTACAATGCAAGAACGCTGGAGGTGACTCAGATTTCAAATTCTGGGCGTGTCGGTTCATTGCAGAGACGCCCCCAAACCCCCTTTACTAATATGGATATTCTAAATGGTTACTTCTAAAGTTAATTAACCTATTTAAAATTAAAACGTATGATTAATTTAATAATTTATAGGATTTTATCAATTCCAGTATTTGAAAAGTTTTAAATTTCTAAATTAAATTCAGGTGTGATATTCTAAAAAATAAAAATGTTCAGTTGAAATTAAATCAATATTAAGTATACATATATATATATGCCCCAAATCTTAACAATTTAAAATCAAATATATTTCACTTTAATAAAATAGAATACATTACTTTGAAATCTATGAATATTTACATATGTGATATATATATAATTACTATTAAAGATTATAATCATAATGACTAGATTATGTACTTGGATTAATTAAATTTGTATGTTTAAGTAATTTTTCTCTGAAATATATAAATAAAAAATTATCTTTTAGAACTTGAGAAAGTTCTCACGACCATTTTAATGTTATATAGTTTATGAACTACTGCCATAGACCATTAGTAATGTATTAGTTATATTATATATTATAGTTAATTAGATTATGGAAAGATATATATGTTGAAATAGTAATATATTTACCTATTACTATAGTATATACTATACTTTGGTGACATATATTTTAGAACTTTAAACATTTTGATTAATTGTAAATTCTCCATTTATAATCGGCATATATATATTTTCATTTAATATGTATATGATACAAATACTAAATTTTACATATCAATTAAATACACGTATATTCTTAATTCTATATAACTTTTATTATGTAATTATTTATAATATATTTTTTATTTATTATTTAATATAATTATTTATATAATATATTAAATATTTATTAATTTGAATCATATGTGACTTTATTGTTATGTTGATGTATGGGTCTTTAAATGTATATATATATATATATATATATATATATATATATATATATATATGTATGTGTGCATGTATGTATGTGTGTATGTATATGTGTGTGTGTGTGTGTGTGTGTGTGTGTGGGTATGTGGGTGTATGTATGTGTGTGTTTGTATGTATGTAAATTAATGTATTTACTAAATTAACGTTAACAGTATTATTATATTAATTAATTCTAATTTTTAATTTAGATATTTTTTACTATTATCTATAAAATTATAATAATTGATAGTAAATTTATATCATCGAAATTATATATTTGACTTAGTATTATTATTATAAGTTAGATTCTAATATGAGATATTAATTAAATATTAAAATGGATGTTTTATATTGGTGTATTACATATTTGAAAAACTCTTCAGGCTCTCAAGTAACTAAAAAGACTAGGAAATATAAGAACGAAGGAAAACATAGAAATTCGAAAACAAAATTGTATTTATATTCGTAATAATTTCTTTAAAATGTTCCTTTAGGAACAATCAAGTAATTAATAAATCAACTTAATATCTTTTTTTAGTGAACACTATAGTGTTGTAATAAAGTATATACCATAATGTATTATTACTTTCATACATAATATTTTACAGTTGATAATGATTGTATAATTCCATAAAATAAGCTTCATATAATATAATTAAATATTGGTATTATATTATTGTGATATTCTATAATAAATAGACGATATAATATAGTTGATAAATTCTAATATATAAAAGTTGTCATTTTATTCGATATATATATAGTTATTTCCCCCCCACATTATGTATTATGTATTATACTAGAATTTGTGATATAACTATAACTATATATATATATATATATATATATATATATATATATATATATAAACCATATTTAAATATAGTTCATACTTATATGTATGTAATATAATATAGCTATTATATATATATATATATATATATTGCATTATTAATATGGATCTTTATGGTAGGACTATATGATTTGCTATTTTATTTCTAATTTAAGTTGAAGGTAATATATTAAATATATTTGTAATTTCAAAACTTTAAATATATCATTTTGTTTGGATTTCAAATATTCAAGAATATTCTATATTATTCCAATTTTTATAGTATCTAATATAATTATACATAATATATATTTAGTTATATATTTGTATATATATATATATATATATATATATATATATAATGAATATTATATTTACTCTGTTAGAATAAGATCGCTTTAACAAAGAGATAATAATAAATATAAATTCAATTCAATGAAATTACCTAGAATTTGATGGAAGGATTATCCATATGCTTATATATATATATATATATATATATATATACTGACAAACAAAATTATATTATATAATTTATTATTAAATTTTGAAATACCTATTCTAATATTTAATTATTATAAATTCGCTTTATTATCGTTTTTTTTATCAAAATAAAAATAATCTATCGAAGATTCAAGTAATATTATTTTTTCATTCTGTAATTAATCAATATATCGATTAGATATTTATACACTTCAACTCTACGTTTACCTAATTCTTATAATGGATTCATTCTTCTTCTAAGAGAACATTTATTATGTTGTTATTTATTCATAAACTTTGAGTATCGTATTTATTGGGAGTTTCATCGCTCTGGTTAAACACAATGGCGAGGATGAGAAATATGTTCAAGAAGAAGAAGATAATCAAAGACATCCTATCGGCAATATTCGCAATTGCTCTCCATTCAGACGTTATTAGCTGTGTCTGTTGAGGCATTGGGTTTATAATACGATAGATTTCAGGATTAAAGTGGACGTTATGTTAATTGTAGACATTATAGAGTTATAATGGGTCATATAATAAAATAATTAATGCGTATATTAATTTCCTAAAAGTATACTCTAACATGTATTGTATATACATATATATATATATATATATATATATATATATATATATATATATATATATATATATATATATGTATATGTGGATATTTAATCATATTACTTTAATGTATTTATAGAATACATTTTCGTATAATTAAAATATCTGTGTTGTAATCAACTGACTTTAGCTTCCTCTTGGCTCTGATAACTTCTGTAGAACTGAAGTTCATCATTTATAGATAACAGGGTGAAGAATATATCATCGAGTATCATCAATTCGATTGTGTTGCTCATCATAGCCTGTAGTTTCAATTCAGTAGTTGATAGCATCGTTTTAATTATAGTATTGTTAAGAGATTGAATTATTGCAAATTATGCTTATTTAAATGCTTATGCTATTTTAAAAATGTATTGTTTATAAATTTATAAATTTATATAAAACCTTTTGATATTTTTTCTGCTTTCTGAATAAATCCTAAATCATTTGAATTTGTATAAGATTCAAAAACACATCCATTAATTTAATTTAATCCATAAACATATAATTACATATTATATATATTTTTATATATAATTATATTGTTTGCTATACACACATGTATAATGTATATTTATAAACATTTTAAAAAATATTTATTTTTATTTAACTATATAAATAACTTTATATAAATATTTTCTTATTTACTTATTAATTGTATTAGTACTGTATATATACATTATACCGTATAGAAATGATATATAAAAATAAGTGTATTCAAATATATTTATATTTACATAATTTTTACATTTATCATTAAGTGACGAACATTTATTCCTGGAAGTATAGTGAGAATATTATTGTTCTTAGTGTCCTTTTTTCCATAGATATTACCAATCAACCTCAACGTCTCAACGTGTTTGGCAGTCAGTGCAGTTGTCTGTAAATATGATTTAGTGTTCACTTGGCATATTAATTGACTAGCGAATCTAATATATTTCTACGTGTATATCATATAGCACAGGGTATATATATATATATCACATGCTATATTTGACGTTGAATTTGACATTGAAATCAACATAACAATGAGAACACTTCAAATGTTTATTTTGAGATCTTGGAAATCTAGTTATTAAAAACTATTCATAATATAAATGATTGATATAAATTTTAAAAACAAATATAACAAGTAAAGGCATTTATTATTGTATAGTATATTATAATTAGATTAATTGATAATTTGTATTATTATACACTCACCTACACACATGCACAAACGCACACATAATAAAAAAATATAAATTCTGAAGAAAAAAATATAAAATATATCTTCTATTTTTGTTTTCAAAATAGCATAAACAATCAAATGTAACTATTTAATTATCTTATATAATTATTTTAAATAAACAATAAAGATAATATATTTGTATTTCTAATCAAATATATTTTTGTTATATACCACGAGTACTAAAATGTCCCGATCGTTTCCTAGTATTGTATATTATGTAAAACATAAAACTACTTACTTTATCCTGGGGAAGCAACATCATTCTTTCATTCTGAAATAATATTATTAAAGGTGTTGTATAATATGGTTACACATTATATAACAAGATAATTAAATCATTGAAAATTAAATAATTAATTAATTGATTTTAAATGATAAATAATAAATAATAAATGATAAATAAAAATGTGCATTTATTTTTATTTGTACTTTCTATAAATATATTTATATGTACCTTATCATTTTCTATATACCTAGATCTATTAGTATCAGTTCCAATTTCTTTATTCTATAATATTGTTTAAATATTGAATACTATTGATAAAATAATATTAACACGAATATAATATATATTATATATGTAACGAGCATATAATATAATACAATAGAGTATATATTATATAACTATTAAACTAAATAATGTAACTACTATACAATATTATATAATTATCTAAAAAATATAATATAATCCATTACTCAAGATTTATTACAAATATGTTCACACAATTCCCAGCAAAAAGAGTGATGTAATATATTATACAATCCTTTGATGTGTTCACAAAAATAAAAAATAATATAAAAGAAATTATACAAAAAATGAAATTGTCTTAGTTGTTTTCTGGGCATGAAAGACTAACATATGTTACTTTATATAAAGCCTACTCGAACATATATATTTTGTTATAAATATTATAAAATATTGAAAATTTAAATTAACAATTTATTTTATTATCTTTAGTGACTTCAGCGAATTAGAAATGGGAACGTTTAGATAAAAATGGAGGCGTAATTTGTAAAAAAAAAATAAATCACTTAAAATTAGTAGAAATCTTCAATTATTACATCTGATTTCGGATATGAAATTATCAATACTGATATTTTAAAAACAGAATTTAAGCATTGGAAGAATACCCGGTTCAAATAATAATATTTTAAGATCAATTTATAAAATGTAAACAAATTAATTGTTATATACTAAATCTTATTCTATTAACATATATTAACTTATAGTTATATATATTATGTAAAGTTAACATGAACTTAAATATAGTATTTATTGTTAATTTGATCATACACTTACTTACTACGATAAAACATACTATAGTTAAATTAGATTATAAGATATTTAGATATAATATAAATTTATAATAATATATAAAACGTTCTATCTAAGTTGAGTGAGATTCTACTTAAAAGTTAATATTAAAATAATACATTTTTATCGTAATATTTTAAAATTCTAAATCAATGATATTTTGAAATCTGTTTTAAATTATATTCTCATTTGATCGTTGTATCAATTATACAATTAGTTGTAAACAAAGCAAAATTAAAAATATCTTTGGGTGGTTATACATCGTATTGTTTACATTATTGAATACAGTAATAGTTATAAGAATATATAGCCCATAGTATCTGGGATTTAATTGTAAATTAATTTAATGATAACAAATAATTGATATGTTAATTTATATTGATATGAATATTACATATTGTATACTTGTATCATATAGTTTGTACCATGAACCAAGTCATACTATGCCCCATCATACCATGCCCCATCATACTATGCCCCATCGTATTATGCCCCATCATACTATGCCCCATCATACTATGCCCCATCATACTATGCCCCATCATACTATGCCCCATCATACTATGCCCCATCATACTATGCCCCATCATACTATGCCCCATCATACTATGCCCCATCATACTATGCCCCATCATACTATGCCCCATCATACTATGCCCCACCATACTATGCCCCATCATACTATGCCCCATCATACTATGCCCCATCATACTATGCCCCATCATACTATGCCCCATCATACTATGCCCCATCATACTATGCCCCATCATACTATACCCTACGTTGTAAAAGTATCATATTATGTTACATTTCACATCGATTCACCGTGTCAATACGTCACGATATCACATCACATCACCATGACACATTACGTCACCGTATCACATCGCGTCATCGTATTATATTACGTCACTGTGTCGCATTACGACACCGTGTTACATCACTTCACCGTGTCACATCGCGTCACCGGGTCGCATTACGTTACCCCATATGGTATACATACTACACTATGTTCTTATTCCGATACTCTGCCCCCCATGCTTGTGATACAATAGTATCTATGTAGGCATAAGTTGATACTTTTCCCTTATAGCCTCATCAAAATACAGTTTCAGCACCCACAACTCCCCAACCACAACTCCCCGCCCACAACTCCCCGCCCACAACTCCCCGCCCACAACTCCCCGCCCACAACTCCCCGCCCACAACTCCCCGCCCACAACTCCCCGCCCACAACTCCCCGCCCACAACTCCCCGCCCACAACTCCCCGCCCACAACTCCCCGCCCACAACTCCCCGCCCACAACTCCCCGCCCACAACTCCCCGCCCACAAGTCCCCGCCCACAACTCCCCGCCCAGGTACTCCACAACCCCACCAACCATGGTGTAGTCGTACAGTGTAGTCTTGACACTCTCCAGGTGTTTCTCGCACAGGTGCGGTCCTAGGTAGTCGAAGAACACAACGCGTAGAAACTTCGGCGGACGGAAACCCATCGTACCCCGGAAATGGGCGTATAACACAAACACGGAGGCATACGTTGCTAGCGTCAACAGCAACATCGTACCACCGAAGAAGTAGGCTATACCATACGAAGTGTTAGGTGAGGAGTAGTGGTTAGGGTCGAATTAAGTATGGTTAAGGGTTAAGTGGGCATGGCTAGATGAAATGGACGTGATTTGATTTAAATGGGCGTGGTTATTATAGTAATATATATATATATATATATATATATAATTTATATATACGCTGTATCCGTATTATAGTATAGTATATGTTTTTATGTTATAATGTAATATATATAAGTGAGATATGCTTGCAAACTTCAAATTAAGATGTATACCCTCTATAGTAGTTATATCATAGTTGTTATATTACCGTATTAATAGATTACTACACGATGTTCATTTAAATTAATAAGTTATATCGTTATGTAATTATCAGACTATAAGACGACTTAATCAATTTAATCAATGTTAATCAATATTTATTATTAGAGAATTTGTTAATTGATATTATTTTTCATTTCTCTCGTATGACGAACGGATTTTACTAAGCCATAAAATCAATGTATGTTACAGTACCTTATGACGTACCTTATGACGTACCTTATAGTACGCTTATGTAACGTAATAGCCGCAAGTAATAACCGAATAATGATATCACCTCCGAGGTTGGAGGAATATGTTCCATAATGAACAGCATGAATACGGTCATGGACAGTAGAACGGTTGATGCAAGACTAATCTGCGAGTGGAAGGGAACTGTTTGTAGGGTATGAAGAGCTAAGATCAATAGGACCCACGGGGGGCGAAAGTAGGACCTTTCGAATATGCTAATCATGTGAAGATTGTGTTTTTAGGTCTGAATAATCGACTTAATTTGAAGTTTATGGGTTATAATCTATAATTATAGGTTAAGAATAAATTAGAGCTAAAATTCGATGATAATGATATCGGGTTTACTTCCCGCTTAGCATTTATCAGATTAGGTTTAATATTTTGTTAAATAATATTTTTCTGATTAAAATAATATTATTTATAATTATTTTAATACCTTGGATTTTTAATTTGGTAGAATTAATATTAAGTATTGTGCCTACATTTCAATATCGGTCAGACCTATATCATTGTGTAACATCGAAAAGTGTGTAGACATTATAGCATATACTTATAATGTATATAAGATTAGATGCTTATTAAATATATGAAAATATATTACAATTTATCATATATGCGATAGTTTCTACTATATGTGTATTTTGGCATTAATTTAAAAGGATATTTCACGAATTTGTGGTTTCGATTAAATAGATTTACAAACATTGCCAATGTATAAAGTGTGCGACATTGTGCGTGATGTACATAAGTCGGAAGTAACGGATTTCCTACCTTTTCACCGGATTCCGAAGGTACCAGGAACACGAGTACACCGACAATCATCAACATCACGCTTGGCAATGTCAAATGGAATAGATAGAATCTCGGAAGTCTGGCCAACTCGATACTGTACACTAACAATGGCACTCTCATCGTATCTCCGTCTAATAGTAGGAAATAAGTTCACGAGTGTCGGAGTACGACGTTGTTATTCGAGTCTAATTATCATGTCATAATGTGTATATTTTCTATAGAATGCATATAAATACCTATATCATTACATCATTACATTTATAAATGAGTTTATTTAAATAATCAAATTATATTTTGGTAAAATCAAATTTAAGAATTTTTATTTTTGGATCCATTTATAAACATTTTGATTTCTAAACATTTTCTTTTTAGAAGATATATACAGTTTACACGTATTTGTAAACATCACTGACGTATCAAGTTAATATTAAGAATATATAACCTTTTATTATTAAACCTATTTATCTATCAACTTTTTATTATAAACATTAATAACATATATATAACCTTTATTATAAACTTTATTTATTGTTGTTGAATTTGATCTTATATTCCTGAGCTGCCATTCTCCATTTTCAGAGATACGCGTCTGAAAAATATGTATATTATTTTAAATTGTAAAACTGTTTATAATATAAATCAATTGTGATATTAAATATAATTAATTAATTATTATTTCAGTTTATAAATGAAGTACTTATAATTATAATATTCTAAATTACAACAGTCATAATTTAGTTATATATAAGGGAACATATTATAATATTATCGAATCATTTTAACAATATTTGTGGAATAATAATCATACGTAATCGTTACTACAAATATGGAAAATTGCAACAAATATTACCTATGTAAATTGTTATATACCAGAACATAGTCTGTTATATTACGATTATTGTAACGTACAATGCAAACTAACCGTATCCAATCTTTCTGTTTTTGTAGACGTCGATATTTTCATCTAAATTATTGGAAAAGTTAATATGATATCATTACATAATTTAATACAAATATTATTTGACAAATGATCTATTAATTTATCGAAATCACATAATTATTTGTATTCTTACAATATGTTATTTTACTTATATACTTGTATTATATAAAAATTAGAATGTATTGGGTGTTTTCTCATGGGTTCCCAGCAAACAATTCTGGTAATTAAATGTTTTGCGTTACATAATTTTTTTTAAGTTAACCACTACTTTTTGTAACACATGAAATGATTTTATAAAACTATTACATAACTTTATTAGCAGGGATGTTTATTCTTTCTTCTAACATAACAGAATAATAAACTAACCTATATAGCTAATACTTGATACTAAATTGTGGAATTAATAATGCCTGAGTATAGAGTTATTGTGAGTAATGACATTACTCTAGTGTTCTTTATTCATATATCTATACATCTATATATATATATATATATATATATATATATACATATATATATATATATATATGTGTGTGTGTGTGTGTGTGTGTGTGTGTGTGTGTGTGTGTGTGTGTGTGTGTGTGTGTGTTTGTGTGTGTGTAATATTTATAATGCATCTTTATATATATTTCTATCGTATTGGTATTTTACATATAATAATAATTTTACTACAATTTATCGTCCCATTTCATGATACTATTTTTCAAGAAATATGTATTTCTTCTATAACACATTAATATTATATATATATATATATATATATATGTACAAGTTGTTTATATATATATATATATATATTTAGTAAAATATTTATATATCCACACTCATATCCACCCTGTGGGGTATATTTACATTCATTAATATAAAAAAGTATTCCATTATTCAATTATTGCTACTAATTAAAGGCAATCATTTATAATTCGACAAATAATATTATGCAACCATATTAATATTGTACTGAAGAAAATATAGCCTTTCATATAATTAAAGTACTCGATATTTACCACTATTAATATTAATGTACAATATAAAATTAAACACTTCAATGCAAGTTAACACATAATTAAGTAGTATTGTTAATTTTTTTAAATGAATGTATTACTTGGAAATGTAATTGCTATACCATGCGCAATATATTCCTCAATGGACTCAAACAATCAAACATAACATAATTGTAATAGGGAGTATATTTATTAGATAGACCATATCATATGTAGTAAAGATATCGAAAATAAAAATATAATTTCATTAACTGAAGCTTACCATATAATATAATAAACCATATAATAAAGCATATAATAGCTTGAAATTCAACTTAGTGTTGATTATATATTTAAAAAAATGAATAAAAATCAAACAAATAATTATCATAAATTCTAAAGATAAAATTCTAGAATATACATTTTAATGATCATAATTTATATGCCTTCAACACTACACATAATGTTAACTTCCTTCAAGTAATGTATTCATTTTAAATAATATAACTTATATATAGAATATATAGTATTACTATAATATTACTATAGTATTACTATAGTATTACTATAGTAATACTTTTATACTGCTATTTTAAACTAAAATTATTCAAATTTTAAGTAATTTGTAATTTTATGAGATTTGTAAATAAAAATATACTTTAAGGGTTAATAAACAAAAGCAGACTATTGTTTCATAAGAATGTCAAATGAAAGTTTATGAATTTTCTAAAATACTAAATAATTTTGAGTGGGAATAACATCCTATTATCTGGTATTTTACTTATAAATTACAAATAAGTTACAAAAAGATGCAAAAGAATTTATTAAAGGTAATTTATCTCGAGTTCGTAAAAACTCTCTTTGAAACAATTAATTAAATTCTAATAGTAAATTCTGGATATAAAATCTTAATGAAATTGTATAACTAAAAAATGCAATACCATTTATGTAAAAATCAATTCTCATTATATTCTATGTTTTAAAGTGTTATATTTTATTTAATTCTGATATATATATATGAATCCAATAGAATTTTAAATTAAATAGTTATACTTCTTTAGATATTAACATAATTTCATCATAATTCATAAATATGACTTTCTGGAGTTTTTAAAATATGTTTCCATGTGTGTAATTAATAATTATTTATCACATATTAATCATAGAATATATATATAACAACAATTGTTATAAATATATTAAATCAATTAAAGAATTATCCAACTATCTCATAACAAAAAATCTTGTATAAATAAAAAATAAGTAAACACTTGGAACTTATTATATTGAACAAAGAACATATAACGTACGATATATGTTACTTTAATAAATTTGGATTTATAAATAAATATAGTACTAATCTTAATATTTATAAAATTAAAGCATTCATTTATCACAGAGCATTACTTTAATTAATGCATATGTATATTTTCTTTATGTAAGTATTTACTTTATGCTTTTGATAATAATATTTATTTTCAATTACGTGAATTCAAAAGAAAACATTTTAAAGTAGTACATTTTGGTATAGATAAGTATATACAAATTTAAAAG
>OZ038313.1:13874109-13935379 GCA_964035775.1 Osedax frankpressi | reverse complement strand
AACACCTTATATCTAAATATAATAGCGCATGACCGTATTCTAGGGTACACTTCTCAACGCACCTTTAATCGCCGTCGTTGCAATATAGCTAGACGAGACAGCGGTAGCATCGAAAACTGCCCTGAAATTGGCGCAAACAGCTCACGACGAAGCATTTCTGATCAGCAGCACCATAGGGAGCACCGAAGCCAACATGCTCAAGGTGCTCAAGAGAATCAAAGATCTACTGGACAGGGACAGCACCGATGCCGCGCAGATACAGAAGGTTTTCCGAGTAGATACGACGCCAGATAGGAGACCCTTACGGCGACGTACGGAGACGTGACATCGTTGACCGTGTAACGGTGTATAGGCTAATCGCTGACACGTCTGCCGTTACGTTTAGATTATCGACGAGGTGTTGAGGTATCGGATCTCCATGACTCCGATTCAAGTGAAACAATTATTGGCCGACTTGAAATCTGCAAATAACGGAGTTGGCGCGATCGACAACACCTCGCCAAAAACTATTTTACATTTGAATAATTCCAGGAATATCTTGAGCAGATCCATCATTGCAATGTTAGTTATCGAATACGATAGACAATTATAGAAGGTTACATTGTATTACTTTTATGCAAATCAGTGTAATTTATTATATATATATATATATATATATATATATATGTATATATATAAATATATATATATATATATATGTATATATATAAATATATATATATATATATATATATATATATATATATATATTGTTACAGTACAATGTGATATTGGTGAAATAATATACTCCCGAAGCTAATTCTCTATAATTTGCAATCGATCTCTCAGGAACCGGGCGCATAATCTTCACAAAAAAATCAGCGAAGTAAATGAGAACTTACGTAAATTCCTAGTCAACCAAGGAATGAATAAAGAACTCGTCGAGATGGTGCAGGCGATTAAATTAAGCTCCGATAAATCATTCGCTCAGGTGGTTTAATAATACAATAGGCTATTTGTAAAGGACGTGTATAAATAATCTGAGGGTGTTGAGTATGAAGGTGTTGAGTGTGAAGGTGTTGAGTGTGAAGGTGTTGAGTGTGAAGGTGTTGAGTGTGAAGGTGTTGAGTGTGAAGGTGTAGAGCGTGTGGATGTAAATTAATGATTATATTATAATAGATTATAATATATAATTATAAAATATAATGTCTAAACAATACAGTTCATTTGATCAGAGTCAAGAATCGTAGATAATATTTATAATATTAAAATATCAAAATTGATAAACACTGTTTAATATGACTATACTAATGTACTTAGTTACTTGATCTAATTATATTAAAACAATGTATTCATAATTTAAACACATTTTATACACAATTTAAATACTTTTATTTACTATTTAAAAAAATGTTATACAATATTGAATCTCCTTTTGTAAACCTAAACATATTGAAGTTAATGCATCTTGCATCTATATATATTGTACCTTAATTCCTGTTATTTTTGATTATGAAAATAGTTCGAATTTAAGTTGAACGAACAAGATAGAAAGATCCTAGGCTTGGACGATAAATCCACAGACCTTGTAAAAAGGGTTGGTGACCTCAATATACGGTATACGGAGAACAAACTTAATATCAAAAGGTTAGTGAATACAAAATATTATATATATATATATAAATTATTTATTATAGGAACACATCAGAAATTAGAGCATTATATAGTTATAATACTGTTATCCACTTAAGGAATATTATACAATTAAAATATAATAAATATTAAATTGGCTTTATTTAAAGTTTATAGCATTATATATAAAATATTTTAACTGCGGTTATAATTTTTCAATTACCGGTAAACTATCCTCTCGAAACTTACCGGTCAGTCAATCATCCCTATTATCTATCATTCTTAATTCCGCAATAACTCACCCGCTTCAATCCCTATAGGGATATGGATACTATAGTACCGATACTCGCAACACCTTTCGTTACTACACCATGTTCCCAAACAGCGTTAAAAAGGCTTCGCAGAAGGCGGAGGAGGAAATATCGCGTGCCAAAAAAGATGCCAAGTTACTTCGTGACCAGTATTTGGCGTTGAAACAGGAATTACAGGCGCGGAAAAAAATCACGGTTGCGGCAGAAGAACGGTCACGTAGACTCGGCGAGGAGACGGTGAAAATCCACTTCGAAATGAGCAAAGTACAGCAAGATCTAGAGAGTTGGTAACTGGGCCACGAGTCGTTACACTTTCCGTTGTATTTCAGATATTACGCAACACCTAGCGATATTACGAATGCGATAGCGCCTGATAATAATCGCCTCTAAAATATATTCCGGTATACGATATTTATATAGATAACGTAGATAACATATGCGCAATCATGAATAAATGCAGATTTATCTACGCTACTATAATATGATAACATAATATAATATAATATAATATGATAACATAATAACATAATATAATATAATAATAAAATATAATATAATATAATATAATATAATATAATATAATAACATAATATAATATAATATAATATGATAACATAATAAAATAATATAATATAATAATAAAATATAATATAATATAATATAATATAATATAATATAATAACATAATATAATATAATATAATAACATAATATAATATAATATAATAACATAATATAATATAATATAATAACATAATATAATATAATATAATATAATAATATAATATAATATAATATAATAACATAATATAATATAATATAATATAATAACATAATATAATAATATAATATAATATAATATAATATAATAACATAATATAATATAATATAATAACATAATATAATATAATATAATAACATAATATAATAACATAATATAATATAATATAATATAATAACATAATATAATATAATATAATATAATATAATATAATATAATATAATATAATATAATATAATATAATATAATATAATATAATATAATATAATATGAAAACATATACTACAGAAATATCCGTGGTGTTTAGTCGAAACAAAAAATCACTTCTTGACCTAACAAATAAAATACGAGAATTGTTAATCAAATCCAACAAATATAAAAACGAAATCAAGAGCAAAGGTTTGTATAGAATTAAATTAAGTCTCATATTGAATCTAATGATAAATTAAACATTAACTAAATTATACATATTTTTAAAATATATGATAATCATAGTATTTCTCTTAATATAATTCAGAATATTAAATGATTATTAATAAAACTAAATTTTACTATTTCAGGAGAAAGTCTCCAGAAATGTGGGTCAGCTTCTGCTGTATCCGGTTTTTGAAAATACAAAAAAAACTAGCAACGCATTTATTTTTATATAAACATTGCTTTATTCTATATATTATTTATATTATATAAAAATTAATTCTAAAAACTTTACGAATATACAATTGGAATTTATTCGATGTCGTTATATTTAGTTACTTTTAATAAAATTTTATAATTTATCGTGATTGTACACTTTTCGTAAGTTATTAAATTGCATGCATTTTTTACAGATTGTATAATATAAATTATATTTTTTCTTCATTGTATCTTCAATATATATATATATATATATTCTAGTATATGTATAATTCCAATTTCACTTGTACTGATATAGCTATCGATACTACTACTACTACTACTACTACTATTACTACTACTACAACTACTACTACTACTACTACTACTACTACTACTACTACTACTACTACTACTACTACTACTACTACTACTACTACTACTACTACTACTACTACTACTACTACTACTACTACTACTACTACTACTACTACTACTACTACTACTACTACTACTACTACTACTACTACTACTACTACTACTACTACTACTACTACTACTACTACTACTACTACTACTACTACTACTACTACTACTACTACTACTACTACTACTACTACTACTACTACTACTACTACTACTACTACTACTACTACTACTACTACTACTACTACTACTACTACTACTACTACTACTACTACTACTACTACTACTACTACTACTACTACTACTACTACTACTACTACTACTACTACTACTACTACTACTACTACTACTACTACTACTACTACTACTACTACTACTACTACTACTACTACTACTACTACTACTACTACTACTACTACTACTACTACTACTACTACTACTACTACTACTACTACTACTACTACTACTACTACTACTACTACTACTACTACTACTACTACTACTACTACTACTACTACTACTACTACTACTACTACTACTACTACTACTACTACTACTACTACTACTACTACTACTACTACTACTACTACTACTACTACTACTACTACTACTACTACTACTACTACTACTACTACTACTACTACTACTACTACTACTACTACTACTACTACTACTACTACTACTACTACTACTACTACTACTACTACTACTACTACTACTACTACTACTACTACTACTACTACTACTACTACTACTACTACTACTACTACTACTACTACTACTACTACTACTACTACTACTACTACTACTACTACTACTACTACTACTACTACTACTACTACTACTACTACTACTACTACTACTACTACTACTACTACTACTACTACTACTACTACTACTACTACTACTACTACTACTACTACTACTACTACTACTACTACTACTACTACTACTACTACTACTACTACTACTACTACTACTACTACTACTACTACTACTACTACTACTACTACTACTACTACTACTACTACTACTACTACTACTACTACTACTACTACTACTACTACTACTACTACTACTACTACTACTACTACTACTACTACTACTACTACTACTACTACTACTACTACTACTACTACTACTACTACTACTACTACTACTACTACTACTACTACTACTACTACTACTACTACTACTACTACTACTACTACTACTACTACTACTACTACTACTACTACTACTACTACTACTACTACTACTACTACTACTACTACTACTACTACTACTACTACTACTACTACTACTACTACTACTACTACTACTACTACTACTACTACTACTACTACTACTACTACTACTACTACTACTACTACTACTACTACTACTACTACTACTACTACTACTACTACTACTACTACTACTACTACTACTACTACTACTACTACTACTACTACTACTACTACTACTACTACTACTACTACTACTACTACTACTACTACTACTACTACTACTACTACTACTACTACTACTACTACTACTACTACTACTACTACTACTACTACTACTACTACTACTACTACTACTACTACTACTACTACTACTACTACTACTACTACTACTACTACTACTACTACTACTACTACTACTACTACTACTACTACTACTACTACTACTACTACTACTACTACTACTACTACTACTACTACTACTACTACTACTACTACTACTACTACTACTACTACTACTACTACTACTACTACTACTACTACTACTACTACTACTACTACTACTACTACTACTACTACTACTACTACTACTACTACTACTACTACTACTACTACTACTACTACTACTACTACTACTACTACTACTACTACTACTACTACTACTACTACTACTACTACTACTACTACTACTACTACTACTACTACTACTACTACTACTACTACTACTACTACTACTACTACTACTACTACTACTACTACTACTACTACTACTACTACTACTACTACTACTACTACTACTACTACTACTACTACTACTACTACTACTACTACTACTACTACTACTACTACTACTACTACTACTACTACTACTACTACTACTACTACTACTACTACTACTACTACTACTACTACTACTACTACTACTACTACTACTACTACTACTACTACTACTACTACTACTACTACTACTACTACTACTACTACTACTACTACTACTACTACTACTACTACTACTACTACTACTACTACTACTACTACTACTACTACTACTACTACTACTACTACTACTACTACTACTACTACTACTACTACTACTACTACTACTACTACTACTACTACTACTACTACTACTACTACTACTACTACTACTACTACTACTACTACTACTACTACTACTACTACTACTACTACTACTACTACTACTACTACTACTACTACTACTACTACTACTACTACTACTACTACTACTACTACTACTACTACTACTACTACTACTACTACTACTACTACTACTACTACTACTACTACTACTACTACTACTACTACTACTACTACTACTACTACTACTACTACTACTACTACTACTACTACTACTACTACTACTACTACTACTACTACTACTACTACTACTACTACTACTACTACTACTACTACTACTACTACTACTACTACTACTACTACTACTACTACTACTACTACTACTACTACTACTACTACTACTACTACTACTACTACTACTACTACTACTACTACTACTACTACTACTACTACTACTACTACTACTACTACTACTACTACTACTACTACTACTACTACTACTACTACTACTACTACTACTACTACTACTACTACTACTACTACTACTACTACTACTACTACTACTACTACTACTACTACTACTACTACTACTACTACTACTACTACTACTACTACTACTACTACTACTACTACTACTACTACTACTACTACTACTACTACTACTACTACTACTACTACTACTACTACTACTACTACTACTACTACTACTACTACTACTACTACTACTACTACTACTACTACTACTACTACTACTACTACTACTACTACTACTACTACTACTACTACTACTACTACTACTACTACTACTACTACTACTACTACTACTACTACTACTACTACTACTACTACTACTACTACTACTACTACTACTACTACTACTACTACTACTACTACTACTACTACTACTACTACTACTACTACTACTACTACTACTACTACTACTACTACTACTACTACTACTACTACTACTACTACTACTACTACTACTACTACTACTACTACTACTACTACTACTACTACTACTACTACTACTACTACTACTACTACTACTACTACTACTACTACTACTACTACTACTACTACTACTACTACTACTACTACTACTACTACTACTACTACTACTACTACTACTACTACTACTACTACTACTACTACTACTACTACTACTACTACTACTACTACTACTACTACTACTACTACTACTACTACTACTACTACTACTACTACTACTACTACTACTACTACTACTACTACTACTACTACTACTACTACTACTACTACTACTACTACTACTACTACTACTACTACTACTACTACTACTACTACTACTACTACTACTACTACTACTACTACTACTACTACTACTACTACTACTACTACTACTACTACTACTACTACTACTACTACTACTACTACTACTACTACTACTACTACTACTACTACTACTACTACTACTACTACTACTACTACTACTACTACTACTACTACTACTACTACTACTACTACTACTACTACTACTACTACTACTACTACTACTACTACTACTACTACTACTACTACTACTACTACTACTACTACTACTACTACTACTACTACTACTACTACTACTACTACTACTACTACTACTACTACTACTACTACTACTACTACTACTACTACTACTACTACTACTACTACTACTACTACTACTACTACTACTACTACTACTACTACTACTACTACTACTACTACTACTACTACTACTACTACTACTACTACTACTACTACTACTACTACTACTACTACTACTACTACTACTACTACTACTACTACTACTACTACTACTACTACTACTACTACTACTACTACTACTACTACTACTACTACTACTACTACTACTACTACTACTACTACTACTACTACTACTACTACTACTACTACTACTACTACTACTACTACTACTACTACTACTACTACTACTACTACTACTACTACTACTACTACTACTACTACTACTACTACTACTACTACTACTACTACTACTACTACTACTACTACTACTACTACTACTACTACTACTACTACTACTACTACTACTACTACTACTACTACTACTACTACTACTACTACTACTACTACTACTACTACTACTACTACTACTACTACTACTACTACTACTACTACTACTACTACTACTACTACTACTACTACTACTACTACTACTACTACTACTACTACTACTACTACTACTACTACTACTACTACTACTACTACTACTACTACTACTACTACTACTACTACTACTACTACTACTACTACTACTAAAAATCATAACTAAAAACTACTACTACTACTACTACTACTACTACTACTACTACTACTACTACTACTACTACTACTACTACTACTACTACTACTACTACTACTACTACTACTACTACTACTACTACTACTACTACTACTACTACTACTACTACTACTACTACTACTACTACTACTACTACTACTACTACTACTACTACTACTACTACTACTACTACTACTACTACTACTACTACTACTACTACTACTACTACTACTACTACTACTACTACTACTACTACTACTACTACTACTACTACTACTACTACTACTACTACTACTACTACTACTACTACTACTACTACTACTACTACTACTACTACTACTACTACTACTACTACTACTACTACTACTACTACTACTACTACTACTACTACTACTACTACTACTACTACTACTACTACTACTACTACTACTACTACTACTACTACTACTACTACTACTACTACTACTACTACTACTACTACTACTACTACTACTACTACTACTACTACTACTACTACTACTACTACTACTACTACTACTACTACTACTACTACTACTACTACTACTACTACTACTACTACTACTACTACTACTACTACTACTACTACTACTACTACTACTACTACTACTACTACTACTACTACTACTACTACTACTACTACTACTACTACTACTACTACTACTACTACTACTACTACTACTACTACTACTACTACTACTACTACTACTACTACTACTACTACTACTACTACTACTACTACTACTACTACTACTACTACTACTACTACTACTACTACTACTACTACTACTACTACTACTACTACTACTACTACTACTACTACTACTACTACTACTACTACTACTACTACTACTACTACTACTACTACTACTACTACTACTACTACTACTACTACTACTACTACTACTACTACTACTACTACTACTACTACTACTACTACTACTACTACTACTACTACTACTACTACTACTACTACTACTACTACTACTACTACTACTACTACTACTACTACTACTACTACTACTACTACTACTACTACTACTACTACTACTACTACTACTACTACTACTACTACTACTACTACTACTACTACTACTACTACTACTACTACTACTACTACTACTACTACTACTACTACTACTACTACTACTACTACTACTACTACTACTACTACTACTACTACTACTACTACTACTACTACTACTACTACTACTACTACTACTACTACTACTACTACTACTACTACTACTACTACTACTACTACTACTACTACTACTACTACTACTACTACTACTACTACTACTACTACTACTACTACTACTACTACTATTTCTGGACAACTTGTCATTGTCCCATTTATTATTTCAAAGAAACTTTGGCTGGGCTTCACTATTTAGGGATTGTTCGACAAATGATGAACATCGATAGTAATGTACGAGTAGGGGTTTACGTATAAAAACATTCAACAATAAGAATAAAAGGTAAAGAGATATATTAATAATAACATGGCGGTGTGAAATCATATTGAAATATGTGAAGGTAGGTGTAATAATAATATATTATGGGAAGTTAACGTGGTAATGTGGTGTAGTTAATTTTAGCGGGAGGGTATAATAAATGATTAAAGTTTGGTTATCTAGTTTCGCACAACACCTAATCAGTCCTTGGTGTACGTAGTAAGCCTATGTCGCTCGCATGTAGTGTCTATATGCTCGTACACCACCTTCCAACGTTCGAATCGTGATTAATTCTTTTACCGATGCTGACATTCCGAGGCTATTCAGGAGCGCATCGGACCGAGGGGCGAGTTGCCCACGCCAGTCTAGTATGAGCGCTCCGAATTTAACCTCAGAAGCACCGGTTATATTAATCACGAATTCGCGGACGAGAGGTATGTCATACTTATGAGTTTTCTGATCAAACCTCTCATCCATGACTGATGGGTCAGTGGTGATTTGCGTATCGACGACTACTGCTAAGCCGTCACGACAAGTGATAAGATCTGGTTTAAGAATACCAGTCGGCGTTCTAATGTGAGGTTCGAGGAAACACATATAACGTTTGTTTTCCAACGAACTCGCTAGCATCGCCGTCACTTTGTCATGACGTCTTACCCTGGCAACGTGTGTCTGCGGGCACCTCTGCAGAATATGTGTCATTGTGGTATTCGGATACCCGCAAAACGCGCACTGAGTATTTATTTCCGGATAGGCGCGTCTGGCCCTGGCTGGACAAGGGAGTATATTATGTCTCAATTTGAATACATTGATGTAATCGTGTGCGTTAATCAGACGATTACATCTTATCCAACCGTTTAGTTTATTACCAGGCACCAAAACACGCCCATCGACACTCTGTACTAGTTGCTCATTTAGGGAAGCGCGCACTTCGGATGTACTACGCAGAGGAACACCGTCTTTAGAAGGTGGTACCGACCAACCTAGTCTATCTCGACTACCTAATATTTCTACCAGGGGATCGTCACCACCGAGGATTTTTGCCATTCTCTGGCTCCTGATACTACTACTACTACTACTACTACTACTACTACTACTACTATATATTTCAATATATTTGCACCAAATGCTCAACCTCGAATCTCTCCTCTTCACAATACTCATCCCAGACACCAATACCCCCAACTGATGCAAACAATATAGCACATCCTGACTCACCATACTCTACAACTCACACAGAATTTCATGACATTGAAAAACTTATAAATAAACTCCAGACTTGACAAACAAGACTCACTTCTTACTAAAATCGACAAGCTACTAAATTCTCATACCTACAATTACAATGACCGTCCAAACAATAATTTACACCAATCATTTCTTAAATCAACCTGTAAACTGCCACCACACTCCTCAAATACACCACCATCTCATAAGCCTGCCTCTAACCGTAGACATACACTCTCTCCCCAAACAATGTTATACACAATGCCATCCCAACAACACTACCACCCACCAATATCTAGCAATATGCCCAACCCTCGTCCTCTGCTTCCTCAAATGACACAATTCGCACCCCACACACTTCACTACTCCCCACCCGTCCACCCAACCATCATCACCTTCCTAGAATATCCACCTCAAGATCAGAACATCAAAACAATACCTTAATTATTGAACACGTAAAGCCCTGCCAATTAAACTATAACTTCATTACATCTATCTTAAATCTACTAACATTCCTCCAAAATACATTCTCTCTCACACATTCTACAAAAAAACGATAAGCATTACCTTACCAACATCCTGCACATCTTTTCTACTATCACAGAGACGCGTCATCAAATCCAATCCAACTTTCAGTCATCTATTTATCCGAACTGATCGTTCTCACAACATGAGAATGCGGGGTAGTATTATTTACCATGCTATAAAGCAGGGTCTCGCACCCCGTAATGTGAAATGCACCTTCAACGATAATACTGACAAGTTTGAATTGAGGCATGTCCTAAACTCCAGAATTGATTGGATCAACAATGATCTGCTTATATCTAACTCAGAATTTAACAAATGGTCAGCATCATATGAGAATTTCAAATTCTCCACAAAAGTAGCCCCACCATCACCTAACTCAAGCAACTCCTCCATAACTGTCAATATCGTTTCCCCTCCAACAAATATTATGCCTCCGATTATAACTCCAAACCCACAATGACATCGAATCGACTTACCTTTCTCCTGGCCCTCCCATATACCATTGAACAATCATCTACAATCATCCCCACCACATACCACTGTATCACCACCTCCCCCTTCATCACTGCAGAATAAATCAATCCCTCTCCCTATCAATAGCTCAGTATCCCATATGGCATATAGCCCTAAACACACACCACAAACCACACCTTCTAAAATCCACTTACAACCTGATACCTCACTCCATAATAGATTACTGAAATTAGCAACTCTAAACATACAATCTGTAAGAAACAAAACCGATATTATAATCGATCTTATGCACGACCTCGATATAGACATATTATGCATTACAGAAACCTGGTTATCAGATAACGATATACCAATAATATCCAGTCTTAATACGAAATCATTAAGATTTACCCATCTTCCCCGACCCGGACCAAATTACGGCGGTGGAATCGGTGTCCTCTACAGAAATAATATAAAATTAATACACAGTAGTGATCTACACCTTGACTACTCAGAAGCATTTAAATGTACATTCCACCCAGTAAACTCCCTCCCTTTTACACTTATAACAATATATAGACCTCCACACAATTCAACTTCATCTTTCATCGACGAAATTGACAACATTATGTCATCTCTAACCAATCAATCGATACTCCTAGGTGACTTTAATATCCCATTATCCTCCTCCTCTCTATACTCAAAACGATTTCTACATGCGATTGACTCTAATAACTGTTCCCAATATGTGAATTCACCTACTCACACATCCGGAAATATCCTTGACCTAATAATAGCACTCAACACACCTAACATTATACTAAATACATCCGTTATATATTTAGTTACTGATCATCTTATCATAACATTTAACCTACAGTTCCCCAGATCCAAACGACTTACTAAAACTATTCAATTCAGAAAAACAAAAAATATTACCATTACTGACTTCACCAATGACTTGATGTCCCACCTATCAACCTTTGCCGACTATCCAGACATAAACTCCCTTGACTCCTCACTACTAAAAAACACTAAATAGACTAGCTCCAACCTTGACAAAAACAATTACCCCTCGACTTAACACTAAATGGTTCAACCGTAATCTA
The DNA here is from genome assembly GCA_964035775.1 of Osedax frankpressi. Lineage (NCBI taxonomy): Eukaryota > Metazoa > Annelida > Polychaeta > Sabellida > Siboglinidae > Osedax > Osedax frankpressi. The sequence continues at coordinate 13,922,197 of OZ038313.1, read as the reverse complement.
TCACTTACTAAACGTTAGCTTCGATATACAGAAAGAAAAAAAATGGAGAAAGCATAAAAGCGAAGAAAACCTCACTAGTTTCAAATAACTCTCTAGTAAATATAGACAACTGATTAAGAAGGCGAAACGTGAATACTACACCGATACTATAACAGCAGCCGGTAACAATGCTAAAAAACTATATCAAATATCGAATTCTCTACTCGGACGCACTACTCCCCGCATACTTCCCGATTGTCCGGCATCCACAAACTCAGCCAACTTCGACAACTACTTCAACAACAAAATAATTAATATAATAAACTCGCTTCCTAGTCCAACATTGCCATCCCTGTTAACTCCATCATATTCACTTCACTCCTTCAAAACCCCCTCCATAGCATCCATCAATAATCTCCTCCTCTCAGTGAAATCAGTATGCATGCTAGATCCGATACCTTTAATACTCCTAAACAAACTAACTACACTACTCTCTCCATTATACAAACAAATAATCGACCTCTCCCTCATCTCTGGCAAAGTTCCCGCTCATATGAAAAATGCACATGTCACTCCTATACTAAAAAAAATAACCCACATGATAAATCTGATCTCTCCAACTACCGTCCAATTTCCAATCTATCATATATATCCAAAACTCTTGAAAGAATTGTATCTTCCCAACTACATGACTATCTCGACAACAATAACATACTGAACCAATTCCAAAGTGCCTATACGACTTACAAGAGTACTGAAACCGCACTAACACATGTACTAAATAATATACTACTCCATCCAACAAAACACTGCTCCATTATTATTTTCCTCGACCTCTCCGCTGCTTTCGACACCATAGACCACAGCTTGCTAATCCGTCGGCTGCAGTGTATCGGAATTACAGGCACTGCACTAGATTGGTTTACATCCTACCTTGAAAGTCGCACATACTCAGTATGCATCGACTCATATAAAACTAAACCACGCATAATCTCTCACGGAGTTCCTCAGGGCTCTGTTCTCGCTCCAATACTGTTTAACATATACCTAGCACCTCTACTTGACATATTCGACAGATACCCTGACATCAATTTCCATACATATGCTGATGACATTCAAATATACTGTAGCTTACCAGATCCCTCTACTAACATATCTATACTAAACAACTGCTTAGACGAAATTAGTGGTTGGCTTGCTTCCAACTCTCTTTCTCTAAATACTAACAAAACAACTGTACTACTAATTAAATCCCCTACAACTTCCACAAATATACCTTCAATTCGGATCAATAACCAAATCATTAAATACTCTTCCACCGCTCAAGACCTTGGTATAATATTCGATCAAAAACTATCTTTCTCTCAATACACAACTTCCTTATCAAAATCCATTAATCGAACACTCCATACTATCCGTCTAATTAGACCCTCCATTACCACCAAGCTCGCCCAACTGCTTGTTACATCCCTAATACTGCCTAGAATCGACTACTACAACTCTACACTACACAGACTTCCCCGAAATTCTATAATTCCTTTCACCAAACTACTATATTCCGCCGCACGCATAGTTTACCGCATCCCTAAATACTTCAGAACTCATATAACTCTATATCTCAAAATACTACACTGGCTACCCATCACACAGCGAATCCAATACAAAATTATACTTCTCACTCATCTAGCTACACATCACAATAAACCAGACTACTTGACTGACCTACTGACTGACTACAATCCCTCCAGATCCCAACGTACTGAAAACCAATATAAATTACACACACACAACTGCACAAACCTCACAATAAAACAACAATCTGCCTTCTCTATTGCTGCTCCCAAACTATGGAATAGCCTACCAACTTCGCTCAGATCCTTATCGTCGACTCCTTCCTTTAAACGAAAATTAAAAACTTATTTATTCTCCATCGCCTATCAATAACTAAAAATCACGGCCGAAAACTCCACATCGAAGTTGATGGAAGTGAATAAACCCAATTGGTTACAAGGTTACAAGGTTACTACTACTACTACTACTACTACTACTACTACTACTACTACTACTACTACTACTACTACTACTACTACTACTACTACTACTACTACTACTACTACTACTACTACTACTACTACTACTACTACTACTACTACTACTACTACTACTACTACTACTACTACTACTACTACTACTACTACTACTACTACTACTACTACTACTACTACTACTACTACTACTACTACTACTACTACTACTACTACTACTACTACTACTACTACTACTACTACTACTACTACTACTACTACTACTACTACTACTACTACTACTACTACTACTACTACTACTACTACTACTACTACTACTACTACTACTACTACTACTACTACTACTACTACTACTACTACTACTACTACTACTACTACTACTACTACTACTACTACTACTACTACTACTACTACTACTACTACTACTACTACTACTACTACTACTACTACTACTACTACTACTACTACTACTACTACTACTACTACTACTACTACTACTACTACTACTACTACTACTACTACTACTACTACTACTACTACTACTACTACTACTACTACTACTACTACTACTACTACTACTACTACTACTACTACTACTACTACTACTACTACTACTACTACTACTACTACTACTACTACTACTACTACTACTACTACTACTACTACTACTACTACTACTACTACTACTACTACTACTACTACTACTACTACTACTACTACTACTACTACTACTACTACTACTACTACTACTACTACTACTACTACTACTACTACTACTACTACTACTACTACTACTACTACTACTACTACTACTACTACTACTACTACTACTACTACTACTACTACTACTACTACTACTACTACTACTACTACTACTACTACTACTACTACTACTACTACTACTACTACTACTACTACTACTACTACTACTACTACTACTACTACTACTACTACTACTACTACTACTACTACTACTACTACTACTACTACTACTACTACTACTACTACTACTACTACTACTACTACTACTACTACTACTACTACTACTACTACTACTACTACTACTACTACTACTACTACTACTACTACTACTACTACTACTACTACTACTACTACTACTACTACTACTACTACTACTACTACTACTACTACTACTACTACTACTACTACTACTACTACTACTACTACTACTACTACTACTACTACTACTACTACTACTACTACTACTACTACTACTACTACTACTACTACTACTACTACTACTACTACTACTACTACTACTATAGAAGTTTAGTTGACAAATATCATTTTGTCGATGTGCAGCTGATTTGACACAAGAAGTTTGGTTGATATTACATAACCTTAGTGACGTGTTTAATTATCTGGTAGAACAGTAGACCTTGGCAGTTATAAAGCTAGATATAAATTATACAGTGATTACAATTGCATAGTAATTAGTCTACTGATTAAGATTAGAAATCATAAATGTTAACGGTTATTATGTATTGAAATAGCATGATACTTATTGTATAACCAGAATGATGATTGATATCTATTTGAAATACATTATGTGAAGATATTAAATATATTTAAGATCGTAAATTTCATTATAAAATGTTTTATATGCTTTATGTAGAAGTCGATAAATATTGTTTGTGAATATTAATATATCATTCTGTTCAAATATCACCACTACAACTTATACATGAACTGGGAGTTCAATATCTTGAAATGTGCGGATATCATCGCGAGTAATTAATACATAAATGGAAATATGATCGTAGTAATGAATCATTCTAATATATATATATATATATATATGTATATATATATAACTGGAGATATTCTTAAGTGTATGATACTAGGAGAATTAACTTCCATTGACAATAATTGAAATTCTCAAGCAAACTAATATTCCACTAATTGAAAATTTTAGAATTATATTTAACAATAATAATATGGTTATATATACATCATAATATATATATATATAAATATATACATATATATATATATATGTATATATATACATATATATGTATATATATATATATATATATATATATTATAACACTTGTTTATTTATCTATTATTTATTTTGTGGCTTTATCTTCGTATTACTTGATTTCTTATTTTGATCGATTCTTTCTAAAGTGTTAGAATCGCTATCTCCGGATACTTCTTCACTTATATGTTGCTATTATATAATATATGTGCATTATATATATATATATATATATATATATATATATTGTATAATAAGTCATTATGAGTGTACTTGTGAGTTAAAACTTTTGTAGTTAATTAAACTTTATAGTTTTATATAAAGCTTTTTTTAACTGTAATATTATATTATACTGTAATTCAATAGATACTATTCATTTTGATTCTATTGTATCAATACTAAGTAGTCATCTTAGCCATCAGATAAACTTGATATAGCTAAGGATTTTGTAAGCGAAGCAACCCCGATTATTTAAATTATTAAGATCTCTGACTTAGAGGTTAAAAGGAAAGATCCTAAAAAAGCTAACCAAACCGCTAGTGGTGTCGTGAAATTATTAATTCTATTCGATAAAGGAAATGTTTCTGAAATGTCAACACACAGCATATAACACTAGCAAGTTTTCGATATTGCAGCTATTTACTGTGTATAGTTGGATCTTAAAACAATAAAGATTACTTTATAAAAACTTAAATATTAATCAATCTTTTTCATCACTAGATGTATCTACTAATACTGAAATACTTGTATCAAAGACAGCACCCACCAATACATGAGCAGGCTATAAAAAGGCAATCCACTGCTAATCAGATATATCATAATATCTGTGAATACATTTTCCATAATAAAAAGAAATATAAAATAAATGTATAACTTACAAGATATCCGGCTACATTTAGTACAACTTATTTTATAGAAATATAGATCTAATGTCCTATTGGTTTATGAGTATAAAAAATAATTTCAATATTCTTATCTAGGTCAATTACGTAAATCGTTGAAAATTACGCTAAATCATTTCAAAGATGATTTCAAAGTAAGAGCTGATATTGCAATAGAAAAAATATACAAAGTGGAAACATATACATCTTCATTCGAGGCATATTTAGTCATATTTTGTTTTCACAAAAATAAAACTAAAATACTCATCGATGAGAGATAAAATAGATCAAATTGGCCAAATCGTATTTTAATTAAAATATTTGTTCGCAAGGAAGACATTAAAAACGCAATATATCTTTCCTATTATTCTTAACTTTCAGAAGTATGATCTTATTAAATATTCTATTAGATCTTACAAAATCCCCAGATATATATTTTTACAAAAGCAGTTATCACATGAAAAATGTAAATTATTCGATAATTATAATTAAATTATACTAATATAATAGAGATGGATCGATCGGATGCATATCAATTATTTGGAAAACTTAAATGATCTTATTATTAATATCATATTATCTGATTTGGAAAATGATAGTAAATGTATATGAAAATGACAGTACATCAATTTATCATATAATTAATATATATTTACCATCATTTCTCTTACGTATAATCACATATCTAAATATATAGAAGTAAATAATAAGGATATAATTTGGAATTATTTTTAAAAAAAATAAATACTATTTATTATATCAATACCATAATTAGTCTCATTTTATTATTCTTCTATAATACATTTATAAATTCCAGTGTAATAATAATATTAACTCATATATTCAAATCATCTTCAAACATATCGCTGATGAAAATGAAATGGTAATTCTACGCAAGATTGGGATAGTATTGTATCCATGTAAAATATACATGTGCGCGCAATAGCTTCTTTAAAATATGCATAAAACTAAAACAGACAAATTATTTTAAAAGATGACATTTCATAAGAAACAATTTAATTATAAACTAAGGGTCCTACAAATAAGCGATATATAAAATAAAGCTGAAGTATATAATCTTTTTTTTTTAAATGACAGTAGATATTTTTGGAAAGAGATAAACAAAAATTATCGAAAAAATAAGTAAATACGTGTGGCCTTAATTCCACAGAACACTCTGGACATGGTAACCTAGTGATAATTCTAGTGATTATTCTAGTGATTATTCTAGTGATTATTCTAGTGATTATTCTAGTGATTATTCTAGTGATTATTCTAGTGATTATTCTAGTGATTATTCTAGTGATTATTCTAGTGATTATTCTAGTGATTATTCTAGTGATTATTCTAGTGATTATTCTAGTGATTATTCTAGTGATTATTCTAGTGATTATTCTAGTGATTATTCTAGTGATTATTCTAGTGATTATTCTAGTGATTATTCTAGTGATTATTCTAGTGATTATTCTAGTGATTATTCTAGTGATTATTCTAGTGATTATTCTAGTGATTATTCTAGTGATTATTCTAGTGATTATTCTAGTGATTATTCTAGTGATTATTCTAGTGATTATTCTAGTGATTATTCTAGTGATTATTCTAGTGATTATTCTAGTGATTATTCTAGTGATTATTCTAGTGATTATTCTAGTGATTATTCTAGTGATTATTCTAGTGATTATTCTAGTGATTATTCTAGTGATTATTCTAGTGATTATTCTAGTGATTATTCTAGTGATTATTCTAGTGATTATTCTAGTGATTATTCTAGTGATTATTCTAGTGATTATTCTAGTGATTATTCTAGTGATTATTCTAGTGATTATTCTAGTGATTATTCTAGTGATTATTCTAGTGATTATTCTAGTGATTATTCTAGTGATTATTCTAGTGATTATTCTAGTGATTATTCTAGTGATTATTCTAGTGATTATTCTAGTGATTATTCTAGTGATTATTCTAGTGATTATTCTAGTGATTATTCTAGTGATTATTCTAGTGATTATTCTAGTGATTATTCTAGTGATTATTCTAGTGATTATTCTAGTGATTATTCTAGTGATTATTCTAGTGATTATTCTAGTGATTATTCTAGTGATTATTCTAGTGATTATTCTAGTGATTATTCTAGTGATTATTCTAGTGATTATTCTAGTGATTATTCTAGTGATTATTCTAGTGATTATTCTAGTGATTATTCTAGTGATTATTCTAGTGATTATTCTAGTGATTATTCTAGTGATTATTCTAGTGATTATTCTAGTGATTATTCTAGTGATTATTCTAGTGATTATTCTAGTGATTATTCTAGTGATTATTCTAGTGATTATTCTAGTGATTATTCTAGTGATTATTCTAGTGATTATTCTAGTGATTATTCTAGTGATTATTCTAGTGATTATTCTAGTGATTATTCTAGTGATTATTCTAGTGATTATTCTAGTGATTATTCTAGTGATTATTCTAGTGATTATTCTAGTGATTATTCTAGTGATTATTCTAGTGATTATTCTAGTGATTATTCTAGTGATTATTCTAGTGATTATTCTAGTGATTATTCTAGTGATTATTCTAGTGATTATTCTAGTGATTATTCTAGTGATTATTCTAGTGATTATTCTAGTGATTATTCTAGTGATTATTCTAGTGATTATTCTAGTGATTATTCTAGTGATTATTCTAGTGATTATTCTAGTGATTATTCTAGTGATTATTCTAGTGATTATTCTAGTGGTTATTCTAGTGATTATTCTAGTGATTATTCTAGTGATTATTCTAGTGATTATTCTAGTGATTATTCTAGTGATTATTCTAGTGATTATTCTAGTGATTATTCTAGTGATTATTCTAGTGATTATTCTAGTGATTATTCTAGTGATTATTCTAGTGATTATTCTAGTGATTATTCTAGTGATTATTCTAGTGATTATTCTAGTGATTATTCTAGTGATTATTCTAGTGATTATTCTAGTGATTATTCTAGTGATTATTCTAGTGATTATTCTAGTGATTATTCTAGTGATTATTCTAGTGATTATTCTAGTGATTATTCTAGCGATTATTCTAGCGATTATTCTAGTGATTATTCTAGTGATTATTCTAGTGATTATTCTAGTGATTATTCTAGTGATTATTCTAGTGATTATTCTAGTGATTATTCTAGTGATTATTCTAGTGATTATTCTAGTGATTATTCTAGTGATTATTCTAGTGATTATTCTAGTGATTATTCTAGTGATTATTCTAGCGATTATTCTAGCGATTATTCTAGCGATTATTCTAGCGATTATTCTAGTGATTATTCTAGTGATTATTCTAGTGATTATTCTAGTGATTATTCTAGTGATTATTCTAGTGATTATTCTAGTGATTATTCTAGTGATTATTCTAGTGATTATTCTAGTGATTATTCTAGTGATTATTCTAGTGATTATTCTAGTGATTATTCTAGTGATTATTCTAGTGATTATTCTAGTGATTATTCTAGTGATTATTCTAGTGATTATTCTAGTGATTATTCTAGTGATTATTCTAGTGATTATTCTAGTGATTATTCTAGTGATTATTCTAGTGATTATTCTAGTGATTATTCTAGTGATTATTCTAGTGATTATTCTAGTGATTATTCTAGTGATTATTCTAATGATTATTCTAGTGATTATTCTAGTGATTATGTTAGTGATTAATCTATTAATTATGCTAGTGATTATTTTAGTAATGTTTTTAATTAAAATTTGACCTATAAAGTTAATAAACTCAAATATTTTTCTTATACAAAAAAAGCAACAATAAACAAGCGATAAATATCAATAATAACAAGGCATTATATTTATCCAATATATCATTAACAGTATTATACCTAATCACAAATCATGGAATATAATCTCGTATGCTGATCGTATGGGGTCTGCAAATATAGATAATTAATTTAGCGTTTACCCATCAAAGTAAATGTCTAGTCATTTTCGCAGTAAAGAGTATTGTTATCAAGTGTTTTAATGTTCATACGGTTTTTATAGATGCCGGTAAAGCATTTAATAGCATTAATCATAAATCATTAGTTGATCAATTCTATATAAGAAACTATCATTATACATAATAAAACTACTCTCACATTGGTTGAAATATTCGTAAGATGGAATAATACGAAATGTTTTGCATCAATTTGTAAAAATGATGTTCAGCTAGATAGTATATTTTCACCGATGATTTGCAATATATATATAAACACGTTATAAGTCAATCTAAATAAATTAATATTTGTATAGTTGTATAGAGAGTAATGTAATAAATAAGAATAACTACTAAATAATATATATGTTACGGATGATTTAACTTCAATTTCTCCAGCTGCAAAAATACTAACAAATATTAATGCAACCTCTAAAATGATATTTTATTAACTTAATACATCTGTAGTGGTCAATTTTATGGATAATATTAATCACAGAAAATATGTTACTTCTGTTATTCTGTTAAACTATTAAATTAGTATTCAACTAATTCAAGTTCATCAATTTAGACGTATTATCCATATAATAAATGATATAGTAATTGATCATTATAATATAAATAGTAAAATATTTGAATTGTACACAATTAAATTGCATAAAATAAGAATGAAATTTTACTAAGAAAGAAACATACAAACTCAACATTGATTATAATAATGCATTTCGTATCATTCATGGTCTACACATGATATGAACGGCATCGTAAATATATACAAAGTTATTCGCAGATTAATTAATACTAAATCAAAAAGTTTATTTTTATATTTTAATATCGAATCGATTATTCGAATAATCATATACTATAGCAATTATAATAATATAATATATTATAATATATGTACAATTATATAATCTTCCTATCGCATAAATTCATTTTTATGTATTTACTTATATTATTTAATTATGATATAATACTTTATATATAATATTCGCAACACTTTTATCATTTTGTAATTTCGATAACTATTTAATAACTATTTAACTTTGTCTGATAATAATTTATTAATATAAATATATATATATATATATATATATATATATATATATTGATAAGTTAAGACATTCGCTTACTAACCAATTCATCATTTGTATTTATGAAATTATCGAAAAATCCAAAACAACCAATAGCGTTATTGTCTCTCTATTATTACAAATATGTTATATTTATAGTTTATTATAATATTTAATTATATTTATATTATAAATATGTATATATCAATAATATATCAATTATATATATATCACTATTATTTATATATGTATATAAATATTAACATCTTAACATAAACTATTGCATAATAAAACAAAATAAAATGTATATATTTTTATATTAGAATACATTATAAACGATTAAATAATTTTGATTGATATGAGCTCAGCATCTTATTGCATGTAGAGTATATATATGTATGTATATATATATATATATATATATATATATATATATATATATATATATATATTATATACATACATATATAATTTGTGTACTTATATAATATATTTATAAAAGTTATATTAACCGAAATAATGTATAAATAGTACCATTATCATATTTTATATAAATAGATGTAGCAATATTTTAAAATTGATATTGAAAATATTAAAACTTGCTATATCCTTATTTTAGAATATTTTCAAATCTTACGTAGATATATATAATTATTATTTCACAATATTGTGAAACTTATAATAAATAAATTGCTGGCATTAGATAAATATGTTATTTAAAATGAATTTAGTACATTACGAATAAATATAAATTTGCTATAAAATAATATGCCAGCTACTAGGATATATTCAGTAAATTATATCAAATACACAAATGCACATTTACACGCCAAGGAGATTCACCAATGATTACAAATCAAATTATGAATTAAATTTAATAAATTATTTAGCATAAAACAAATGTATGGTCAATATAGTACAATATAATAAGACGCTGCTATCTGCTTTATTAAATAAGGGATACTTTATTTCTAATATTAGACAATATATAATTGTATATAATAATATTAATAATATTAATATGGTATTTTTATGAATTCATATTAAATTAATACTTATTTGCATCGGATGCATTAGATATTAATATATACATATATATATATATATATATATATATATATATATATATATATATATATATAATTGTATATAACAATATTAATATGGTATTGTTATGTATTTATATTAAATTAATACTTATTTGTATGGGAAGCATTAGATATTAATATATACATAATTATGTATATATCATTATAAATATATAATATAATTATAATTATAATTATAATTAATATATATATATATATATATATATATATATATATATATTTGTTTCAATGTATTGTCTTATTTAAAACAATTTCAATGTTTCAACAGTTTCAATGTTATTGTCTTATGAAATCATTTATTTATTTATATAACATATTTTAAAAGTTGTGGCAATTCCATTATATAAAATGAATCGAAACTGATCATTTGTTATAGATACAAATAATACAAATAATATAAATAATATAATAACCTTATCATTTTCTGTAATACTTTGGTTTTCAATATTTGTGGAATTTGTTTTCATAACGGTAATAGTAGGCAATAAATCATTATTTTTCGAATTAATAATGTCAAGGCACTTGATTTCATCTTTTTTGATGCTATCTAAATTAATGATATCTGATTTATTTGTATCATTAATTTGAATACAATTAATATCTTCAGCATTTAATGATCCTAGTTTCAGGAAAGCATTATTATCAACATCTTGAATGTTAATGCATTTCACATCTTCCTTCAATTTATGTATTCCATTTGTCGCTATATCATTAATCTTTTTATTAGCTTGAATAATTAATTTATTATTCATACAATCTGATGAAATTTGATTATTTACGCATAATTTATCCGTACTAAGTTTTGATTTTTTTCTATCTTTAATTCTTGCGTCATATTTTACCTGCATTTCACTTTTCATTTTTTTAAGTTTTTCTATCGCTTGTAAGATTTCTTCACTTGAATTTTCATTTAGGGGTTCGTTGCTAATATTATTAATACAAGATTTAACGGTTTCATTTTGAGCTGATTTAGCAATTTCACCTATACAATTTATAGGGATACTATTTATATTAAGAACATCGATTAATGTATTATCTTCTTTTATACTTTCTTTATTTTCAGGTAATATATTTTCATTTTCTTCTTTTATACTTTCTTTATTTTCCAGTAATATATTTTCATTTCCTTCTTTATTATTGTATTTGTTCACTAATGATCGTTTGGCATTAATTGAATCCGATACAATACTTCTTCGTTTTTCTTCGTTTTTCTTTTTTATTTTTTCTATTGCTTTCTGTTTATAAGCATTAATTTGTTTCATTTTTTCTTCGTGCGCAATTTTATCTTTTTCTGATATTTTTTTGTGATTCTTAGAAAGTTTATCCGTCTCAATTTTTTCAAAGGCATCTGCTTTTGCATCTGCTTTTGTATCTGCTTTTGCATCTGCTTTTGCTTCTTTTTTCGACATTGATTCAATTTTTTTTCGTTTTAATTCGCTAATATGATTTAATTTTTCTAAAAGTTTCTTTTTAGTAATAGAATCATTTTTAGCTATATTTTTCACTTCATCTTTACTATTATTAATTGCCATACGTACGTTTTCATTATTATTAAGCTTTGTCAATTTCGATTGTACGTCATTATTCATTTTTTCCAGCATATTTAGTTTTTCCTGATCTTTTTCATCTCGATTATTCATTATTTTATTTTTTAAATTGTTCTTTGTATCTATTTATTTATTAAATATCTTGTTGAATTATTTAATATGCGTTATACTTAAAAATGTATATTTTATAAAAGGGAGCATAATCTGCCGAAACCATTTAAGTATTTTATTAGCTAATATTATATGATGACAGTGAAAACTAAAGTTACTTTAAGTTATTAAGTTTTTAGGAGAAAACTAAATTTACAAAAGTTACTTTTAATATAATTATATTTCACAAATTAATAATTTCAAAAATGTATTTTATTTAATTAATTAATTTATTTAATATGTTAATAAATTTATATTTACACAACTGGATTAATGAATAAAACATATTATTGTGATAGTTTTTTTATAATATAAATTAAATATAGTACATCTATTATAACAGTAAATTTATATAAATATATATAGAACAAGTATTTTAGTAATTTGAACAAATAGTATTAAAGTATAAATAGTATGTATTAAATACAATAGTTCATTTATACATACAAGAACAATTTATACTAAAAACAAAAGTATAGTTGTATGCTAGCCTATATAAAGAAATACATAAAAGCATTACTATGAAGCTACAGAGTGAAATAAAGGAAGCACACGTATGCTGCATGTACTTGCATCAACAATATTTATAATATTAGGAGAATCTGCACTAATGATATTTGAAAACTTCTCATGTATCAATACGTTTAAATGCAAGAAATAAGTTAAATAAAAAGAATATATAAATTTAATAAAGAAATTAGAAGAATATGTAAAACATCGATAAATAATATGCATATACTCTGATGAATGTTCTCTAGGAAAAATTAGTATAAATATGAATCTTTGTAAAATACGTCAATGATATGAGAACATGATAACTTTTTTAACAAACATAAAACAATAAATTCAAAATGACAACATACACAATACTTTAATACAATAAGCAAAGTTAACATTTGATAATTATTTAAAATAATTTAAAGAATATATTGGGCATAATATATGTCCCAAGATCAAAGTACTTTACTGAAAGGTAATGTAAAGAAAGACACATTAGATAACTATAATAGAGAATATACGGTCCAACAGTGGTAGAATATATATATATATATATATATATATATATATATATAAACGAAGTAGCCCATAATGAAAAAATATATATTAATGCAACAAGAAAAATAATGTTAAATCAATTTATAAAGCTATTGAAAACAATTATGGATTAAAGCATATTTCAAGTATATAATATAATAATAGATATAAGAACATATGATAACTTAACATACCGTAGGGATAACTATTAAATTTCCAAACATATAATGTTGTATCCGTAATAGAAATTACAGTTTTGTAGGTATACAATTTAAAATAAAATGTTGAGTAATAGTTATAATAGAAAGAAGTATGATATAATCGATGAATTCAAAAATATCAATTTTATAAAGTTTAATAACTCTATAAATATATATAAGAATAAATAATTGAGCTAGTTAGTTGAAATAGAAAAACTCAATTTTGGGAATCTTATAATGGATATTTATCATAATATTGATCATAATCATATCATCGATAGCTTTCAAGGTAAAAAAATCATGAGACAAACATTTATCTCATAAAAAATATTAATTATATAACAGTGAAAACATATTATTTGAATATACAAGTATTTTAGTAAATTATAGCTATATTTTAGTGATAAAATAGAATCACTAAGAAATTTCATAGACAAAATAACATTGGCAATTGCTATCAACAGAAGATAGTGAGATTATTGCAAGTTATATCTTAACAATAGAACATAACTAGTCGCAAACGATTCATAATTAACTTATGTAAAAGAACTTTGTTTTAAATTCCCAGATAATCCCATTCTAGTTAACGTTAGTTATCGTAACGTTATTATTCATTTTTCAACTTCGATATTTTATTAAAGTCTAGTTCATCACCATATAACTTACCATAATATTATGGTGACTATTAAAGAATGGGGTATTTTAAATACTTATATTCAATATAATTTAAACTATATATGTATGAATTAAATAATAATTGACGATAATATAAGTTCAAGCCTAAAATACGTGTATTTTTTATATACAACTGAAAAAATGTAATATACAGACATAAATGTAATAAAATTTCTTTTACTATTTATATTATACTGTATACTATTATAATAGTTATTAATAGTATATATAATACATTATGAGTGATGCATACATATAAGTAAATACATGGTATTTAATATATTCAGGTATTACAATTATATATATATATATATATATATATATATATATATATATATATATATATATATATGTTAGTATATTTAATAACTTAATATTAAATTTTATCTATGTTGTGAAATTACATTAAATTATATGATATTTATAAATAAGAAAATAAATAAAAAATAAAATACTTACGGGTTATATGTTTGAGTTTATTTTTGAAGTTATATTTTATTAATTATAAAATTTATTTATTAAATTTAGAATTCATAATATAAACATAGTTAATCATCATAGTTAATCATAATTAGTTTAGTTACAAATATAATTCAATACATATTGTATTATTCAAAATGTATATGTTTTTATGTTAATGTATATTATAAATATTATCAGTATTATTATTCTAAGATCATTTATATTATTGTATTCAATTAATATTAAAATAATAGCATAATTGTGATATCTATATATAACAGTTCGCTCTTTATGTATAGGCCAATTTCCAGTGGACAAATACAAAAGGAAGAATATGACGTGGTATGGGATATATTTTCATTAATTATCATAAAACATAGTTAACAAATTATTATAGATAATTCAGATGCTAAACCATTAGTATATAAATACATTACATATAATTGAATTACATAATATCTTCGGACATTAAATTCGTTGAAATTAGCAAATTCACATACACTTATAATTCATATATGTGTATTCCAAATAAATTAAATATTGGCGAATTAACTATATACCCAATTAACTACTAGATACATTGACCAAAATTATAGTTTAAAAATAGTTTTGAATCTCTACGATTTGAACTGCCAGAGTCTACCGTCTAGTTCGCTGACGTCGCTGGTGGTGGATCGAATTGAGAAAGTAACGCCTCCTTTTTCGCGGTACGTGTGTTCGCAAGCCGTCTTAAGGAACGTCGAATGGCTCACCGTCTTCATATCTACGCGTTCGCGTTCTCCGAGTGGTCTGTATGCTCGGGGAAGACGTTCGCATAGCAACGCCGGCTGTTCACTCGTACCCGTATCCCCTCCAACTTGCAAAGCCGTACGGTATTCGGCCGTACATCCTACGATCGCCGCAACGGCCCTTTCGTCGGTACTCGTCGGCGAGGGCGTCGGGTGCTCGTGCACCGTCAACGATGGATCGGCGCAACCGGCGTAAAGTCTTGGAAGAAAAGACGAGGCGGCGTACAAACAAATGAACATGCAGCCGACCGCTAACAATAACGCGGAAACGTATCCCGTACGCCGGTTGTACCTTACGCCGGACGCGATACGAGAGCTCAGGGCCACGAGTTGTTGGTCGATTGTCGTTGTAGTGGTTTGAGCGGGAGAATGTGCCGTAGTGGTGTACGGCGTATCCGTGGTACTGGTAGTGCCGGGGTACCAGCGACGATTCCCCGAGGCGAATCGCCTAAAACAGACTGCCATTAACATCGCACACGTCGCAATGCCTAACTTTGACATCGTGTATAGGTAATAAGGTGAACGTAGCTCAGTACGTGTTAGGCCAGCATCTACGCGGTTATTAGTTAATAACCCGTGTTTGTTTTCGTTGGCGACAGTTAATATCGGTTACATGTATTTATCGCACCAACCAAATTCATAAAATAATATTTCGGGAATTTTATGTTTATTTTATTTATACATTTTACAATCGCTATTAATATTCTCGATAAAGTATGTAATGCACACTTTAATGCTATGTAATATCATGAAGTTAGATTATAATTTAATTGTGTTAGTTAAATCAAATAAAGTTAGCGAAGTTAATTAATGTGCTTATTTATTACCAATATCACCTCTTATTTTTGCGTTCCGATCTTATTTTTTTCAAACTTTTAATACTTTTAGTGCTTTGAAGATTATCCGGATTATCATTCTATATAGATTGGAATCAAATGTATTTGTTGAGTATGTAGTTTATATTATGAAATATACATCGTAATGTATATCGTAATGTATATTGTAAAATAGGTATTGAAATATAGAAAAATATTCTCCCTAGTTTTAATTCATGTATGCGTGTATATCACGTACTAGCACATTACGAACATAAAATCACGATATATTTTGTATAAGATATATTATGATTAGAAATATATATAGGTAATCATAACTTGAATTAAAATTATGATTTAGGAGATATATATTGAAAATAAATTCGCCGAGGTCAATATTTTGAAATTAAATTACATTTCCATATCAAATCTGTTTTTAATGCGTATATAAATATCCACTCATTGAAAGTATTCGTATACACACTGTATCATATATTGACTTATATCTCTAACTAAGTAATCATAATATAAATACATAAACGCATTAATGTATAATATATATTTATATTGGTACTAACTATTCCAAATGCATTCATGAACTTCTGATTTATGTAGCCCATACAAGTAAAATTTTCATTGTCCTCTTCTGTATCCTGCTTAGTTAGTACGTAGATTAATTTGCAATTATGCTTTATAATCATATTTACTAATCATATGTAATTGATAGTTATATTGTATGATCGTAATATAATATAATCGTAAATATTATTATGGTTTATTTTTAGGTATAGTCTATTTTAATCTCGTTACTAAACTAACGGAATTTAGATGGCTTCTCGATTTCCTAGACCTCGATTTCCTAATTCTATCTTCGTCTTCCTTTGCTCTATCCACTTTTAGCCGGTTAAGTTCGTCCTGCGCCTTTTCACGATTTTGAGCTTTCCTGAGAAGCTCTTCTTGTTGAGTAAGTTTTTCTCGTTTCATGTTCTGTAACTCTTTTTCCATTGTCTTGATGATCTCTTCATCTTGCTCGCTCTAATACGTAATGCATTGCAGAGTATATTACGAACGTGGTTAACGGAGATTGTATTCCCGAACAGTGTGTTAATACGTATTAGTAAAGTTAGCAACATGTAAATCCATATGCATTATGTAAAGTAAATAAATAATCATAAATGTATCATCATTGGGCAATACATATATTTATATAAACATATTACATTCAATTTAAGTGTACGTGTTTTCAATATATATGATAATATATGATAAACTATAATATAATGAAACTACTAAATATATAAAAATACTGTATTATTCTTAAATTAAAATATATTATAAATTATTAGTGCATGTTATACTTATACTAGTATTACATATATTAACAAAGTAATATATCAAAAATGTCCGCGTTATCTGAAGAAAAGTTATTTACAGGATCATCAATCTAAAGCTGTTTTTTCCATGCTACGTGTATGTCTAATAAAAACAAATAATTGTGGCGGCAGTACATTCTTCATCTCAGCTCCAGTAATTTCTAATTTACTGTCGTTATATTATAACTCATATAATCTAGTTTTAAACGATACTTGAGATCGAATAATAATAATATATTCGTAGTTAGTATTCCAAATACTGAGTATATAATCTATATAAATGTATGTATAATATATATTTTTAATAAACTTCAATGATCAATAATGTTATCTTTTTAATATTTATAAAACATTTATAATTAATTTATTCTTAATAATTTTTTTTTATTGATTGATTGTTATATTATTTTAATTATTATTATATTTAATATTATTATTATAATTATTATTATTAAACATATTTTTAATTAAACTAAAAACTTATTTATAATATATATCATTAACTACATTGTTATCCATATATTCTTCGGTTACAGTGTCCTGAAAATGGGGATTTTCTTCAAAATTAACTGAAGATTTGTTCTTATTTTTCGTATTATTTGTAGATAATTTCTTTTTTATAAGTGAATCATCGGCCAAATTATTTTGCCGACATCGTATTTTAAATATCAGCTTGTTTTAGTTATTATCAGTTTCTATATCATGCATAGATTTGAGAGCTGTGAATTAATAAATCGAAAGATAAACAACAAATATAAGTATGAAAAATCATAATAACAATGTATATATATATATATATATATAATCTTATTATATATTGCTAAATAGATAAATTACTTTTATTTTTCTTTTATGGTTTTAAATATTTCGGAAACTAAATAAATAAAATAATTAATAATAAATGATTCATATAAAATTTGTAAATTTAAAGATTTATTAAAAACGATGATACATAATATTTGATATCGGTGTTGTTTATTATTTAGTTTGTTAATATGTTATTATTATATATTAAGTTCTTAATAATAAAAATACGAAAGCTATTTTTATAATTATAAGTTTTTACATTTTGTTATTAATAATTAATAATGAATTATTAAAATATAAATTATTTGCCTATACTAATGTATCTTTATAGAAGAAAAGTATCGACAATTGTTAATTTTGTTTGAATAATTTGATATATAAGTATAATTCAATTATATTATTAATGGTAATGTCGTTAGTATTATTAAAATTATAAATATAAATATATATATATATATATATATATATATATATATATATATATATATTAACTCATAATATAATCAATACATTTTGTTTTTTAAATTATATTATTAAAAACTATTAGTTACACTTTATACTATAACTGTTATATATTTACTATGTATAATTTATTGTATATAATAGTTTATATTAGATATATAGAGCATTTAAAAATTATTAAATATAAACAAATATATAAATTTTACAATAATTTGAATATCTATATAATATTTATATTAAATTTCAATCATTTATTTCTATTATATTTGAATATATTTGAATATATTCAAATAATATACGAATAAGTATCAATATTCATTTTTAGAAATAATTTGTCAAGTATTACAAAGAAAAATTATGAAGACGAAGGTTATTTTATAAAAAACAAAATGATATGTATAATATTTATATATAATTTATATATCAATATATATGTATATTTATTATTATAATAGAAGGATGGAAAAGAACAAAATGGTCGAAAACTGTGATTGTATTAAGTATATTAATTTCAATATTAATTGTGTATTGTCTACATATACATTTTCACCCGTTAGTAATAGTAATAATAATAAATAAGATTACAATTAAATATTTCAAATCCATTAAGACCATAAAAATAAGAGTCCATAAAAATAAATAATTGTTAAAAAAGTAAACCAAAAAATGCCAAGAAAAAGAAACTTAAACAAAAATGTCTTTCTACGAATCTAAAAGAAAATAGTGAAAGTGACACCAATGCTGAATATTCCACTAAAAATTCAAAATTATTACAAGAGCTTATGATTAAAAACGCAAACGATGAAAAAGGTATGTGATATTAAAACGTACAATATACCTTGTACATGTATAATATAGTATACAAATTATATGTAACATATTCCATATGTATCTTTATAATATAGTATGATAATTATATTTTATTGTATATCATTATAATATATATTATTTGCGCTATATATAAATATATATGTTATTTTTTAAGTTTATAAATTATATCAAAAATTGAATTAATTCGAAAATTATATGACATCATTAATATAAATTTCAATGATATGAATATTCTGTGTGATTAGTATATTAATTAGGTATTGATAACAATATATAGTTCATATACAAATACATATATACTGTAGTTCAAATAGAGTATGTAATATAAAATAATAATGCACTGTTACATATACATATATATTTATATTAAAATTATATATATTGTATTTGATCAGGACCCACGTGATATCACTCACGCGAATTTGATAATTTGCGTTTAATTGATAGTTGTAAACTAAAATACTCCGGCGACCATTAGAGCAGTTATTGTAAATTAATAATATCTAAGGCCATTAAAAAGGGATTAAAATATTCAGTTATTAACTGTGATATTTATTCTGGTAATGATGTGTATGCACCATTTTACCTATAACGCGACAGTAATCATAAAGTGGAATTGGGACATGGAATCAATCAGTCGGCTATGTATTGACATCTAGGCCTATGAAATCAGATGTTATAGTAAAAAAGCTAAAAGAGTTCATAAGACTTATGAAGGACTGTGGTTTGATACCTAAAGTTGTATTATATGACAATGTACCTAGTAATAGTAGCTGTAAAGATATACTTAATGTTACAGATAAATAATTTTTTAGTATTCAAACATAAATATTAGTAATTAGTACTAAATACTCAATATGATCGGTTATACTTTGTATATGATCCACATCTTATAAATGCAATAGACATTCCCTATATAATAATGGTTTTCTTTATACAGATAATGAAGTAAATTTTTATTATATAGAAGAATTATATTATATACAGAAATACGATAATATTGAACTAGAAGAAGTCTAACATGTTGAATTGAAAAATTTTCTAAGATGAAAGTTAACTTGTCTGTTCAAATACTATCACAATCAGTTGCTTCTGATATAAGATTTATTTTCCATTTAAATGTATTTTCCAAAAAATTATGTCGTCTCTGCCTTGATATTATATTCGCCGAAATTATTGTAAATCTCCTGCTGATCTTGTATGTTTAAATATTAGTTCTAATATCACAACTATTCATGTATTACACTTGGATACATTTTAAAGTACTGGCAGTAATCGTATTCAGACCGCATATATTATTTTTTGCTTATATAGATACGTCATATATATTATTTAACCTATATATCAGTGAGATTATTTATAAAATAATATTTGTATATTATTTAATATATAATTATATTTTTTATTGATATTTATTTCGGCTAATACTATTTGTTTTAGCTATTGCAATTCGTGATATGTTAATTGGTCTATTTAATTAGTGATGGTGTTATAATTGATCAGTTGTTAACTTTTAAATAAGATCTAATAAATATTGATTCTAAATCAAATTATGAAAATCAAGAAAATTACTTAATTAATTAATTAATTAATTAAATATTTTATCATTATTAATTATAACAAAGTATCTAGAAATTATATATTATTGTGTAATTAAATTCTATATTTTAAATATACTTTTCACTCGTAAGAGTACTTCATATAATTTATATAACATTATAATCCTAAGTTAAAAACAAATATTAAATTTTTTAAATTTTTGTTTATATTTTAAATAATGTAAACAAACATTTTCGTATTACCTTTGAGGGGTTGGAAATAAAAGCACTTATATCAGGACTAGTAAAATAAAGTTTACCAAAACCTTAATTAAAATCGAAGTTATTAATAATTAATTATTTTTAGTATTTATAATAACAATTGTTATGAATAAACGACAAATTTATTTTTCATATTACAATTTAATAAATATATATTGAAAATAATTAATTACTAGCCATAGAATTACCCAAAATATGTAAATATGAATTGATAGTTAAACAATGAATATGTAATACAATGTTTCTTAATTAAAGTCTTCAAATTAATGAGATTTGTTCTAGTATACTTGAATAATATACATACCTGTAATAATTATATTCTTTGATTACTATTATCTTAGCATAACAAATTATTAATATATTTATATACATTATTTAAGTTATATAAATACATTTATATAGAAAATCAATTATTGAACGTGCCGATATTGGGAGATTCAGATATGACTACAATTCAGAATATTAGCAAGGTATATCAAACTATTTCTAATAACATATAATGTATTGATGTGTGTGTGTGTGTGTATAAATATATATAAATGTAGCCTTGCCGGCTGATTTTAGGGAACACAAGAACAAAGTGTTGTTAACGTTTATTCATCAATAAATCAAGGCTTAAGAATAGTGAATTATATGTTGATATCTAAATGAATCTCCGAACATTATCCATATGAACACACTTATACTAGACAGTCACGCTCTGATACACGCCAGTCACGCTCTGGTACACGCCAGTCACGCTAATACACATCAACTCTAGTACACATCAACACGTCAACATAATCATTCTCTGCAAATTTATACAAACACAATAACACAATTACATACGAATACTTTTATACAATTCTGTTAATACACATTCACACTGCAAAACATGCATTCTATTACACTATCACACTCTGTAATCTGTTTCATACGGTTACACTTACCCCCAGATAAAAATAAAATAAATCGACTCTATTAATGTATTCTACCTATCTCTCTACTACCTCCATTATTTTCATGTTACAACGGTGTATTACCTTCGAGTTACCATCCTCTCCTTTGATTTCGTATGTTTCGTTAGTCCCCATTATTCTTACCACGCTCCAGACAATCTCGGACCATAAATTCTTTAATTTGTTCCTACCTAAATCAATTCTTTTAATGCTCACCTTCTCTCCATTAATTAACCGTTAAGGTATTCGATGGAATATGTTATGCAATTTTAATACATGTATATTAAATATTATGCCATATCATTTGGACCCGATTATGCCAGATAATCTAAGTAATTTTAGAAGTAGTTTTTAAATTACAAAAATATAACTACCTAGTACTCGATGTAATATATTGAAATAGTTAGGATACATTTAATATATTTAATTTTATATATCGTAATATGCAAATATAAAAATCTAGGTGCTATAGATCCGACGATGCCCGTTTTTAGATGTAATATGTTATGCAATTTTAATACATATGTATTAATTTACATATGTCGTAATATTCAAATACAAAAATCTAGCTATCTTATTCCCGGTGATGCCGGGTAATCTGTGTTATTTTAAAGATGATTTATAAATTACAAAAACTAACCCTCGTCGAACCTATTATACCTGGTACGCGATTTTATTTGTTGAGTTAGATTGGACATATTTCTCTTTCTTATATTAAACTCATAACCAAATTCAAAATAAACACAAAACCAAATCCAAAATCCAAAGTCAATTATGTAACCAAACGAAACATAAAACCAATCACTAAACCAAACTCAAATCCAAATTCATATCAAATCCAAAATATAATTAAATTTTAATTTTTTGCATACAAATTAAAAATATATTCATAATTAATTATATAATTATAATTCTCATTACAACTAAAATTATTTATATTTAACGGAATATTTTGCGGTAGCATTTCTGGTCTAGTTATAGTCGATGGTTTAGTATTCAATATTCCTATTATATTTAATACTATTTTATCTTTAAATGTAAAGTTTGAGGTAGAATTTGTCGTTTAGTTATTGTTGATGTAATTGATGTATTTGTTTTCAATATTCCTATAATTATAATATTAATATTAACATATATCATCCGTATACATTGAAGTATCATAATCATTTATAATTATATGTATGATTAGCTACTTCATTGTGGAATATTAATCGTTAAATGTATGATTGTGATATTAGTAATGCTATTGGAACACTAGTAGATGATATAGACATAACGGATGTATGTCATTCGGTGTAATATGTTATGCAATTTTAACATAATTTAATTCATACATAATAGCGTTATCATTGCGGTACAATATCGGTTAATGGATGGATGGGTGAATGGATTGATAGATTAATGGATGGGTGGATGGATGGGTTGATGGATATATGGATTGAAGGATATATGAATGGATGGATGGATAAATGGGTGGATCGTACATGTGATCTTAGATTACCTTGTCCTCAGTATCTGTGCTGATGCTTCTGTAACTTTTCCTGTCAAATAAGTTTCTTCCCAAATATCAGAGTCCTCTAACTTATTTGATATTATCATTTAATTCATTTATGATATTATATTTACTCTCTTAAAACACAAATGAGAACATATCTATTTATTATTTTGTGTATA
Source organism: Osedax frankpressi (assembly GCA_964035775.1). Taxonomy (NCBI): domain Eukaryota; kingdom Metazoa; phylum Annelida; class Polychaeta; order Sabellida; family Siboglinidae; genus Osedax; species Osedax frankpressi. The sequence continues at coordinate 13,897,577 of OZ038313.1, read as the reverse complement.
AATAAACTTTTCAATTCAATTCAATGGATGGATGTATAGATACACTGCCCTCATACTAACAATACCCTTGCATTAATATCAAACTACCCATACGCTACCCTTACACTAGCCTCACACTATTCTACTATTGTTATTAATATTATTATATATTATTATATTAGGTGATCAACAATTTAAGGCTTGTAGATGTTCCTAGCTAAATTAAAAGTAGGGTCATCATTATTATTTACAATATAAATTAATATCGCATATGAAATAAATATGCTTATCTTATATATTACATTTAAATAATTATTACCTATTTCTTATTTTACTGATTTATTTCTTTAAATACCTCATACCATATTATTAGAGTGTAATCTTATTTTATGTAATACGTTTATTTAAATTAGGAAGATCATGAAATATTACAAGAAAATAAAACAAGTTCTGTGGATAAAAAGGTATCAAATCTAAATGAAAAATATAATATATCAAATGACTTTATATAAAACGTGTGATTCCGTACAATATATAGTAATATAAGAATATATCGAGTTATTAAACTACTGTTATCTATAGTATATATATACTATCATTTATATTATATAATGCAATAGAAAAAGAAGAAAAGATGCAAAGACGATAAGGTAGGTTTATAATTAGGGTTATTACTATTATTGGTTTAAATAATCTATTAAAAGTAATTATTAGCATTAACAATTATATTTAAGAAATAATAATAAATATGTAATGCATATATAATACATATATCAATATCAATATATATATATATATATATATAGGTTAAAAGTGATGGACATAATGGAGAAAATTCAAGTTGTTTAGAAATATTTTTTGGAATAAAGGTAAATATTTAAATAAATACGGGATAATGATTATAAAAATAATTGTTTGATATAATTATAATTAATATTTTCAGGATTCATCTATTCCAGAAATGCATAATCAAGATGCAGAACTTTTGTAAATATTTAATAAACATATAATAAACTATGCTTATTAAATTACGTTTTTTAATAGCTTTGTACATTGTACACTTTAACGAAGATATAGTTATACATATATATATATATATGTATTCGTATAGATCTTATAATGCATTGAACATTACACCGATAAGTAGTAATACAAATAATTAATAAATAATTTCTAAATTTAGCTTCTTAAAACTTCTATATTAATAAATAATATAATGTTTGAATACCGATTGCATTTAATTTATTAATTTGAGTAGTTATAAGAAATTTCAATTTAAGTTGTTGTACATTGTACATTTTAGAAATTATTTATTAATTATTTGTATTACTACTTATCGGTGTAATGTTCAATAAGATCTATACGAATACATATATATGTATAACTATATCTTCGTTAAAGTGTTAAACTGTGAGCTGTATTATAAAAAAATATTAGTCTTAGATACTCTTATTCAAGATTACTTGATTCCTAAATAATATATATAAAGTGGATTAATAAATCAGGTCGTTTAAGTGTAATTCAACAATAAGTTTAATTTAACTTAACATTTATTCTATGAATATTTCGTTATAAATAAATAAAATTAAAACCTTGTTATATTAACTAAATTTTATTCCAAATATATCTAGTCCTGTGTCTTTTTCTTTCTAAAATATAAATTGTAATTATATTTTTATATTTATAAATAATAATTAATGATAATAAAATAATAATTATAAAATAATGATTTAACTTTTTAATAATTATTTTAACAATTATATATAATATATATTAAGTATATATATAATATATAATACTATATATAATAATATATAATAATATATAATACTATATATAATATATAATATATATAATTATATATAATATATATAATATAATATATATACACAATACTTATTAAGTTAATGGTAATATTTGTAAACAGTAAATGTTACACCATATAATATACGTATTATAATCATGTACTAAATTATTCATATCATCTATATAATAAATTTATCATTTTTGTTCAATAAGATGAAAACCAATTAAAATATAATTATCAGAATCTTTATCTTTTGATACTATTACTTTTATTATACATAGATTTCTACATAATTAATCTCGTTTTATCTTATAGATAAATAACAAAAAAGGAAGAACTAATCTAGATACCAATTATTGCATCGTCTACCTCCCTATACTAATATTTGCATAGAAGAATGAATTAGCATTATATTAGGTATATTTGTGATTGGTCCGGGATGAGAGGAGTATTATATACAACATAATAATACAAATATTTATTCTATATATTTTCTAAATATTACAAACTGTTTCAGTGACTTCCTCTTTAGAAGAACTTGATGCACTGCTAGATTCTTCTGAGCTACTAGTGTCTTCTCCCAGTGCTCTTTTCTTTTCTTTCCTTTCTTCTTTTTCTTTTTTTTCCAGTTTTAACTTAAGTACTTCATCTTCAATAACTTTATTTTCTTGTTCTTTCAATAAATTACTTTTTTCAATATCTTGATTTTCTAATTTCAATAAATTTAATTCTTCTTCCATTTCTTTTCTTTTTTGCAAATTTTTAAGGTGTTGTTCCAATTTGAGTTTCTTTTTCCTATTTATTTCATCCATTTTTAATGTATGTTGATGTAATTTCATTTTTTTCTCTTCTGCTAATTTTTTTTCATTTTCTTCTTTTTCAATATTTTCAATTTCTTTTAATATCCGATTTTCTTCATCTTCTAATTCTTTTAATTCATTTTGTTCCTTTATTTTGATTTCCTCTTCCTTCTTTTGTTTAAGTAATTTTTCTTCTAAATCTTGCTTTAATTTTGTTTCTATTTGAATTCTCTCTAATCGTTCAGTTTCTTCCTTTTTTAATTTCTCTTTTTCCTTTATTTGTTTTTGTTTTTCAAGATTTTCTTTTTCTAGAAGTTTTTTTTCTATTTTTTCCTTTTCAATTTGAATCATTTTCTCTTTCTCAATTTTTTCTTTTTCTATTTTCTCTTTTTCAATTTTTTTAAGTTGTATATCTTTATTTTCTTTTTCAATTCTTTCATTCTCAATTTTAATCATTTTCTCTTTCTCAATTTTTTCCTTTTCTATTTTTTCCTTTTCAATTTTTTCATTTTCTATTTTTTCCTTTTCAATTTTTTCCTTTTCAATTTTTTCCTTTTCAATTTTTTCCTTTTCAATTTTTTCTTTTTCAATTTTTTCCTTTTCAATTTTTTCCTTTTCAATTTTTTCCTTTTCAATTTTTTTAAGTTGTATTTCTTTATTTTCTTTTTCAATTCTTTCATTCTCAATTTTAATCATTTTCTCTTTCTCAATTTTTTCCTTTTCTATTTTCTCTTTTTCAATTTTTTTAAGTTGAATTTCTTTATTTTCTTTTTCAATTCTTTCATTCTCAATTTTAATCTTTTTCTCTTTCTCCAATTTTTCCTTTTCAATTTTTTCCTTTTCAATTTTTTCCTTTTCAATTTTTTCCTTTTCAATTTTTTCCTTTTCAATTTTTTCCTTTTCAATTTTTTCCTTTTCAATTTTTTCCTTTTCAATTTTTTCCTTTTCAATTTTTTCCTTTTCAATTTTTTCCTTTTCAATTTTTTCCTTTTCAATTTTTTCCTTTTCAATTTTTTCCTTTTCAATTTTTTCCTTTTCAATTTTTTCCTTTTCAATTTTTTTAAGTTGTATTTCTTTATTTTCTTTTTCAATTCTTTCATTCTCAATTTTAATCATTTTCTCTTTCTCAATTTTTTCCTTTTCTATTTTCTCTTTTTCAATTTTTTTAAGTTGAATTTCTTTATTTTCTTTTTCAATTCTTTCATTCTCAATTTTAATCTTTTTCTCTTTCTCCAATTTTTCCTTTTCAATTTTTTCCTTTTCAATTTTTTCCTTTTCAATTTTTTCCTTTTCAATTTTTTCCTTTTCAATTTTTTCTTTTTCAATTTTTTCCTTTTCAATTTTTTCCTTTTCAATTTTTTCCTTTTCAATTTTTTCCTTTTCAATTTTTTCTTTTTCAATTTTTTCCTTTTCAATTTTTTTAAGTTGTATTTCTTTATTTTCTTTTTCAATTCTTTCATTCTCAATTTTAATCATTTTCTCTTTCTCAATTTTTTCCTTTTCCATTTTCTCTTTTTCAATTCTTTCATTCTCAATTTTAATCATTTTCTCTTTCTCAATTTTTTCCTTTTCTAGTTTCTCTTTTTCAATTTTTTCCTTTTCTATTTTTTCCTTTTCAATTTTTTCCTTTTCAATTTTTTCCTTTTCAATTTTTTTAAGTTGTATTTCTTTATTTTCTTTTTCAATTCTTTCATTCTCAATTTTAATCATTTTCTCTTTCTCAATTTTTTCCTTTTCTATTTTCTCTTTTTCAATTTTTTTAAGTTGAATTTCTTTATTTTCTTTTTCAATTCTTTCATTCTCAATTTTAATCTTTTTCTCTTTCTCCAATTTTTCCTTTTCAATTTTTTCCTTTTCAATTTTTTTAAGTTGTATTTCTTTATTTTCTTTTTCAATTCTTTCATTCTCAATTTTAATCTTTTTCTCTTTCTCCATTTTTTCCTTTTCAATTTTCTCGTTTTCAATTTGTTCTTGTAATCTTTTATTATTTTCCTTTATTTTCATTTCCTCTATTATTTTATTTTGTACTCTCATCCGTTCTTTTTCTTTTAGTTCATTCTCTAAAATTGCTTGTTGTTCCTTTTTTTTAATTTCTAGTTCTTTGTTGATCTTAGATTGTAATTCCATTGCCTCCCTTGCTTTATTCTTTAAGGATAACTCTTTCATTGCATTAAGTTTTGAAGTCTCTCTGTATTTAGCTAATTCAATTTTAATATCTTCATTTATTTTTGTTTTCGATTTTTCTGAAATATACTACAATTTCAAAATAAAATAGTTATCATAGCTAAATGTTACAAATTTTATAAGTAAATAAACAATATTAATTTATAATTTAATAATGTTCTAATAAATAAAAATATATGTATATACAATAAAGTGCATTATATACATTTATTTATTATTAACTGAATTAATATCAAGTATAATATATATTAAGATAATGATAATCGAAATAATAAAAAACCTTAGAACCTGTACCCATAGATTGTGGTCTATAGTTTGCCAATAAACCATAACCTCCTATGTCATGCATATCACTTGTACTCAGAGCAGAAATTGTATTTGCTACAAAAGCAAATAAATAAAATGATAAGGATATCATTTTATTTTTTAATATTTGAATTATATAGTTATCAACTATGTATATGTATAATTTAAAATAATAATTTATAAGGCATTGCCTAGATAGGCTGTGTACTGTGCCAATTTGTTTACATATAATAAATGTGTACAATTTGTATATCTTTATGGTTCATATATGGTTAATTTAAATTGTATATGTATTAAATTGATCTCGATCTAGCTATTATTTGTTATACAGAGATATTTATAAATATATTGTTGATCTACATTTTATAGATGTTGAATTGATCATAATATAGCTTTTATGTGTTGTATGCAGATATTTCTAAATATATACAATATATATAATAGTATATATAAATTTATATATAAATAGTATGAAATATATATAAATATATATAAATAGTATAACAAATTGTAATATTATTGAAAAATAATCATTTCGCCCATCTTATTTTATTTTTCAACATTAAAAAAAATAATTAGTACAAATTAATATCTGTTTTTGGATATTAAAATTGTTCGTATGACTCTATGGAATATATATAGAAAATAGCTGTTGATACTGCTAATATAAATATACAGTTTCTTAATATATATCCTTATTTAATTATCACATTAAGTGATTTATAATCATTTATTTGAACCTGAATTAAGTTACTTTTGGTTTTGATTATTAATATATGGTTGATTTTTAAATATAGGTATATAAACTTTATTATAAATAATATATTTACTTTTCAACAAGTATGTATTTAGAATTATTAATAAATAAATATTATACTACTAGTATGTATTATACATATATTATATTTATTTATACATATGTTAATTTTGTAATATAATATATTATAATATATATTTTTAAATAAATTTAAAATATATTAAATTCATTTTAAAATTTAAAAATACAATTGTCAATTATCTAATAAAATTGGTATTGTTATTTTATAAATTTAAATTGTACTAACTGCTCAGTCATATTATAATAGTGCATATAATGACAAGTATGTTTATATTATGTTATATAATCAAATAATTTTAAAACTTAATATTTTTTACGAATATTATTTATTTGTTTATATTTTCATCTGAAATAACCAATCACGGAGAATCGCGTTAATTTTAACCCGAGCTATGTAGCACCGCGCATACGGTGAAACACCAAGTGACTTTTCACCCAAGATGCTGTAGCACTACACCCTTAATATTTATCAGTAATTATAAATACATGTTATTATTTAAATAATATACAATAATCTATTATTATAATATGCAATATACCGAGATATACGAATGTTAAAATAAAATAAAATACGTTTGATGGATTGGATTGAAATTAACCGACAGATCTACTAAAAATGTGCGCCTTGAACTTTAGTAGACGTGACCATTAATAATGATTCATTACTCTATATATTATATAAGATTGTATAAAAAATTTATATAACGTAAACAATTATGCATTTTCCCCATATTAGTTTTCTATTAAATATCAATGTTAAAAAATAATATGGGGGAAATGATTATTTGTTTACAATATTAAAATTTGTTGTACTGAGTTTAGATATATATTTGGAAATATTTGCTTATAACAAATGAAATCTATATTGAGATAAATTCAAAATCTATAAAAATTAAATCATCACTATATTTGAAAATATATGTACGTAACAAATAATATTGATAACGAGTTAAATTCAAAATCTATAAAATTTAAATTAACCATATATGAAAAACAAAGACATGAAAATTGTACAAATTACTAAATATATTATATGTAAAAAATCAGCACAGTTCACAGCCTATCACGCCAATGCCTATTTATAAACCTGGTGTATCGGATTTGCTTAGCAAAGACATTAGATCTTTATTATTGCTGGATAATAGATCATCTAAATTTTAAAATTATATAATATTATAATATATTTGCAAATCATATATATAAAAAGTTGCTCAATTTATGCTTATTGTATATGTATACTATACAGCGCATCTATAAATAGTATTATTTTACGTACTTTAGGAGGAGCTGTAATTAATATATATATATATATATATATATATATATATATATAAATATATAGCAAGTATTGTGTTAATGTAATTTTAATACTAGAAGATGAAGTAGTAAATAATTAAATATAAAATGTCACCAATAGAAATGGCTGATGTTATAGTATAGTCATATTATAAGGAAGATATCATTACCAAGTTCAACGATTATAAATAAATAAACAAGCTTTAAATTGATATTAAAATGTGTTTAAAAGAATATTTATTCATTAAATTATTGTAATTATAAATTATAATATATTTATTTTAAATAATACATTTTATTTTATTTACTATTAAATTTTAGCTTTTAAAAGCTTATTTTTGATAGTCTTGGTATACGAAACAGTTAATTATATCAATCTAAAGATAACATCTAAAGATAACATTCCTTTGAACTGTATCGCATACCCTTAACCTTAAGTAAACTACTTCGACTAATTGTAGGTACAAAAATAAGTACTAAATGTGTTTTCGTAGATTGAAATATCTATATTTTCTAGAGAAATAAGTATTTAATGATATAATCTATACTATTTACACATGTTTCTAGTTCCATATTTAATCATATTACAATATTTAGATAAGTTTTTAAATATATTAAACCAATAAAAGTATACAACAAATATAAGGTATTTTAATTATAGTTACAAAATATAAGAAATCTTCCAATTCGATTAATGTTTGTATTTAATTATTGTATTATATTCGCGACACACCTAGTATAAATGAATAAGTAAAATATATGTATATATGTATAAATGATCTAAATAAAATAATGGTATATAAACAGAATTGGAAAATATAGCTGTTAGATTGCATGGGTAATTGATAATTATGAAATAACTTGTGTAACAATTGTTAACCATATCATTGATAATTAAAAATGTATCCATTACAAAGTTTCGGATTGATTAATTATAATAATTCTAATATGCGTATATATATAAATATATATATATATATATATATATATATATATATATATATATACATATATATATACATATATATGTATATATACATGTTATATAAACATGAATGGGTACGAACGCTTTGTTTATTATTCATTGAGTAAATCCTAGGAATTACTGGAGCGTGTACGACGGTACACTATATGTCGTACACTGTACGTTTCTAGGAGTTATTGCTATTAGAACATTGAACTACGCTAATCACTATTGATAATTTTATAATAGAATATTATATTTAAGCTGAGATTATATTTGTCTTATAAGTTTAGCATTATTTTAGTATGACCATGCCTGAGGATACTTAACTAATGGAGAGGCCGCCTACTCATGGTATAAGTTACATTTAGTTAGAATATTTCGTAGCCGGATTGAGATTACGACTAGGTAGGTAGAGCGAAGGAATGTGTAAGGTTTAAGATATGAGTATGAGGATATATGTTATATCATATGCGAAATTAGATATATGCTTTGAAACTGGGTGAAATAAGGTGGCTATTATATAAAATGTATTAAGAGTGTTAGTAGAACGTATAACGCCAAGCGTTTAAAGAGGAGACTTTAAAACAATGAGTAACACAGTTGCAAAAATTGTGAATATGCTAATAAAATCGTGATATTAAAGACGAGAGTAGAAGGAATTGCTGACAGAAACGTGTGTGGGAAAACGTTCCAAATGGGATAAATTATACTGGCCTTAGATTATTTGGACAAGAATTTGAGCAAGGTTTTTATATGATTTGTAAAGTGGTGAGACTCTAAAGTAGAGTAGATTTATAAGTAATTAAGTAAGTTAAAGAGATTTGTGGAGCAATATAGGAGAAGGAATTTACGAGTAGGTCAGATATATTTAATAAAGTTTTATACGCGTTAGAAGAACGGTAAACGAGATCCTTCCGCAATATGAAAAGAATGAGGAGGACTATTGAGTATAGAAATATCATGTGGTATCTGTCTTAGTAAATGTACGATAGTAAATGTATGGTTAGTAAATGTTAGGTCAGAATTAAGTGGAATTTACAATAGGTTGTGCAATGGTACAATATGTTGTACTAGCATCGTTAATCTTATAAGATATTGTTGAGAAACTAAAACTTAATGTTTAAGTATATCTTAAATGTTCAGGTACAACAAAAATAAAGACATGCATTTTAAACCGCCAATGGTAGCAGATTATAAATATTGAGAGTGGTTAAAGTGAGTATGAGGTTATGGAATAAAACATTTTAGTGAGTAGAGTATTTAGAACATTTTGGGGAAAAAAATGTGGAAAGTAGAAGTCAGAATGAACACGGCATATTGCATTAGACTAGATAATAGAATCAGAGTAAAAATATAGAATATTTAAAACGAGTTTCATAGGAATATACACTTAAATCATAGCTTTGGACTTAATGTCGTGGTTTGTAACATAAGTGGAATTATTATTCTAGTATTTGGTGGATGTTATATAGTCGTTAAAGATATAGAGATCATTGAACGCATCGTCTATCATGTATTCAGTATTCCGATTATATGGATTCAGTAATTCCTAGGAATTACAGGATTCTATATATATATATATATATATATATATATATATATATATATCTACAAAGTAAATGTGATTCGAGATAGCATTGAACTATGCAAATCACAATTGATAATTTTATAATAAAATATTTTATTAATAGCCATTCGCCGATTATTTACTTGAATAAAACTAGTTATCAATTAGCAGTAAGGACATCATATTTGTATTAGAAAATAAAAATATATATTTGTATTGATTACAATAATTAGACTACCTCGAGTATTGGGGGCATCTATAAATCACTATAGGAAATATTGTGTAATGATATGTTTGGTTGCTAACCAATTTGCATATTTTTATAAGGTGTAGATGAGGACATTTTTGATGCCAAATCAATCCTACTACGTTTATTTTCCTGTATTAGATTTGAGAACTCTTTGTTGACTGTATTAGTCGTATCATTTAACATAGCATTTCCATCTGTTATAATTATATAATTAAACCAAGTGTGATTTTATAAATGATGATTAAATAAATGATATATGCCATATATTTAAAATTAAATTAGTTATTTATCTATAGATATTTTTAATTTTTTATTTTAAATTCCCTTGTACCTTTTTCTTTGTACATGATTAAATAACCAAATATATCGAGTTAGTAACTAGTTGATCATAATACTTATTAACTTACTAATCGTCATATGTTTAGTAAATATCTAGGGTTCTAGTGTATGAAAATTGTAACGACATAATTGTAACTACGTAATCATTACCCGTGGTATCTAAATGTATCGATGTAATTCCACCGACGGTATGTAAAACTTGAGTTTCTATTTTTTTCGTATTTGTTGTTTTTTTCTTCTCTATAATAATATTGTAACGTAATTTATATTTATATATTATTATTTTAGCATCTAAAATAATATATCGCTAAAATAATTAATATTTGGTTATTGAATTGAAAAACTATCTCAGTTATATTTATACATTGTAGAAAGAGTTCTAAGAAATTAATTAATCAATTACATAAAGGTAAATTCATGCAACATATATAGATATAATATTAAATGTATACATTTAATGTTATTATTAATATATATATATGTAGTCTATAATAATATTAATCTCGATCATTTGTACATTTTAAGTAGACTTAGAAACCCAAGGTTATATGTATATAATTAGTAGCATATCCTAATCTCTAAAGGTATATTCTTTGTTTCTCTAGTATTATTAATAATCCATAGATAACTTTGTAGAAATGAATTTGTTTATATACTAAATGGTTAAATACTAATGTATTGCTAAGAAGTTTACTTATATGCGTGATTAAATGTAAAATGTATATGTTTATTTATAATGTATTAATAATATTATGAATGTATATAATTTCTTTCTTATCTAAAATATTATAGCAATACCATTAAATATAATTCTTTTATAAATATATACCTATATATATATATATATATATATATATATATATATATATATATATATATATATATAACCATTCTTTATAGGGGTTTTGCTTGATGTCGAGTTCTTTTTATTTACGTTCATTATCGAGTAAGAAGTTAGATTCCTCTCGTAGAATCTATATGTTCATTACTTTGAATTAAATCTCAATATCTTATAATATAAACCTAATACTAATTATGATACAAAGTATTTACCATTATTACTTTATTGTCATTATAAGCATAATTACTGAATAATACTTATTAACATTTAATTAATCACATCGTATATATTTATTTACTTATTAACTCTTAACTTTGTAAATAGTTTAAACATTTCCATCATACATCAAGTATATAAAATGGCTTTATTAACAACTTCATATAACCATGATTATCTAACGATAGTATGAATTGTTAAGTAATCGAACAATTGTTTAGTCAATTTGTAGTTAATATTATTTTTCCAATTAGTATTAAATTTGTATTTAATTTATTAATATATCCGTATGATATAAGCCATACTTTAAGTTTATTACATATTTAGTGTCAATAAAGATAACTTAAATATATGTCGTTGTTGTAATCAATTACAGACTAGAATATCTACATAAGTAATTATAACAAATTAAAAAAATGTATAAATATGTTTTTATATAAATAAGAATATTATAGATTAAATGTTAATTCTTCTAAATTAAGTGCATTCCAGTTCTGATAAGCCATACTTTAAGTACATTACATATTTAGTGTCAGTAAAGATAACTTAAATATATAACTTATATTAGATAACTTATATAACTAAATATATACCTGTTAAATAACTATATAGTTTTACATTTCTATAATAACTTTTCTTTCTACTAATTTCGTCATACTAGTAAGTGTATTTTAAAAGTATTTTTGAATTTTTGATCTATTCTTCGAGTAAATTATCTTATAGAAAAAATGTATTTCTCTTGATTAATTACATTCGAAGGTTATCAAATAATCTCATCTAATTTAATTGCATTATTATTTTTATATTCCTAATGACGGCATCATCTACAGCAATAACTTCACTTCATTTATGAATATTTAGATATTTCGTCTAAATCCACTCGAGAAAATATTTGAATACTTCGTTCTGTTTTCTTTTGCAACTGATATTATAATTTTAAAACTTATCAATAATGAATAATTCTAAACTCTTGATATTTATATTTTTGCAACCGTGTACATTGTAAATGTATGGTTACATTGCGGATGTTTTTCTTTATAAGTCACTCTGTTGTTTAAATGTATCCGCTAAAAACCAATATTTTATTTTGTATTCGCTAACTTTCCATTATATATCCATATTTATTCTTGTATATACAATTATTTAATTAGATATATTAGTTGATTATTATTACTAATAAATATGATTTTATTATTACTAATCATGTCAGAGATTTTTTAAACGTAGTTTAAAATATAGCCTGTGATTTTAAATATTTTATATATGTTTATAAGTGGTAGTTTTAAATAGCTTCCATTGATTTAATCTGATAAATTATTATACCTCAATTTAGAGTTATAGAGTCCTCATATTTATTATATTTTTACAAAGATAATGTAATATATTATAAACCACTATGTATGATATTCATGAATATCATAACTTATATAAACAACATAAAATAAGCAAGCCAACATTAGGCATATAAAATTACTATATACTACAGTTAATGTTCTCTTTTTTGCACTATTATATGATATTGCGTAGAATATACAAATAAATTGTATATATATAGTATATAGTATACTATATATCATGTATTAATTTCATAATTATAGGTAATACAGTAATAAGTAATAATATAGTATTAAGATATATTATAAAATATAAATTGAATGTAATTATAAATATTAACTTACGGTTTGGTTTAAGTTTTAAGATTTATGAATTTATGAATTTTATTGTTTTTATGAAAATATAATTAAAATATTCTCTAATTCAAATTTTACTTATTAATTCAATTACAATATTTGCAATACATCGATTATATTAAATTACGATATGGCTTGGCTAATGAAGTACTTTAGATTTATAATAACAATTATAGTAGTGGTATTGTAGTGGTATTGTAGTGGTATTGTAGTGGTATTGTAGTGGTATTGTAGTAGTATTGTAGTGGTATTGTAGTGGTATTGTAGTGGTTATGTAGTGGTATTTATGGTATTGTAGCGGTATTGTAGCGGTATTGTAGCGGTATTGTAGCGGTATTGTAGCGGTATTGTAGCGGTATTGTAGCGGTATTGTAGCGGTATTGTAGTGGTATTGTAGTGGTATTGTAGTGGTATTGTAGTGGTATTGTAGTGGTATTGTAGTGGTATTGTAGTGGTATTGTAGTGGTATTGTAGTGGTATTATAGTGGTATTGTAGTGGTATTGTAGTGGTATTGTAGTGGTATTGTAGTGGTATTGTAGTGGTATTGTAGTGGTATTGTAGTGGTATTGTAGTGGTATTGTAGCGGTATTGTAGCGGTATTGTAGCGGTATTGTAGCGGTATTGTAGTGGTATTGTAGTGGTATTGTAGTGGTATTGTAGTGGTATTGTAGTGGTATTGTAGTGGTATTGTAGTGGTATTGTAGTAGTATTGTAGTGGTATTATAGTGGTATTGTAGTGGTATTATAGTGGTATTGTAGTGGTATTGTTATGGTATTGTAATGGTATTGTAGTGGTATTGTAGTGATATTGTAGTGGTATTGTAGTGGTATTGTAGTGGTATTGTAGTGGTATTGTAGTGGTATTGTAGTGGTATTGTAGTGGTATTGTAGTGGTATTGTAGCGGTATTGTAGTGGTATTGTAGTGGTATTGTAGTGGTATTGTAGTGGTATTATAGTGGTATTGTAGTGGTATTATAGTGGTATTGTAGTGGTATTGTTATGGTATTGTAATGGTATTGTAGTGGTATTGTAGTGATATTGTAGTGGTATTGTAGTGGTTATGTAGTGGTATTTATGGTATTGTAGCGGTATTGTAGCGGTATTGTAGTGGTATTGTAGTGGTATTGTAGTGGTATTGTAGTAGTATTGTAGTGGTATTGTAGTGGTATTGTAGTGGTTATGTAGTGGTATTTATGGTATTGTAGCGGTATTGTAGCGGTATTGTAGCGGTATTGTAGCGGTATTGTAGCGGTATTGTAGCGGTATTGTAGCGGTATTGTAGCGGTATTGTAGCGGTATTGTAGCGGTATTGTAGCGGTATTGTAGCGGTATTGTAGTGGTATTGTAGTGGTATTGTAGTGGTATTGTAGTGGTATTGTAGTGGTATTGTAGTGGTATTGTAGTGGTATTGTAGTGGTATTATAGTGGTATTGTAGTGGTATTGTAGTGGTATTGTAGTGGTATTGTAGTGGTATTGTAGTGGTATTGTAGTGGTATTGTAGTGGTATTGTAGTGGTATTGTAGTGGTATTGTAGTGGTATTGTAGCGGTATTGTAGCGGTATTGTAGCGGTATTGTAGCGGTATTGTAGTGGTATTGTAGTGGTATTGTAGTGGTATTGTAGTGGTATTGTAGTGGTATTGTAGTGGTATTGTAGTGGTATTGTAGTAGTATTGTAGTGGTATTATAGTGGTATTATAGTGGTATTGTAGTGGTATTATAGTGGTATTGTAGTGGTATTGTTATGGTATTGTAATGGTATTGTAGTGGTATTGTAGTGATATTGTAGTGGTATTGTAGTGGTATTGTAGTGGTATTGTAGTGGTATTGTAGTGGTATTGTAGCGGTATTGTAGTGGTATTGTAGTGGTATTGTAGTGGTATTGTAGTGGTATTATAGTGGTATTGTAGTGGTATTATAGTGGTATTGTAGTGGTATTGTTATGGTATTGTAATGGTATTGTAGTGGTATTATAGTGGTATTGTAGTGGTATTATAGTGGTATTGTAGTGGTATTGTTATGGTATTGTAATGGTATTGTAGTGGTATTGTAGTGATATTGTAGTGGTATTGTAGTGGTTATGTAGTGGTATTTATGGTATTGTAGCGGTATTGTAGCGGTATTGTAGCGGTATTGTAGCGGTATTGTAGCGGTATTGTAGCGGTATTGTAGCGGTATTGTAGCGGTATTGTAGCGGTATTGTAGCGGTATTGTAGCGGTATTGTAGCGGTATTGTAGCGGTATTGTAGCGGTATTGTAGCGGTATTGTAGCGGTATTGTAGCGGTATTGTAGTGGTATTGTAGTGGTATTGTAGTGGTATTGTAGTGGTATTGTAGTGGTATTGTAGTGGTATTGTAGTGGTATTGTAGTGGTATTGTAGTGGTATTGTAGTGGTATTGTAGTGGTATTGTAGTGGTATTGTAGTGGTATTGTAGTGGTATTGTAGTGGTATTGTAGTGGTATTGTAGTGGTATTGTAGTGGTATTGTAGTGGTATTGTAGTGGTATTGTAGTGGTATTGTAGTGGTATTGTAGTGGTATTGTAGTGGTATTGTAGTGGTATTGTAGTGGTATTGTAGTGGTATTGTAGTGGTATTGTAGTGGTATTGTAGTGGTATTGTAGTGGTATTGTAGTGGTATTGTAGTGGTATTGTAGTGGTATTGTAGTGGTATTGTAGTGGTATTGTAGTGGTATTGTAGTGGTATTGTAGTGGTATTGTAGTGGTATTGTAGTGGTATTGTAGTGGTATTGTAGTGGTATTGTAGTGGTATTGTAGTGGTATTGTAGTGGTATTGTAGTGGTATTGTAGTGGTATTGTAGTGGTATTGTAGTGGTATTGTAGTGGTATTGATGTGGTATTGTAGTGGTATTGTAGTGGTATTGTTATGGTATTGTAGTGGTATTGTAGTGGTATTGTAGTGGTATTGTAATGGTATTGTAGTGGTATTGTAGTGGTATTGTAGTGGTATTGTAGTGGTATTGTAGTGGTATTGTAGTGGTATTTTAGTGGTATTGTAGTGGTATTGTAGTGGTATTGTAGTGGTATTGTAGTGGTATTGTAGTGGTATTGTAGTGGTATTGTAGTGGTATTGCAGTGGTATTGTATTGGTATTGTAGTGGTATTGTAGTGGTATTGTAGTGGTATTGTAGTAGTATTGTAGTGGTATTGTAGTGGTATTGTAGTGGTATTATAGTGGTATTGTAGTGGTATTGTAGTGGTATTGTAGTGGTATTGTAGTGGTATTGTAGTGGTATTGTAGTGGTATTGTAGTGGTATTGTAGTGGTATTGTAGTGGTATTGTAGTGGTATTGTAGTGGTATTGTAGTGGTATTGTAGTGGTATTGTAGTGGTATTGTAGTGGTATTGTAGTGGTATTGTAGTGGTATTGTAGTGGTATTGTAGTGGTATTGTAGTGGTATTGTAGTGGTATTGTAGTGGTATTGTAGTGGTATTGTAGTGGTATTGTAGTGGTATTGTAGTGGTATTGTAGTGGTATTGTAGTGGTATTGTAGTGGTATTGTAGTGGTATTGTAGTGGTATTGTAGTGGTATTGTAGTGGTATTGTAGTGGTATTGTAGTGATATTGTAGTAGTATTGTTATGGTATTGTAGTGGTATTGTAGTGGGAATTATTTTTTAATTATTCGCATATTACATTCCCATTGTGGATTCCTAACATACAATCATAACTGCACAAATTATGGCACACATTCAGACGAAATTTCCCCATAATAATTTTATACCACAATATAATGTTATTATTTATCAATGCGTTTGCTATTTATAATAATACGTTCTTATATGTACTAGTGTTTATATTGGATTATATTCTTTTTAACGGATCATTCCAAAATGGTGAATCCCAGCCAAATTTTCTTTAAATTGATAAATAGGACAATGTCTATTGTCCGGAAACAGTAGTATCCAAAATACCTTCTTCTATCTTTGGGTAATCTAGGGTAGTATTATATTTATAATTATATTATTTATATTTATATTATTATATTTATATTATCTATATTTATATTATTTATATTTATATTATTTATATTTCTATTAGAATATAAATAAATTAGTGAAATATGTGGCTAGGAGATTTAATATTCTAGAACAGATGGAAGTCAACTTTTTTTGTAAGAATTTATTTATATTTTATAAAATTCTTAAAATACAAGTAATTATTATTATACACTTGATCTTTAATTAAAGAGGATATAGAGATAACCATAAACATTTCAACAGTATATTCAGTATGGTTAAATTCATCAAGGGCAAATCTAACATAGATCTTTTTATACTCTAATAAATATCATTCAATATCTGTAATTATACTTTCACCAATCTCCTATGCGGTAATAAAATTTATATTTTTTACATTACATATTTTTTATATTATAAATTTTATTTATATCAAATAATCAATTTAATAATAAATTAAAGGAATTTTTAAAACTATAACGTCACTGTGTTTGCCAGATAATATCGTGTAGAGTTCATGTATTATTAATATATTGTTTTTATATTATTAACTATATTGTTAATCTATTGTTTATATATTGTTTATATATCGTTTATCTATGGATATATATAATATTATTTATCAATTGTATTTAACTATATTTTTTAACTATATTAATATAGTTAACAATTGTTCTCTCTGTCATTATATAATGTTCAACCATTTATATAATTTTTACTATATTATTAACTTAATTCTTAATTATATTGTTAACTCTATTTTCAACATTTCAAAAAAAATATTCTTACTAAAATTACACAATATTAAAATAAAATAATCAGAAAATATCACCGTCTGGTAATTTAATTGTTCCCTAACTTTGTCTATCACTTATTGAGGAGTTTATATGTATTTCTCTATCGCTCTCCTCTCCTCTCCTCTCCTCTCCTCTCCTCTCCTCTCCTCTCCTCTCCTCTCCTCTCCTCTCCTCTCCTCTCCTCTCCTCTCCTCTCCTCTCCTCTCCTCTCCTCTCTCCTCTCCTCTCCTCTCCTCTCCTCTCCTCTCCTCTCCTCTCCTCTCCTCTCCTCTCCTCTCCTCTCCTCTCCTCTCTCTCCTCTCCTCTCCTCTCCTCTCCTCTCCTCTCCTCTCCTCTCTCTCCTCTCCTCTCCTCTCCTCTCCTCTCCTCTCCTCTCCTCTCCTCTCCTCTCCTCTCCTCTCCTCTCCTCTCCTCTCCTCTCCTCTCCTCTCCTCTCCTCTCCTCTCCTCTCCTCTCCTCTCCTCTCCTCTCCTCTCCTCTCCTCTCCTCTCCTCTCCTCTCCTCTCCTCTCCTCTCCTCTCCTCTCCTCTCCTCTCCTCTCCTCTCCTCTCCTCTCCTCTCCTCTCCTCTCCTCTCCTCTCCTCTCCTCTCCTCTCCTCTCCTCTCCTCTCCTCTCCTCTCCTCTCCTCTCCTCTCCTCTCCTCTCCTCTCCTCTCCTCTCCTCTCCTCTCCTCTCCTCTCCTCTCCTCTCCTCTCCTCTCCTCTCCTCTCTCTCCTCTCCTCTCCTCTCCTCTCCTCTCCTCTCCTCTCCTCTCCTCTCCTCTCCTCTCCTCTCCTCTCCTCTCCTCTCCTCTCCTCTCCTCTCCTCTCCTCTCCTCTCCTCTCCTCTCCTCTCCTCTCCTCTCCTCTCCTCTCCTCTCCTCTCCTCTCCTCTCCTCTCCTCTCCTCTCCTCTCCTCTCCTCTCCTCTCCTCTCCTCTCCTCTCCTCTCCTCTCCTCTCCTCTCCTCTCCTCTCCTCTCCTCTCCTCTCCTCTCCTCTCCATAATATATATAAACCCACATTATTTATAATAAAATTGTAAAATATTTGTTTTATTCAGGACCATTACTGCTTTTTTCTTTTTTCCATTTCTTTAGATATAATATCTTTTATATCATCTTTTACTCTCTTCTTATTATTTTCTATTTCCATTTTTTTAGCCAATTCTATTCCAATTTCTTTACTTATTTTTAATTTAGTTTTTGAGGATATATACTGCAAAAATTAGAATTATTATTCTTGAGTATATATGTATATATAAAATATAAAAATAATCGCATATTAAAATATGGTAATTGTATTTTGTAATTTGTAATTTGTAATCTGAGGTAAAATTTATATAATATTATATAATTTAAAATACATAATATAAAATTTAACTTTGTGAAAGTATCAACTATAATATTATTATTATACAACGAATTTATTGTTTAATCTTTAAATGATTCAGAATTTATTATTTGATATTTGTCATTTTCAAGAAGTTCAAAACAAACGCAATAAGTGTATTATTGTACTTTTATATATCTATAGTAATTACTATAGATATATGTTATTAACGGTTATAAATGATTATTTCTAATTTACTAAATATTCCATATATCAAAAAATTATATATTATCAAATATAATTTCTATCGTATAATATTATATTAAAGTCAAGAATTAAAATCAATAATATATATTATTTGTAAAACTCATACCATGAGTATCTAACCGGCGATGCTTCGCTACCTTTAGGCCTATAATTTGCATAAAGTCCATACCCTCCCATTTCATGCATATCTGTAGAACTCAGTGTCGAATGTCCGCTACCTGTGATATAAAACAGCAACAATAATAATAATAATCATCGATTTTTAATATATTTTATTTATTCGTATCATCATTGTTACTAGCCGTTACTAGTATCAACCGATCTCATCAAATCCATCATATCATCTGTAGCATTTGCCACCGAGAGAAGGTCATCTACATATTAAATACAAGATATAATTTCAATATTAGATTATCTAAATAAATGAAAATTAAAATATATTTTATCTTTTTAAAGTATATTACTATTTATAAAAGTACACTATCTGATTTAATAGATTTTAAAATGGTGTTTTATGCGGTTTCTTTAAATAGCTTTATAAATCATATACCATGATATAAAAACATATAGTAAAAGTAAATTTATATTTACTTTTTGAAAAATATAGATCAAGCAAAATTATACATCTAATAAAAATGTTACGATATATCAAATACAAATGTTATAATGAAGAAATCAAAAATACAATGTATACAATGAATGTAATATAAAATATACAAAAAAAAACAAAAAACATGAATTGTAAAACAAAATATAGTTTGTATTCTTTAATGTATCTTTTAATGTATTCACCAATTTGTAACTTCTATAAAGTCATGAATTGCCTTCTAGGAGAGCTAAGCGAATTTACTTTTTAGAACGAATGTCAAATAATAAAGGATATATTTTAATAAAAACTACATTTATTAAATGTACTATTTATTCATATAAAAGTACCTATATTTTTTATATCGTGTTATAAGTATGAGATTAGTGAATTTAATAATATTTGAGAACATTAATATATTGTTAACATTAAATATTGTTTAATATACACATCATAGTTATATGTAATTGATTGATTAAGTTAAATCATATAACAGGAATCTGATAATATACACCGTAAAGTGTTTATCTTATTTACAAAGACTAACCGAGGTTAGGTTTAGAAACAGATCCGAACGATTGCGACAACTTTAAGGACAGGTTAACACGGCTACTGTTAGTCTCTTTGAGGATTTCTGAGTATTCCCCGATTACGTTATTGTGTTCATCGTTTATTATCGTTACGTAATCTGATATCGATTTGGCGAAAAATCGTGTAAGCCATTCGGGTTATGAAATTTTATAATGAAAAGAAAACATATACTTTATTTGTTTAATATAAATATTTAAATATATAATATTTATAATATTTCTATAACTACTTATCGTATTTATATCGTCTGATTTCATGTATTGTATTATGTATTGTGTTACGCAACAATTTGCTATACTATATATTGTTTATTTATATTTATTAATCTGGTAACTACTGATCAAATAATATGTTTTATAATACAGATATATCATGTTATTGTATATTATATTCCAATATGTAATAACTGCTATTAGTTATTAACCGTTTCCATTTACGCGAATTGGTAAGTTATTTTTTAATTCATTGTTTAGGGCTTTTACTTCTGGTGAATTAGTTGTCATCTTCTTTTCTATAACAAATTATAACATTTTATATTACCAACAATGAATTAATAATGTATCCCATATAAATAAAACTTTAATGTTGTATTTCACAACCGATAACATAGTACATAATAATATATATTCATATATATATATATATATATATATATATATATATATATATATATATATATATATATATATATATTATATACATACATATATAATTTGTGTACTTATATAATATATTTATAAAAGTTATATTAACCGAAATAATGTATAAATAGTATAATATATATATATATATATATATATATATATATAGTATATATATATATATACTATAGTCTACCATTTGTTTTGCTTGATTTCGATTTTATCTTAGTCTTATCGTCCATAATTCTTCCGTAATTCCTTGAACACTTGTTGAACTCTACAAATATCATATTACGTATATTTGTATACATTTATATAAGTTGTATAAGTTGTGTATATACATGTGTGTATGTTTGTGTATGAGTGTGTGTGTTTGTGTGTTAGTTTATATATATTAAATTTAAATCTGCATTTAAATATAATTCAATACAATAAGTGTAAGAATGATTTAGTATTAATATAATTTAAAAGATATATATATATATATATATATATATATATATATATATATATCGATATTTATATTAAACTATGGGATTATAAAGTAATGTTTTGACTAACATTTTATTTTAATTTTATTGTTATTATTAGTAATTATTTATGAAATGTATTAAACACTTTTATAAATATAATATTCTAAAAATAAAATATTTTTAATTATGATGATTATAACAAATAATTGTTTAATATGATATCAAATATCAAAGTATTATTTGTACTTTGTTGTAGAAAGCTGTATAAACACATATCATATATAATTCGAATTATATACTTATTTTTACATGTACATGTTATATCAACTACATAATGTATACCTTCACATATATACAAATAATATGTATTGGTGATATCAAATGTATATATCCAGTGGTGCACTCATTATATATTTCAGTTACACAAAAATATATTTCATTTCAGTTATATTAATATCTCTATTATATTGATATGCGTAAAACGTATTGGTTCGCTAAACCAATACACGAATCAACTGTATTATAAAATAGTATGTATTCAGTCATAATTAAAAAATATTAAAAATATATTCATGGGCATACGCTATTTCATATGAAAGTACTCGCTTTGGTCAATATATGTAGTAATAATGCTATTGATTGGTATTTAATTTTTTAAACCTGTAAATTCTAAATTGTAAACGTTTTGTTTATTATAAAATATAAATTAATATAGGTGTAATAATAAAATAAATGATTCAATGGCAAAAATTGTAAGTTTGTATTTTAAGGATTGTAGATACATAATATTAAAATTAATAATTAAATATATATTTCGTTTGTAATATATACAATAGAAACTATTCCATGATAAATCAAGTTCATATATAAATCAAATAACATTTATGTGACTATAATAACCGAATATAAATTTAATATAAATTAATGATGTAATATTATCATTGTTTATATACTCTATAATATTATACAAAATATCCTTTAAGATTCAAAATAACGATACTAATACAGGGTCATTCTCACGTTAGTAAATAATATTTAATAAATATATTAATATTAAAACGTATTAATAATGATTTATAAATATAATATATAATATTGGTAATTTATAATATATTATAATCATTGTTATCATCTAATCATCCACTATAATAATATATTATACTTATTTACTTACTTAAGTATATATATATATATATATATATATATATATATATATATATATATATATATATATATATATTATATTATATATATGTATTATCAAATATATTACTAAATATCAAATTCAATATTAGTAGATAAAATAATATATTTTTAGCTATTGTATTTATTGAATACTATTAGTTTATTATAAATATTACCATATATGTATCTAAACCATCATAAGCTATAGTCTCATACAAATTGTATGGGAATCCATAATGATATTTATTAGAATTCAATGCTATTCATTGATTTTCATTTATGAGATTCGTCTTATAATTTATTAAATTTCTCCGAATACATAAACGCATATTGAAATATAAACATCTGGTATACATAGTGTACATAGTAAATAATGTTTAATTTGTATGGTATTCGTGATGTTAATTGCACTAGAAAACATATGTTATCTATAATATACCAACTCCCTTACGCATAATAAATAATAATCATATTTTACTAAGAAATTAATATATATATTAATATATTAACATTAATTAAATGTATGATCATATATCTTATAATAGTATCTATTAAAAT
>OZ038313.1:13786609-13871609 GCA_964035775.1 Osedax frankpressi | reverse complement strand
TATATATATATATATATATATTATATATATATAACATATAAATTATAAATAGATGTATTGTATTATAAAATATAAATAATATAACTATGAAAATAAAAGCACAATTTCTATTTCATAAAAAATAATAATATTTTGATAAAAAAATTAATTAAAAAAATAAATCACCTATAAGATTCACAATGTACTTAATCTTCCAATTGTATTACCAATCTTTCAAACAAATTAATTTCCTATTTAACAGTTTTATATTTAACAAAGTTCAATCAGTTTTCGTTATAAAATCATAATTATTATTATTTATAGCATTTAATATGTTTTACTTTTGATTCAGTGTCATTATGTGAAATGTACTCTACTATATTAGAAATAAAACTGTTATAAGAAGAATATCATAGTCCACCTTGCTCAAATTTATACAAAATAACAGTTTATTAATTGGTAAAGATCTATTTTTATAACTTCTATCATATTTGATAATACATATACTGTACATTTGTTTCCTTGAAACATACAGATTATTTTGTTAAAATAATGAAAATACTTTTATAATTATACGTTAATGATTTATCCGACATATCTGGTTAAGATATATTCGTAAATATGTAAATAATATAAACAATATTTTCTTGTAATATTTTAATACTATATTACTAAAATAAGTTAATTTTGGCTAATGAATGTTCATATATAGTTAATTTAAAAATATAACTGCTATCTTTATTATAAATAATATATTTATTTTCTAACCCTAGTATGTATATAACCATAATATGTAATATAGTATATGTAATAAATAAAATAATACTACTATTTATCCAAGTATTTAACATTGATATATATATATAAGATATTATTATATGCTATGTGCCGATATATGCGAAATTTAATATAAAATATGTTTGAGTGAGATTAAAATCAGTCGACAGATGCATCTGCTCAAATATTACTCTATGTAACATAAAGATGGTATGATAAATTTTAATATAATAATCAAAAATGCATTTTCCACCATATTATTTCTATATTGACTTAAATGTTGAAAAATTAAATAATAATGGGGGAAATACATTAAAAAATGTATTATTAATAGTATTCAAATTATTTTAAATGTATAAATTCTTAATAAGAATAGTATATATAATAATATTAGTTTTTAATGGTATAAATATGGAAATATTTGCGCTTACAAAATATAAACAAAATATAAACTATGGAGATTAATTAAATATTTATATAAATTAATTCAACCATATATTTAGAAATATTAGCGTATTACAAATAAAATATATTTCGCGATTAATTCAATATTTATAAAATTGAAATCAACAATATATGAATCAGACATGAAAACTGCCAAACATTCAAATATATTTTATAAACAAATTAGCATAGTTCACTATCAATAACAATATTTATTTAGTTTACATTTAGATTATAAAATGTTTTTTTCTGACAAACCCATAGATTTACTATTTTCCGTAGATAATTAAATATATCTGATCAAAACTCTATATATCATATTTATTTATCCTAGTTTCTAATTATCTCGCTAATAAACTATAACAGTTATTTAGTATTCATTATATATTTTGTAGAACTAATTAAGAATTTTCTTTCGATATGTTCGATGTATATGTCTTTAATACATTTGTATTGCGTCTAAATTTCTACCATAACCAAATATAAATGAGATGAATTAATATAAGTTTATTATTGATAAATCACATATTTAAATTAGTGAAATATGTATTTTAGAAATAATGATTTAAAGTATAATTCAAAAATTACTTATTCATCTTATTAGCAATGTTTGTTTAAATATATTTTTAAAATTATATATTAAATATCTTATGATTACCAGTAATCTTGGTAATCTATATATAAAGTTTATAATGATATATAGAGATTATATTAATCAATACAAATATTATTACTAAACAAACAGTATTTAGATGATGACGTCGAACAATCTCCCGGTTATTTGGATACACCAAATATTGCAATGAATGCATTTACAAACTTATTTGGAGATACAAATGAGAAATCAAGTTCAATTGAACAGCTTTAACAAAACACCTAATTATTATAATATCATCGTAACAGATGAACAAAGTAATATTATGAATAACAGTTTATTAATAACATATTACTAATTATAACATTAAATAAATCAATTTTAAAAATATTTTATAATTTTATTTTTTCATTATTATTTAAAGTATTTATAAAAATTATTAATGATAGTTAGAATATAGCTGTATAAACTGTACATAATGTATATAACAAGAAATTAATATATTTTATATATATCATCTCTAAAATATAATTCACTTTATATAATAATATAGAAATTCAAATAATAGAAACAATTATGAGAATTAACGAGATTTAACTCTAACCATTTAACATAATAAATGAATGTAAATTAATCTGAATCTGTATCGCTAACTGAGGATAAACTGATTTCAGTGTTACTTAATTTCGATGATAAATATTTTACCGATGGCTTTATTTTGATAGTCGCTTCTGAATCGGTGGAAGAATCACTGCGGTTTTTTTCGAGTTTAATTATCTTTTTGACTAATTCATTTTCACTGTCGCTCGATGAATCTTCACTAGAAGATTGCAGTATAGTTTTTTTATTAGACATATTCTTATGTTCCGCAATCAGATTTTGTTTATTTAAAATTTCGATATCCGTCGAAGAATCGCTTTCATTCGACGACAAACTACATTTTGGATTTACAACATCTGCAGTTAAATCCGAAATCAATACAGTTTTCTTTGTAATAATACCTCCACTATCTGAATCGCAGGCACTGTCCGAATATGCACATATATTAATAACGTCGGAGAGTGAAGTTTTTACCAAACTTTGGTCGATGTTTTCTACATCATCAAATTCGATATCACTTTCATTTGCGACTTCATTAATTAATGTCTGAAGTTGTTGTTGACTATCAAGTTTATCAACGTCTCTAGAATTCGAAGGAACGGACATATTCGACTGCACTTTCTGTAATCCGTCGACATAAAAGTTATTTGTAACAATATGCCGAATACACTGCATCAAGATGTTACGTTCTTTGCGAATATCTGGAGCCAGTAACTAGCAAGGTACATGATTTATTATTATTAAATGAAATTTAATAAAATAATTAAAATAATATAATTATTATTTTAAGGGTTAAATCAAAAAAAAGGCGGGAATTTCCTATTTTATTTTGATAAATATTTCAGTATGATGATATAGAAGTAGAAGTAATATGAAATGGCACAGTATATGAACATTTTACATATTTATAGTATATGAAATATTTCAGTATATATTCAGTATATGAAATAGAAGTAATTTAACTAGTAGTTCCATATAAGACATTCAAAAATGCAGTGAAAAAATACAAATTTAATTATTCTCAAAATTAGCAATATGCAAATTACAATATCTGTTCTGTTTATTAATATTACTTATCAATTTATTTTTCATATTGTTAAATCAATTGGTAGATTATAATTATTAAGTTGTTTGTATTATATTCATTCAATAAGTTTTAATATTTATTGTCAAAGAAGGAAACTTTTTGAAAAAAAAAATTAAATGTCACTTTTTTATGTTAATGAATTATCATGAAACTTTCAAAATGATTAGATTATGGTCTAAATATATACGGGAACAAAATAAATATATAGCCTAGCTATTTATTAAATGTACACTTTGTAAGTTTTGTAAATAGAATTATAATTTTCATAATGATCTAGTAAAAATGAAACAGTTTCATTATTCAGATTTTGTTTTTATAACTTTAAATATGAAGCTTGAGAATTTGTTAATAATGTAACAGATAAGGCTTAATTGTGTTTAATTTATTTACAAGTATATAAATATAATCTAATACTACTATGTTATATATATACAATTCTTATCTTGCAACCATACTCTATATTTAATAATACTATTCTATCTTCTAAATCACATATCATTTTTAATAATTTATAATCTAAATAAATAGGTAATGCAAATAACAAATATAATTTTATATTTTGGTATTCAACACACATATACTCTATACATACCAGTATCTTTCATAGATATACCATATAATGGTGAAATTAATTCAAAGAATTGATTTAATCCCATAGGTTTATCATTTACATTATTTTAAATTTTATAATTTTCTAATAATAAATATTTTTCTCTATGACATTAAACTTGTGGTCTGAGCATTTTCTGCTTATATTATTACTAATATAAATCACACCATCCACAATTAACTGATCTCTTTTATGTCCTATTCTTTTATGCATTTAAGTATACCAAGTGTTTTAAATAAAGTCTTATGTAATCCGATTATGTAGTTAAATTGGAGTTGAATTTCTCAGAAACCAACTTCAGCAAACAACTTGCATTCTAACTTTCAATCAATATAATCGGCATTATTTCGATGAAATAATTGTATTTTCAATATCAATAAATGTAATGACCATCTAATAATATCACTAATTTTTGTTGATTTTCATTTATAAAATGTTATATTTTTTGAATGGTGATATATTGCAGATTTTGATATATATATTACAATCGATGTATCAACAAAATCTCTAATTCCACTAGAATTATCACTAGAATTTTAAAATTTAATTCAATTTATTTCTTCTTCAAGTTATGCAAACTATTATTTCAATTTCAAACTTACATTTTATAGCATTTCTCAATGAAATTTCAATGAATCTTTTAGTGAAATTCAATTATTTGTTTTATTTATTTATATAAATATGAGAATTAATAAAAAGTACATTTGAAATGTACTTTTACTACATCTAATTCAAATGTTTATGTATTTCATTATTTATTCTATTTTGTATTTAATATATCATTATTTATGTGATTCATAATATTAATATAAATATAAAAAATGCTGAATAATAACTATTTGTATTTCTTGTGAATTCTATATCATTAAAATAATTGACACAGAAAATTATATTTTCTAAAATCACAAAAGCACATATTGTATCATTATCTAAAACTGTATTATACATACTTATTATTGTATGTATTAATACATATATTATATAAATATCTTATATGAATTATTTTCTAATATTCATAGAAAGCAATACTGTTGAATCCTATATTGCAGAATCTACATATTAAATTATAATATTAGATACATTGTTTAAAATAGAGTTCCAATGTAATTTGAATGCCTAATTGTATATTATCATATTATTTATAATTGTTTGCATAGGGAATTAATATTAATATAAAATAAGTACAAATCCTTTAAATTTTTCTTTGGTTTTGGTTTGCGTAATTAGATTGTAATTAAGTTAAAAATTAGTTGAATTTTCTACAATTTTTTAATATGATACATATAGTACACATCTAGCATTCAAATTCATAAGTATGTGTAATAATGGAATGAGACTTGCATAATAATCAATGAATTCATAAGGTATTATTATATAGTCGAGAATGGCATTAATCAATCAATTAAATTATATTATTTTAATTGCAATTCAAAAATGATTATTTTCGTTTAATTAATTTTTATAAAATGATTTTTAGATAGAATGTATTTGATTTGCTTAAAATATTAAACCGAGATGCGTTTGTATCACTTTAATAATTATTCTATTTATTTAACATGTATTTTAACATATTTGAATTTCAAATATACACTGCAATTAGTTGATCACAAAATGTACATAATTTCATCAATAAAAATACAATAATTTAATATTAATGATGTAAACTTTATTTACTTCAATTATATATATATATATATATATATATATATATATATATATATATACATATATATATATATATATATATTTATATATATATATAATATTCTATTAATTTTGAAAGTTTCATAAGAATTCAATGATATATAAAAAGTTATGACTTACAAAACTTCCTGGTACACTCGACAAAATGCAGTATCTTACATTAATGGTCATCATATCAGTAATACCAATCAGCGTTCAAATTCGTTTGTAGAGAAAAATAACGATATGGCATATAGTAATTAAATGTGGTATTTATCACCAATATATTATACGTAATAAATCTCTGAAATAACCTTTTGTAGAAGTGTATTTTTAGATAGCAGATAGTCATCTTTTCCTTTATTTTTTCTAATTTCTGTAATATATTAAATAAATTTATCAATGAAGTAAAACAAAATAATATGATAATTAATTAAATGATAGTAAAATATATATAATATTTAATAATAACTTTGTTTCTTTTGTCTTTCCTTGGGTCTGTAAATTAATTATTTTAAATATTAATCACAGCGGACATATAAATAATGCTAACCAATGGTTAATATAATAGTTATAATGAATATAATGGTTAGATTCCGATAAAAAAAAATATTAAATTATTCATAGTATAAGCATATAAAAAATATAAACATAAATAAATCAATAAAATTGAATATTAAAAATAATATATTTGTAATATAGTTTTAATTTAAAAGAAAGTTAATTTTAATTAAAATTCTAAATTAAATCTACAATGAATGAATTTTATAATAATAATCAATATTTAAATTTAAACAAAATACAATCAAAGATAATTCTACATTTCATTTCAATAGAAGAAAAGCTGATTCATGTTTTCCCCGTATATAAATTATTTAACCTTTATTTAACTATTCTGTTAAATATGAATACAAATTATAAAATATTTTTAAAATAGTGCATTAAGTATAGCTTCTAGTGCATTAAATACATAATGTATCTATTGAATTATTTATTTAGATTTTAAATAAAATTAATATGGTAGTTAAACTTTTTAAAATCAGATGACGTTAAATAAAATTGATAGAATAAAAAGATGGGAAATAAAATGTAACTAACGCTACAGTTTCTGTTTCGATGATATCTCCTCTAGCTATACGCTCCGCCTTCAACTTGGCCTTCATAGCAATATTTTTAGATGTCGGATAATTCCTACCAATAGTGATTTATAAATAATTAATTATTGTTATATCTGATTAATGATTATCTTATTATTGTTAATATATATATTGAATTATAATATTAGTAATTATTTAAACATTTTACGATTTTTCTTCCATTTTTCTATATCTTCTTTAGATTCCGAACTATTCCATATTTTTTCAGCCATTCCATTGCGATGTTGCTACGATAATTATCTCATTTAAATATTTATTATTTTTTTAGTATCTTTAAAATTAAAAAATTAATATTATTTATAAATAATAAAAATACCACTCTTTGAACATCATTTAAACTATCAATCACAAATAATATAATTAAATATATAAATGAGTACAAATACAGAAATTATATGATATTATTAAATATGAATGCAGTTAGAATTAGGCATAATGTAAAATAATATAAATTATTAAAAATTAATTCAGACATCAATATATTAAATTCATTTAAATACATTATTTAAATTATAGTATAAACTAGTTATTAATTATTGATTTTATAAATATAGTGTGTTATTACAAACCATACGAATATGAATATCAACAAGCCTTTGTACAGCTTCGTAGGAACATGTCTTAAATTTACACTGTAATCAAATCAATAGTTTTAATAGAAATATTCAATTTTATTAAATTATAACGAATAGTTTTCCAAACTATAGAATTTTAGTTTCAGCTTATATTTTATATAAAGTTTAATAATTTATGTAATAATTCCCGACTAAATAGTCTAATCTAAAGTTTATAGACAATAGAAATATTATATACTATAAGTAAAATAATGTGTATAATCATACGTGAAAAAACTCCCTTAATAATCATAATTATATATTGTATATTATACAATGTATAACATACAACAAGCTTTATTATTAAATTATAATTGAAATAGTTATTGAATATAATATGGTTTAAAGAAGAGTGTATTCTTTAAAAATAAAAGAAAGTTTACAATGGTTAACTATTATAATTTTCACACTCCGATAATATATAATATATATATATATATATATAATATATATATAATATATTATATATAATATATTAATAATATAAAAATAAACAATTATAACTTTCATAATATATCTATTATATAACACTATTTAAAGTTAAGAAACATAAAATATACATTCCTAAACTGTTATTGCAGTTTCATTATAACATTAAAATTAAGTTAAATAAATAAATAGTGTAAAGTAGAATGAGTAAATATTAATATTTGTCAACGTTTATATTTATCCTTTTTAAAATAAATCATTTATTGATATATATGCATTAAATTTGCATACAAATAATGATAAAATTATTACTTTACATACCTTGACATGTTCATCACAATGTTGCTTATACTTAAAGGAACTGAAACATCCGCGATTACATATCTTGCAGTAAAATGGAAATGATTGCTGCAAAAAATAGATTGAATCAAAATACTGAAGTAAACTAAATATAATTTCTTAATAAAGTTAATAATATTACCTAATATAAGATGAAATAAATATATATCACGAACGCTATATATTTTATATATCATATTCGCTAATGATGTTTAAATAATACATATCAAGTCAACATATAATTTCATATCCTTTATATATATATATATATATATATATATATATATATATATATTTGTATTTAATAGATTAAAATCAATATAAGTTAAAAATATTTAAGATTTATGGATTTTCTAAATTTATTTTAATGTTAGAATGTATTATTATTATGAATTTTAAAAATATTAATATAATATAATGCCCAATATATCATCTATGTATGTATGATATATATTGTATAATATTGTATAATCATCGATATCAATATTATATGTAATATTGTTCGTTAATAGAATATAATTAATTATTAATCATGTTATCTAACTAAAGATTAATATATCTTTCAATCCTAAATTATTATTAAATTATTAAAATCCAAAATTAAATAATATTTATATTATTTATGAAATATTTAGAATTTTATATATTAAATAATATAATTTTAAAATGATATCTTACCTTTTCAGAATTTTCGTTATTATTATTAAATCCAGAAGTATTTGCTTTGTTATTAAATGATTGAAAATTGGATGTATTATTCGGCATAGGTTGCAATCCAAAAGGTGAAAAACCTGACTTTATTGAACCCGTATTAGGGGGAAACATACCAAAGCTTCCATTAGCACCCATGGGCTGCATACCATTCGGTGTCATTAAATGCTGGCCCATTTGGGTCATTGCATTATGTTGTATTGAATTTAACATCATACCATTTGACATCATATTATTTGGTGGCATACAATTTGGGGACATGACATTTGTCATCATATTATTTGGTGGCATATAATTTGGGACCATGCCATTTAACATCATATTATTTGGTGGCATACAATTTGGGGACATGACATTTGACATCATATTATTAGGTGGCATACAATTTGGGGACATGACATTTGACATCATATTATTATGTGGCATATAATTTGGAGTCATACCATTTTGTGGCATACCATTTTGCGTCATACCATTTGGAGTCATACCATTTGGAGTCATACCATTTTGTGGCATACCATTTTGCGTCATACCATTTTGTGGCATACCATTTTGTGTCATACCATTTGGAGTCATACCATTTGGAGTCATACCATTTTGTGGCATACCATTTGGAGTCATACCATTTTGTGTCATACCATTTTGTGGCATGCCATTTTGTGTCATACCATTTTGCGTCATACCATTTGGAGTCATACCATTTTGTGGCATACCATTTTGTGGCATACCATTTGGAGTCATACCATTTTGTGGCATACCATTTTGTGGCATATTATTTGTAGTCATACCATTTTGTTTCGAACAAGTAGTGGCCGGTGTCGTGTTTTTATTTGCAGCGGAATTCTCCGTCGTCTGCTCGGGACGTTGCAAAGTGTTCTGTATGGTGTTCTTAATGGAGTTCTGTATGGTGTTCCGCATGGAGTTCTGTATGGTGTTCTGCATGGTGTCCCGCATGGTGTCCTGCATGGTGTTGCGCATGGTGTTCTGCATGGTATTGCGCATGGTATTACGCATGGTGTCGAGCAGTAACGCCTTCATGGCATCTGGAACGTCGGCGGTCTTCTGCAGTTCGTTGTGCAGCGACGTGTAAACCTCATTCTGCATCGACATGATCATGCGATTATTCAGGGGAGCGTCGTTACCGGCGTTGTTACCAGCGTTGTTACCGGCGTCGTGGAACGCTCGGTTAGATTCCGCGTTAGAACTGCTCGATTGCGTATTGTTTAGTTGATGCATTCCCATGAGCGAAGTTTGAGATGAATTCATCCGGGGGTCATTCATCTGGGCGGTGTTCATCTGGGCATTGTGCATCTGGGGGTCATTCATCTGGGCATTGTGCATCTGGGGGTTATTCATCTGGGCATTGTGCATCTGGGGGGTATTCATCTGGTAATTATTCATTTGTGAATTACTCATATGGGGAATATTCATTTGGGAGTAATTATTTTGATTCTTATTTTGATTATTATTCATTCGCGGATTATTTTCTTGTGAATTTCCATTTTGGAAAGCATTCATTGGTGAAATATTATTATTATACCGATTGTTCCATGAAAAATTTTGTTTTTGTTTTTTATACGTTGTACCTTCGTTTGCATTTTTATCGTAGACATTATTCTGGAAACTTACACTTTGATCAAATTGATCAACTGATTGTCTTTTCCTACTGGACAGACCGAGTTCGACCATACTTTTAGCTGCTTCGTCATTCCGCAAATTCGATTCGGCATTATAATCAACAGTGGGATTATTATTCAAATCATCTCGTTTATTGAAATATTTGTTATATACTGAATCAAACGAATTTGTACTGTCTTTATATAAGCCTCGGTTATTTGCATTTTTTTTAAAGTTATTATAATTGTTATTGTACATAATTAATCTTGCTGACTTTGAAATCTTTTCCTGGAATAAGGTTATAGTAATGATTAAGAAATAATTTTTAAAATCAATAATATTTAATGATATTGAGATATAATATTATAGAAAATATCCAATATATTTTAAATAATAAAGGAAACATACAAAAATCTAATATTATTACAGATTACACACAGAAGTTGACAATAAAAAGAAAACATTTTTATAAATATTTAAAAAACACAGTTTTATTGAAGTATATGTTGTATAGTTATAGATAATAATGGAAACATTCAAATAAATATTTTAGAGTCAAAAATGAATTAAAATATACACAATTTAAATTAATTGAAATGATTGTTTATCTCTATTTATTTTCAAAGATTGCTGTTATCAAGAATCAATTAGAATTTGGAATATGGTAATTTTATATAATTTATCAAGTTTAAAAAAGATGGATTCTTTAAAATATTATTTAGTATGCATAGATTTATAAATAATATTTTAGAGTAATAGACTATTTTATTTATTAAAACAGTAATCTAAATTTAATAGATATTAATCTCCGATCAATTCAATGAATTCAATAAAAGCAACATAATCCCTTGCACAAATCACATTCAACATATACTTTATTCAAGGATTATCAATTTTAACACATGCTTTGACTACTTTAATTATCGTTGAATGTATTTCAATGATTGTTATATATCATAAATACCTCACATAACATTTTAACTTACTCGCAGTACTATTGATGCATATTATATTCTGTAGAGCTACCTCTGTAAGACAACACCATTTGACTACACACAACTTGCATCGTTTTGCAATATGTGTACATTTTCGAATTCATTCTAATCGAAGTGATCACATATACCAATACTAATCCAAATACAACGTCGGGTGGTTACGGTGAACGGCTTTGAATAGAAGATTCGCGTTGACCCACTACGGCTGAATGAATTGAATTTAAACTACTGTAACAAAGTCAACAAATTAGTTTAACATCGCACGCAATTCGGATCATTACGTAATGTTCGATGAGTGACAACTGACGGAATGAACACTATTGCGGATAAGCGGAACAAGAGTATGGCTATGTTGTCGCGTAGCCCAAGGACTGCAATACGAGCGTTTCGAACAAATGTCCATGTATTGGTAGCATACACGTAGCAAGTAATTTGTCACATCGATGATGAAGCTGAGATCAAATACTATATATTTATTGCAGAAATTATAATATACATTAATATATTCGTATACGTACATATTATATACTCTGCAAAACATCGTTATTTTATTATATATAAATACGTATTAACTATCAAATACATATCGTATTTATCTAATTAATATAATTTGCGTTTTCACGTTAATTTGCCACTTATATTTCATATAATCAATAATATAAAAAATATTCCTGCATATAAAATAATATATCCCGCACATATCAATAAAAAATATATATTTAAGTAGTTGAATAAATATTGTGATTTGTATTAAAATCACTCAAAAAAAGCAAACAATTCTATTCAATGATTCATGGGAGTATCTCATTTTTAAGAATTTTTACCAGGTTTTTTTCATACGTGATTTATACGTTTATTCGACTATATATAAAAATATATTTCAAAAAATATTTTACACTGTAAACATTGATTTTAAATAATTTTACTTAAAATAAATCTATTTTTCTATTCTAAATATTGTAATTTTTATTTAATATACTTTATAGAATTTCAAATCACTGTTATTCGAAATTTAAAATAAAAAGTTTACAAAAATCTAAAACTCTAATTTTCATAAAAATAATCAAAATTATTTATATTCTAGAACTTTTGTTATTCACTGTGAAGATAATGAAATCAGATTTTATAGATATCCACCAAATAAACCCAACAATTATTGAACATATTTTAGTGCTTGTTATTTTCATCGCTCTTTTAATATATCTGTAATGCATACCATTATTTCTAGTATTAAATAAATGCATTTAATCTCATCTTAATTTCAATGATATATTAATTTATATTCATGAATAATATTTTAAAAGATGAATGTTATACATTTCAAACAAAAAATTCAAATGTTATTTTAAAACTGAATTTTTAAATATTTTGTATACTATTATGTTGTAAGATAATGAATATAAATATGCATAAACCTATTATAACAGAGGTAATTGTTGGTGAATCGTTTTATGAAATATTAAATGGATAACTGTGAAAAATATTCAAAATATGATCAACATTATAAGTTATGTATAACTATAAAACATGTGACATTATTTATATAGGATATAATAATTTTGAAAATAACTATTATTAAAAATCTTTGTAATTTTCAAAACGTAAATTTATCAGTTGACGATTAAGACTAGAAATGGAAGTAGTCAACATTACCAATGTTATCTTACTTATCATAGATATATGTATATCAATGAATAATATAGCTCTATATTATACTAATATATCATGTATGTAATACAACTACAATATTAAAATCATCATGAATTACAGAAATGTCATTTATTATTGATGTTTACATAACTATTGTTATAATCACAAAATGTATGAGAAGATTACGATATATATTAATTTATATTTATATTTAAATATCCATTTCATATTTATTTTAATGACTCATATTTACCGATTAATTAAGTATCAGTGATAAATCTAAGAATAAGTCATTTTAAGTAATAAACATTAACATGTATATATATATTTATATATATATATATATATATATATATATATATATATATATATATATATATATCTGAATTAGAATAACATAAAATCAATTCTAAATATATCAATGTGTCATAAGGAAATATATATTTTTAATCATTTAAAATATATGATATATTTGATGCTAGTAAATTAGCATAATATCAGAAAATCAGATATTACATAGAAATATAACAGATATGTTACATGCATTGTGCCTATATTAATTGAATGGTAATGCAGTTTATTAGAATAACGGAGTGAGATATTATTTTTGGGAAAGAATATAAACCCTTTAAGAAAAATGTGAATTGTTAATGATAATGAGATATTGGATTAAGATTAATATTAAGATTAATGTGATTATTTGAATAGTATACATTATTTAATTGGTTGACAATGTAACCTCTTTATATAGATAATAACATAAGTACAATAGAAAAGATCGATTTTAATTGTTCCTGTGAATTCTGATCAGTTAACAATATTTTAATTTAATAATCTAATTGTTAATACCAACGTTACTTATCATTTAAATAATGAATTAATGATGAACCTATAATAGTCGGTGTACATATGTATTATTATATGGATATGTACGTGATATTAGAATGATATTTGAATAATAATTATTATTATTATTAAACATACAATTTTAAATAGTAAATCGTTATTAGCGATAAGTTGTTTAGCAAATAAATACATGTAGATCAATAGTAATTCGAATCTATAAACTTTACCAGCATGTCAATTTGTATAGTAATATTTTTATATAATATATATATAATTTACACATAATATATATTATATGTATGTGTTATCAAGAATATTTATCATATTTAATAATATTAACATATAATATTATATAGCATAGGTATTAATATCACTGCTATAATAAAGATTATATTGTTTTATTTTACTTTATAATTTACATTTAAAAATAAATGTACTTAATAATATGTATACATATACAAAAATATAGATATAATAACACAGATGAACGATATATGTAGCCTGATAAGGTTTTTAAATAAAATAATTAAATATATTGACGAGGGAGTAATAAATACTAATGGAATAATAGATTAATAATAAATTTACTGTGTGAAATAATATTCTATAGATATATCTAATATTCTGAACAAGAAGATCACTGTAATATATTAGTGATAATTTATGCATATAATTATATATATCAATTTATCATATATACAAAATAGTAGTCAAATACGAAAAATTTTACAACAGTGATTGATAATAAATATTATTAAATTTACATTTTAGACATTCATGTTTTAGTGCATTTCCTATTATATATTTATTTATGGTAATATTAGGTAGCTACGAGTATAGCATATGATTCATAATAAGAATCTCATATACATGTTATTTACTTTTAATATATAATTTAAATGTTTATTATATGTATTTATTATAATATATAGTTCTATATTGGCCAAAGTGATTATAGTTTTTAAAAATAATATTTAATAGTTTTAAAATAAATTTTTAAATCACCTATTTAAAAATAATGTTTTATTTATGGAGTTAATATATATGCAACAATGTTGTTTTCTACATCTTTAGTTATGTTTTATTATATGTTTTCTAGTTCAATAGTTTTTAATACATATTACCCTATAGTATATATAAATATACCTGAGTATATATATTATCATACTAAATATATATATATTGTATACATTTCGTTGATTATTATAATACCAGAAAATTTAGCGAAATGAAGCTATCAACAAATGAGCAACATCCATTTGTACAGATGTTTAAAATCATTGTTATAAAACCAGCTAATATTATAAATAGATGGTGAATTAATTCACCAATTCTATATTTATTATAGTCCTGTAATATTGTTTAGTCCTGCTAAAACCTAAAGCCAAACTAATATATGACCTACACCTTAAACATTACATTATTTTTTTAGATTAGCTCAATATTAAATAGATTAATATTCGAAAATTATATACAAATTAATATGTATCTTAAATTTCAAAAATATAATTAATATATAATTATTATATAATTAATATATAAAAAATAAATAAGGCGGATAACTCTTACCATGTATTTCGGTTATTTAGTAGGATACTTAGTATTAAAGTTTGAGGGATATTATTTTGTATAGTAATCATAGTATACACATTATATGTTCTGTAAGTTAGATTAGTAACAGCAGTATTTTTAATAAATTGTAATCACTCGTAGAAGATCATTTGATAATATTCTTTTAGATATATAACTTTATAAAGTAGGTATAGTATATTGCAATATGGGATACCATGCATATAGTCTTATTCTTATAATATATTGTGAAATCTGATATACATTATAATAAAAGTGTTATAGTTATTATACCAGATTTGTATGGAATTGGTTAATGTATCGAACGCATGAAAGTTTGTAAATAAATAGGTGTTTTTAAATGTTCATAAATATTAGAATATTCAACTTATGATATTCATCTTACGAGAGAAATATTTGTTATCGTATTTATTCTTATTTCTTAAATATATTATTATAATCTGTTATCTTAAGTATTTCAGTAATCTATAGAATCACGAAATCTCTATTTATTCATGTTAATTTATATTATAGTATTTATTGTTTGGCATTAGCTAGATAGGCTGTTAAATATACTACATTGTTTACAAATAATTTTATACAAGATAGCCAAGATTTATACATTAGGCAAGATAGTATGGAATATTTTTATTTCGTAAATAGATATGCACTTTCCTCATAATATTTTTATATTAAAAAATCAATTTTAAAAATAAAATAATAAGGGGTAAAGCTTATTTATTTACGATATTAAAATGTGTTATACTATTTTTGTGGTATATATTTGGAAATATCTGCATGTATTAAATAAAATTTAAATTTAGATCATAGAATATATAAAACATTTAAATAACATATTTGGAAATATCTGTAACAAATAAAAGCAATATCGAGATCAATTTAATATCTATAAAATTTAAATAAACCATGTATGAACCCTAACAAACTACAAAACATGAAAATTATAAAAATATTCATACAATTTGTAAACAATGTAGTACAGTTCACTGCCTATTTAGCCAATGTATTCATAAAATTATTTGTAAACAATATAGCATGTTTCACAGCCTATCTAGCCAATGCCGTTTACAACAGCCTTTATTTATTTGAGAATTTTTAAAGAAGTATATTATCAGTTTTAGTATATATTTTATTATAATTATTAAGTTTGTAAATTATATACATATGAATATTTTCCATGCTTATATATATTTATTAATAGTCTTTGTAATGTTTAAATTTTGAATTTTCATTTCCATTTTCCATTATATTTTACAATGTCTGATCCATTGAACGATGTTGTTATCATATCAGCTCTTCGTACACCCATAACTAAATCGAATAGAGGGGCCTTTAAAGTTAGTGCATATATTAATTAATATTTAATAGCCATAATTGTTTATCAAATATATATTATATAATAATTATATTATAAAGGATTCGGAAGTTTTTCGGTAATACTGTCGTATGCATAATTTTACAATTTTAAATGACATTTATAAACCATTTATGAGATAGTATAAACAGTATTTTCTAATTACTATATATCATTCTCATGTTATATAATAATTATAATTAAAATATAACAATAATATTATATTATAATTAACACTACTTATATACTAATAAACAAATGAATAGCTATAATAATAGTATGTAAGTTACAATTATATATATTGTAATATATATATATATATATATATATATATATAATATCACTTTCATAAAATAAATTCATAAATATTTTTAAAGATTTTTATAAAATTTTACATATACCATTTTAACATATATAAATAATGCATCGAATGTTTTAAAAAATTAAATTGTTATTTTAGTATTCAGGATAACGTAAAAAACGTATTTTTATTTAATTACTTTTAATTTTAATTACCTCTCACTAACTTAAATAAATTATACAATCTTAACATACACATTATTACTCTCCTATCCATAAGTATATTCCAATTGTTATCTTATCAGTATACTTTATCTAATCAAAAGTTCTTCTAACATTAATTACTATATTATGATTGACTTTTATTGATTCAGGGACCATGTTCTCATAAAATGGATAAAATGTATATTTATTATAAACACATTTCATTTCATATTATATTATTAATTATTTATTATTTTATGAAATAATTATTAAAAACAATAATGTAACAAATCATAATTTCCTATTATATAATCAAAATTGACAACAATAAAGAGTATAATTATCGACTAATATAACTTTTATAAGTTGAGCATATAACTATTGTTTTCTCTAATTAATTAGATTATAAATATTCTTATTAATAATTATTAATATTAATTTGACTAATATTGTGCTATCGCTCATAAAATATATTATACATATTTCTAGCCGTATGTAATTAGTAAATATATCAGTATATAGACAGTATATATGCTTAATTTAGGAAAATTAATTATTTGAATTTATCATAAAAAAATTTGAAATATAATTAACAAATTATGGCTAATATGACTACGACTATGAATAGGATACTCTTCCCGATATCCTTTTGAAAGCAGTCTATGATGCTATTCTATCCGAGACAGGCATTAATCCAGCCGACGTAGAGGATATATGCGTAGGTTAGAAATTGCATGGTAAAAATAATAGATTCTGGATAATATATAACATGGTTAAATATATAATGGTTAAATATCAACCCAGACTGATAATCATATTTCAAAATTATAAATATTCATTTATATTATAAATAATAATATAATTTATTGCAAAATTAATCTATATAAATTATTTTTATAATAAAATTAATAAATTCTAAAATATTTGTTATAATATATCAATAATATGTTGTTTATTTAATTTCTCTTTACATGCAGCATGTTTACATCAATATTGATACATTTAGTAAATCAAAATAAACTTGAGATATTAGTTTATTACATCGTTATAATTGACTGTTTATTGACTACTCATACTATCTAATAATATAAATATCAATATATCACATTCCATGTTAATATAATTAAACTATGTAAATTTAATAATTTCTACCTGTAATATGATTTATATAAATAGCTATAATATAATTGTTGAGTTTTTATAACCATTGTATATTATAAGTCTAATCTGATAAGACTTACTAATTTTCTGAAATAATTGTTATTTATATGTTTTATACATACAAGATATATGTATATATGTTCAAGTTTATAATTCCCATTTTATTTCATAAAAAAGAAATTATGAATACAATTATTTATATCTGTATTATTACAATGCAATTGTAGTAGATTATATGCAATAATGCAATGCTTTCCTTAATAATATATTATATTTATTTTATTCACCACCTAATTGGAATATAGTGGTTCTGCATATTTTATAATAAATAGTACTGACTAGTAAATTGTATCTGATTGTATCTGATTGTCAGTTTACAGAGAGCTCCTCAATTTTAGTCTAACTTAATACCTTTAATATTACTCAATATCTTATTAAGTATCACTTATTTCTTCCTCTTTTCTATATAATAATATGTAAGAGTTTTAAAAATCAGAGGTCACTGTTGAATTTGAATTTTTAATTATTTACATATAATGTAATTAGTAAATATATGTGATATTTCTACAATCTATATAAATATGCATTTGTAAAATTATTTCAACACTTCTGTTATTTGAACATTCAAATAATGGATATTTAGTATTAGTATTAATGCCATAGACCAACAATTACCTACCGCTGTTTGTGTATGTAGTTGTATTATATTATGCTAATTTCGTTAAATTTGACTATTGTGAAAGGAATTGTTATTATTTGATATGAGATAAATGCTTTACAATGATACTGTTAAATGAACCTATGCATATAGTAATTATATTATACACATAATCTATTAAAGATTTTATCTTACTGATTTATTGTAATTTCTTATTAAAAAATGAGATCTAGCCAACCCAATTCTATTGTATAAAAACCTATATAATGATAAATTGTTTTGATATAGCTATAGAAATTGAATTATAATAATTACAATCTTACCACAACATCAGTCCCAATACCTCGAAGGCTACCCAGCTTATACTTATAACATCATTTTAACATAACTAAATAAAGGTACTTCGCTAAACATGAGTCATAGTAATCAGCTGTTCCGTTCCCTCGTCAGGTAATGCGTTAATGTCGGGTGGTGGGGCTCAATATGCCCGCGTTGCCCAACTCAACAGGTTTGGGTCATTTCATACGGTCACACATTTTACATTTGTGCACAACATTCATTTAAAATTAGTTTATATTATATACTAATACGTTTTAAATAATACCGTTCTTTTATTACTAATTTAATATACTATCAATTTGGTTATGGTTCATTGGTAGTATGCTTAAATGTACATTTTGCATTATATATAGAATAAATAAGTATTATAAATTATAAGAATAATGTATGAAATTTTAAATAAATTATTGAATATCATATTTGAAGAATATTTTTTTCTGAAAATTTAGAGTTATATATTGTAGAATATTAATTTGTGTTCAAATATTCTCATATTTTGTTTTTATATTAGAGTAAATAAACCTTAAAATGTAATCAATAATTTCATTTAGTATAAATAAAATTCAATAAATTTAATCATGGAAATTAACTTTATATAACTCAATTAATAGTTATTCATAGTAAATCATTAAGTTATTATTAATAACTCAAATATTATATTATGAGATGATTTTACGTCATAAATTCTATTTGAAATATTGCATTTAACATTCACCGAGCCTTATATTGGTATCTACCATTTAACAGCGGATTTC
Source organism: Osedax frankpressi (assembly GCA_964035775.1). Classification (NCBI taxonomy): domain Eukaryota; kingdom Metazoa; phylum Annelida; class Polychaeta; order Sabellida; family Siboglinidae; genus Osedax; species Osedax frankpressi. The sequence goes on along the minus strand of OZ038313.1, from coordinate 13,851,115 downwards.
CATATACCGTGTGCACCCAAACCTCCAGTAGATGGTGTAGTTCTGGCCTACAGGCATGCATGAACATAGCTGGTTAGAACATTTTTTCTTTTATTTGCACTTTAATCCCCTCACTTAATATAAAACTAATATTTATTTTCATATGAGTATACAAATTAAACATATCTTAAACATTTTTATCGTCAAATTAAATATATAGATCCATTCAATTATTACATTACACGTTTTGAACACTTTATAAATATATTCACAATATAGTAAATATATATATTTAAAAAATATTTTTCTCTCATCGAAATATGAACTTTTCACAGATAGCATTAGAGTTGGCAATATTGTTATTGGAATTGGTGCGGGGTAAGTGAATGCGATTTCTTTAACATCTGTATTTCAATAGAGTTAGCATTTCATTTCCTCTCCATTCTGACCACATATCTGATCTAATCATGATCTGATCTGATCTAATCTTATCTAATCATGATCTGATCTAATCTAATCAGCTGTTTAGTTGTCTCTAGTCCCAAATTTAATTTACCATCTCATTAACCGCATTACCTTTCTTATCCATTCTCTATTGTTATCTTAACAGATTTGAACATCTGACAATGACTCCCATGAATAAGATTCCAAATTTTAAAGCTAGCGAAAATACAATGAACAACCAAGTTGCGATGGACACACTTTTGCCTATGGGGTTATTGTTGGGGGTTTGTAATGGGGTTAGGAGAAGGTGTAGTGTATTTATTTAGCATATTTTCATGTGTGTTTATAGGACATTTTTGTATCCTTGATGTTGATGAATGAGTGTATTTGGTATCTATATTAAATTGAATATGTAGACAATAGTCTATTTAAACCTCACTAGATACCGTAATAAATTGCAAACAGATATGTTCAGTGAATTGTAATTTAATTTGAAAATTCTACCAAATTATTAATATTTATTTTTAATCAATTAATATAAAAGAAAAATCCATAAATTGTGATCATAAGGAATTAATCAAGAATCATTATTTATATAAATTATTTGTATAATATCTAAATCTATTAATAGGACTTTATCCACTGCATTGTTTACAAAGGAATAAGTTTTATATTATTTATCAGATGCATTCAAATATCAAATATGTAGATTCAAATTTATTATTAACAAAATATATATCATTTATATTTTACCACTAATTTTATTTTTGAATGTTTTAATTCCAGTGTATCATTACTTCCTGCAGAATCACATCTGAAAATATTGCAACTCAGTTTGGCATTACTAGAACACAACAAGACGAATTCTCAACCTTATCTCATGCCTAGTTAATCTCCAAAACCTCATCTATATTATAAGTTACACAACATACTTACTAAATTACTTTCATGTTCTATTTTTAATTATCTAAACTACAATTGTTTACACAGCTACTAAGTGCATTATTCGTATTATGCAATATCCTTTGAATTGATCTAGAAGATGATCAGGCAATTAAATATCCTACTCCATATTGCAGTGCCAACAATGCCCAACAAAAGGGTTTTTTCAATGCAGAACTTGTACCTGTAGCTACGAGTGTGAAATTAAAGGATGGAACACTGCAAAATATTGTGGTGAGTTTTTAATAAAAGTCATTGCTGTTATATATTAAGCTGTAATAGTTTTTATGTCAAGAATGTTATTATTCGTAATTAGTAATTTTATTGCTCTTCATAAATAAACAATAGGATAGTAAATAATAATAATAGAGAGACAACCCAAATGTTGACTTATTGAAATGAATTATAATTTATCTTAATGTAACATAATAATTATTTCAATTTTACCTTAATCTTATATAAAATGTATTTATTTATTTATTAATATCCCTGATTTAATTCTTGTTATTATATTTTTATTGCAAAAATTGTATAAATGCATTTCAAATTCACGTTATTGAATATCTAGAAATTTGAACGCATTTCTAAATTATTTTATTAAACAATTATAATTATAATTCTTGTTTAAATTTCGTTTGATATCGATGTCCTATATTTGATGTATTGCTCTCCTCTAATGTAGGTGAGTAAAGATGAAGGTGTGAGGCCTACAACATCTGTTGAAGGGTTGGCCAAGTTAAGACCTGCTTTTAAAAAGAATGGGACTACAACTGCAGGTTTGTGACATCTACAACCACGTCTCTCATTATTGAGATGTATATATATATTCAAGGCATATGCGAATATTGGTTGGTATATTTTAAATAACAATGAAAAGGATATGTTAATTGTAGCTTCTGAATCAGAAACTAATCTGGGGACAACAAATACATTCCAAAGAAATGATAAGATTGAATATATTCAATTGAAACTACTAGATAGTAAAGTATTACTTCTCGAGATTATATTTGAAGCCGTTCACAGAATTGGGATACCATTATGGTGGAAAATCAGTAAAACTATTCTTATACACAAAAAATATCCAACTGAATTTACTTAAAACTTCCTCCCCATGAGATTACTACCGACAACAGGTTAATTAGAATTACAACCAAAAAAATGCTGGATATCACATGAACAAAAGTGGTACTTAACTTTTCTAAGAGAATTCAGGAGCATATTTACCTAAGAGAACCAACCATTCTAGAATTTAAGTAGAATAGAAATAATCTGCATGGCTTTACTTTTCTAATGTCTTTGGGTTAAAACCGCAAACCGATTAGTTCAAAGCTCCTATTTGATATTACCTCCGATATTTCTATTCTTTAAACACCAATTAGCATCTCTGGTCTAGCACCGTGGAAAGAAGTGAAGTTCTGCGAAATCATTTACTCCCTTCACTTTCTCATGAATTCTATTACAGGTAGGGATATATATATGAACCCTATTAGATATATGAACCCTATTAGATATATGAACCCTATTAGATATATGAACTCTATTAGATATATGAACCCTATTAAAAGGAAGCATATTCGATTTGGAAAATTCGGTTACAAAATTTCTGAAACACCTCAAATCACCTGAAAACATTACGACTCCCTTTTTTATCCATGCAGAAATATTGAAAATCTGGGCTTAGAAAAATGAGTCGGGAATAGGATGTATAGACAATTACAAAATCTGTCCAACTCCTATCTTCTAGAGATGAATTGATAGAGATGCATCAACTAACAGAAATTAATATTTGGGTACTACTCATACAGAAATATACCCCGTACCGAATTCTTATTGGGTAGTCAAACCTATGGATTATATGCTTACAGATTTGATAGCGAGAGTGGAACCTTTGTACTCGGACTCGGACACCACTCGGGAGCCCGCATTCATATATCCGTAGGAAATATTATAACCATCGATGATATCTGTTCAACTCCCACCAAAGCGGTTAAAAGCTCGTGGTTAAAAGCTCGTGGTTAAAAGCTCGTGGTTAAAAGCTCGTGGTTAAAAGCTCGTGGTTAAAAGCTCGTGGTTAAAAGCTCGTGGTTAAAAGATCGTGGTTAAAAGCTCGTGGTTAAAAGCTCGTGGTTAAAAGATCGTGGTTAAAAGATCGTGGTTAAAAGATCGTGGTTAAAAGCTCGTGGTTACGATTACAATGGAATCTCAAATGTATTTACTTACTACTACAATATTGCATAACTAAGTATATGTCAGCTGACCCAAGTTAAAAGATATACCTGATCAAAGATAAAAGTATTTCCAGGCCTGGAGCCAATCGCATAGGGCATTAACACAGACTCTCGCATAAATACTTCCAACGGCTCAGATAATACGAAAAATGCAGACGATGTGAAAGAAGATATGTTCACTACATATATATATACCTGTTCACTACATCTGTGTACATCTTTATATCACATGATGACGATGAGACACGTTTGCCCCAGAGGACGAAACAAAGCCAGAAATTATCATTAATTAGCCCTTCGCCTCAATATTTAACATATAATCGACGGCGAAAATGAAAATTGAGAAATACTCACTCTGGGTTACACAATACTTATGTAGGCTCATTAGGTTTACTGTACCCCAATAATGATGTTCTAAAGGAAGCGTTTAATATCCCTGACAAAATATGGAAATCAATAGAGAATGGGACCATAAAGGGGGCAATTGAAGGATCTGGAAATATTCCGTCTTTAGTGGTTTTTAATTTTTAGATTTATATATATTTTTTTATATTTCCTAATTAATCTGAGCTATCTTACCCTTTGTTCCCTGTTTTGTAAATATACTCACTAACTATAGATATGCTTATTTGATGTCTCAATAACACCCTTATGAATTATACACATATATATATATATATATATATATATATATATAAATAAAGTTCTCATAAATATATCGTAAAGTTCTTATTTATATTTATTTATATTTATTCAAGTTCTCGGATCTTCTGATCACTCTTCACTTGCTGATATGCTCACTCCGCCATTGCATTGCTCTTCTAGTTCACCTCCTGTTAACTCACAGGTAACTCGAGTCAAGTGAGCGACGGGGCCGCGGGTGTTTTGATGATGAGGCGTGACGAGGCCGTGAAACGGGGCTATAGTACACTCGGAGTGATTCGGAGTTATGCGGTTGGTAGGAGGGTCTCCGCGAAGTTAGCCTCGAGTTGTCGCGAGTCCGGCGTCCGGAGTTGCCAAAGTCTTGGCTAGTCGGATACCTCGACATGTATTGCCAGCCGATTCAAACTAACTGCCACTCGATTTACACGCGACCCAGTTACGACGTAGTCCCGCGTTACCGGGCCTATACACGTATGCCAGCCCCGTCGGTAGTGCCAACATAAACAACCTCCGGCCCCTTACAGGTGCAGGGCTGCGATCCGAAATTGATGGGAGTAGGTCCCGCTGTAGCTATACCCGTAGCATTGAAAAGAGCCGGTTGGTATGTTTGTGAGGATTACTGAATGTACGGGTCGGTGAGAGATATTTCGACGAACATTTCTGAAAATAATCGCTAGATTCTAATGCTATAGAATAGTGTATTTACTGTAGACGGTTCAAAACTAAAAATACAACCATTCCATTGTTATATCACTGTTTAAATATTGTTAGAATATATTTTATTAATTTTTATATTAATTCAATTTTTTCATAAAACCAAATAAATCGATTCATAAATAATAACAATTCATATAATAACAGTTGTAGTATAATATATATAATAACTAAAGTCTTTATTTCATCAGATATGTGTATTTATGTGTATTTAGTAATGGGAAATGACTAGGTGCTTATATATAATCTCCATCTCACAAAATGTTCATTTCGGCTTTTAGGATTAAAAATTGAAGATATCGATATTTTTGAAATTAATGAAGCTTTTGCATCCCAGGTTTATTTTTAGTTTCTTACTTTATTATTTTGACAATGAATTTTCATCTAAATGAATAGCAATAATACATTGATGATATTTACTATTTTTACAGAAACACTAATAATGTAAATTCGACATTTTCCACCAGGCTACTTACTGCATGCAATTACTTGGTATTCCACGCGAGAAAGTTAATCCCAAAGGGGGCGCTATTGCGCTCGGACACCCCCTCGGCATGACTGGTTGTCGCCAGATTGCTACGCTGCTTCATGAGATGAAGAGGAGGGGTAAAAGGTTGTTGCGATATTCCAGCACATAACATATATTGTAGTGGCCATAATTGTAATACTTTATTTATATACTTAACCATCAATTAAGTGTTTAATAATTTATTTCATTGTGCTTTTTTATTCAAAATTATTAATATTATTTAATAATTATTAAAATTAATTATTTAATTATAGAGACTGTAGTGATTATAATAACTAATTAACAAACATAATTCTCATTACTTTACTGTCAGTAATTTTTTAATTACAATATCTTCATAATAATAAATTACTTATTACGATAACATATAATTCAATAACTATAATGCAGGGGATATGGAGTGATTTCTATGTGCATAGGCACTGGAATGGGAGCTGCCTGTGTAATTGAATATGAACACACTCATTCAAAAATATAATTTGTATCCAATAACTCTATGTAAATGTAACTGTTGCATTATATTTACCATCTTTTACTGTTCGATCGATTGTCAATAAATCGTATTATTCTGTTATCTATTATTTAAACATTATTGATACTCTATTTTAAATTTATAATTAATTTCTGTATTTTAATTTGTTATATTATTTGTTTTAATATATAACTTGTAACTTCTTCAAATAATGTTTCATTACTTAGGAATATTTATTTTTTATTTAACTTCAAACTAGTATTTAAATTTTGATAATTCTAATGAATTGAATTTTAAACCATTTTATATTATATATAAACTGTATTCTTTAGACTATATAATAACAGTATAATTTACAATACGGTATATTATTTATGTTTAGAATTTAGATTATCCACTAAAATAACAATTAATCTATGAAACGGTTTGAGTGATGCTATACATATATCTATAAGTTTAATTATTGATAAATTTAGATTATAAAATAATGCGAATTTATCCTAAATACATAACAAAATTTGGAATTAAAGTACATTTTTAAGTGAAGAGTCAATGATATAATGCAAGGATTACTAATGGTAAAATATCTCTGAGAAGTTCTCATATGTATGTGTATCATTAATATTTGTAATGCTTAAAAACTGTTGATAGGTTAAAATGACCTATAGTAAAGAAGGATAATATATTTTTTAGAAAATATGACATTCGCATTTGATTTACCAATTAGTTTTCTACTTGATAGATATTACTTCTCTGGTTATAACTCACAATTATACCACTAGCTATTAGTATCTAGGAAATCCACTAATTATCATATGTATGAGTATACAATTATTTTTCAAATTTATGTCTATTTAATTTGTTATTGATATAAATTAATACTTGACCATATCTATAACATTTACGAACATTGAATAATGTATTTTATGATTACTTGAATTTTAAAATAATAAATTATCCCGTATTTTCGATAATTATTAATACTATATAATATTAAAATACATGTGATATTATATACGTAAATCATCGACACTTTTCCATGTAAAATTATAAATCTATTTATAATATTTTACAATATCCCAAAGACTCTTAGATTACAATATGTTGTTATTGACAACAGAATTTATACTTATTTGAATTTTTTTAAATACTACCTATATTTTAATATACACAATGAAAGATAATACTGAGTTAATATATTAAGAATTAAAACTAATCATATATAATATATTATAGTAAATATAATATTATTACAATATATAAATAAATACAGTATAAATTAAATTCATATACATTTTTAATGTAATGATTTACGTAGACGTATTTCGAACTCGATACCTAGATGTCTATTATTGTTTATAAAATAAATTTCTAATGATAGTTAGAATAGTCAATACTTAAAAATAATATATTTAACAATATATGTATATTTATAATTCATAGAGACTAGTTTATAATGTATAGTTCGCCAAATACATTTTATATATATTATGTATTCATATTCTATTTGAATAATTATAGTAAAGAAAATCTTTTACTTTATAACTCAAATATTTCACGTAGTACCCAAGATTAATAAATATTAATCTCGGTAGTACGTCGTCAACTGGTAGGTCATTTATAATATAATATCCATATGTTACACATAGAAATTCTTACATGTTAACCTTTTGTTAAAATAATTCAATATTTACATATTAATCGGTATAGTATATTTTATCTAATAAGTCACAAATGATAATATAAAATAACAAATTAGTCTAGTTTTAAAATTGTATATTTACAGGAGTGACTCCAGCACTGAAGATTCTAAACCGAATGAAATAGTCAGGTCATTATGTTAGTACTATAGATTACAAGAATTTACAATGATTTTCGGGGCAATGTGTGTCCATTGTGAAGGTTTTATTTTAAAATTATTAATACTACGTATTCAAAACAATATTTCTATTAGCCAAAATGAAAAAAGGTCTCAGCATAATTACTAAAAATTCCGAGTGGATAAGTAAAGCATTTAGACTAAATAAACAGGTATTATTGTTGTTATTTACATATTTCAATGTGTTCACATTTAGTAATTCTATTCAATATGTATTTATATGATGTTTCGATTTATACAAAAACATTTTTTTTGTATTATTATCCTGTCAAATATTCTAGCTTGTTGCTAAATAAAAAACGTTCAAATACTTATCGGTATTAATGAGACTATATATCGTACCGTCAATATATATATCTCGCAAGTCTTGATATATATTTCCATTTACATCTCAGACAAGTGTTTGCGGAACTTCCGATACAATGGCTCATAAGAATGCCGTCGCCGCAACAGGTGGTATTGGCGGTTTAACTTATGTACAGGGACATAAACTGAGGCGTGCTACGTATGGTTCTCTGGAGAGAGCCAACCAACAATCCAAGAAACACGAAGAAATGAACGACGACTTGGTATTATCGCCGGAGGAAGTCTGTTAGTCGCGGATGTGTTCTTTCTAGACGTTCAGAATGTTGAACCTTGTACCGCATTTCAATTTGCTTGTAATTTTATTTTATTTAATAGATTCTACCGAAGATATAAATAGTAAGTAGAACTTCAGACAATGCGTATTGTTTATTTTAACACGAATGCATGATATATACAGCAATGTGTTATAATAGTTAAGGTTTTGTCAATTATGATATGATTTGAGAAATATTCGTTCGTTCGTCATACTATTTAATAATATTGTTACTCTTGAAAACTCTAATTCAAAGGATAACACCCCATTCAATTCGTAATTATCTACGCTATCTGCATCTTACTATTTCGTTCTCGCCGTGCAGTCTATATACTCTATTTATATACGCGACTCTGTACTTCGTCCTCATAGCCGTGTCCACGCTTATTGACGATGTCAAGGAATACGCGCAACGCCAGAATACCTTGCCCGGTTTTGCCGATTCCCTATCGTCGATTTCATCATACCTGATAGCCTGCAAACCGTTCTCGCAACTAATGCCTCAAGACTATGAAAGCGAAAATGAATCGCAAATTGTCGAGCCTGCTCAAACCGGCAAAACGTTTGAGGATCTTGCAGTGCTACAAGGTTTAAAGTGAGCATCCTAGCTGTCTGGTCAACTGTAGTCAGTCCACTTGATTGTGGTCATATATATTTTTAAAATGATTAACATGAATGTTATTTTACGTTTCATTTATGTTTAAATTTTTATATTATCATTTTTGTTTTAGATAGTAATTAATAATTGTTGCTTTTTCATTTTTATTTATACATCATGTTTCATTATTTTCTGTTTCGTTATGTGATATTTTATTAATACTTTATTAAACTTAATATTAGACATACTATTAAACTTTATTAGTATATATATAAACTTTACGCAATCTATAATTAACAAAATAACTGATCACGAATATATTATTATATCAAATATAATGTATTACTATAGTATTGAATAGTATAGTATTATTATTAAATATTTGACTTTAACATTGAAATTTCTCTATATGTTAAATGACCATATTTTATTTTATATATTGTTATTTTATCGAATTCATGCCATTTTATATATGTATTACATCGCATAATCACAATGAATATAATAACAACATGTATACTTACTGACCACATTCATTATATTATTACTAGGTGAAATTGACATAAAGAAATTGATATTTTCTGATTATCTAGTCACTACGTCAACAAATGGAAAATCAGTCGGTGACTTCAGGGTTTATATCTTATTTTAGATATAATCACATTTGAAATAATAATTAATATTTTATTTCCTTAACTTATTAAATATTAGTTGACCGTGAATATGGCCATTCATTTATAGATTTGAATGATTTTATAGATTCACAAATATAAATATATACATAACACTTAAACGTGTACTTTTATATATATAATAAAAAAAAGTATATATATATACTAAAAATAAATTACTATTACTCTAATAATCAGAACTTATCGATTGGTTACTTACCGACATACAATGTGATTTCAAACAATACCAAGTTTAATATATGCAAAGAATTAAAACAGACCTAGACGATAGTTATACTGATTTTGATTATCTATTAAGTAAGAATAATAATATAATACCTAGTTTATGGTATTTCTGCTATAGCAGAACTATAGAGTATAGAGTAACTTAAAATAGAAATATACAAGTTTATATAGGAACTTGTAATTAACAAGTTACATTTCATCACATCCCCAACCATAAGTGAATCCTTTTTTATAACGCACTAACCAAGACATTACGATATTCACACCCGTTATCGCCAGGTGAACCTGGGCTATGGCCTATACCGAGGCGACAAATTGTATAGCGTTTCGGCCGATAGTCACGGAACCATAGACGGTGTTGCTTGCGGCACTAGCATCAAATCCTGGGTAGATGACGGACTGCGGACTATCAGTCAAACTCATACTGAATACGTCAAGGTTAACGAAAACTCGATTCTCACGCGTAATTCACGCGATTCTAAGGCGTTGTATTGCACGATTGTATTACTTAACATTTTTTATGTAAGTGAATTTAATTACTCGTTAACGTGTAGTGTAAATGAAATGTTACCAAGATCAGTTATCAATCTATATATATAATGATATATCATGTAATTATAATGATATTTAATATTTTGCATCGAACTAGATGATTTTGTGACATTATAGCTATTATTATGATCTGCAGATTATAGAATATATATATTTCTCGCCTTGTTATATAGTACAAAAATGGGACAATGCGCATATCTGTCAATTCATAATATATTATCCTATTAGATGATATTTTAAATTATTTATATTAATTAGGCATATATTTATACATTCTCACGATGATTTCTTAAATATTAATATAAAGTAATACAAAATGTATTGCGACGAATTTGTATTCTTGTGAATAAGTTTTAATGTTATTATAAGTTGTAAGTAATACTGCATTGATCTGACTACCAGCTTCCTAATCACGAAATGGAGAGAGTTACAACAATCGAAAGAAATAATGACAAATCTTATACAATCACAAAAACCACAAATCAAGGAGAGGTTTACTTATTACATGTATTATGTTAACCAATTAATATACTATTTTTTTATTATAATATAATATATAGATACATATTATATAAAAATGAGAGAAATATTTTTTTAACATACATATAATAAATAACAATATTATAATTTAATATTTTTTTATATTTAATATATATTTATATAACAAATTATTATAATTATTTTAAATTAATTTAATTATTATTTTATTTCAGTAATTTACAAATATACTGTATTATTTCTACTTATTTCTATGAAAAATTTATTTTCAATTTTGTAACCACATAGGATAAGCAGACGACAACTAAAAACTACACAGAAAGTCAAATGGAAGGATTTATAGGAGAAGGTTTGTGAATATGTTATTCATATCATACATTAGTAAATAGCATTTACTAAATGCATAATACACATATATACATTAACTCAGTTAATGATATCATATATACCTCATCGAATAAAGAATCATTATTTTTTATAGGTAGTAATATTATTCTACTACGATTAATGGTAAAAATTGGATTAAAAAATCCAGTAAAATTTCTTACAATGGATTCCGAAATAGAACTTTGTCAATCTTCGTATGTGAGTTCAATAATTGCTTATTTTTAAAAATAAATTTATTTGAACTTTTTATATATTCTCTTACGAATCTCATTTCTGCAACTTTAAATGTATCTGTAATGTTTAATTACACAGCGTCCTCTACCTCGACGTCAACACGTAGTTAATAAAACTGAAAGTTTTGATGTTCATGGTATAGAGCGGTTGATTGAAACCCCAATTCCCACCGTGTGGATGAATTTCTTTATGAGCGATGGGTTATCTTTATTTTCTATTTAGTCTAATGATTACTATTGATATAATATATACGATTAGTTACTTTTAATATATGTATACTATACATTTTATAATAGCAAAAAATTAAATTATTTAAGTTGTAAATGTATAAACGATCTGAGAATAAATATAAAAATTAATTCACTTTCATATAATTAATTATGTACCTAATTAAATAGTTGAATATTTTAAATAGTTATAAAAGTATTTAAATTAATTTATCTTCATTGATTTAGCCATTTGGCGAGTCGTGTACAAATTGGATCCCCGGTAATTATGAACATGGTCGAAGTACCCGTTGATCTTTTACAAGGTAACACTGAAAGTAGAGTACCGCGGTAGTCTGTGTTTATGGTCATTTATATACTATGTATATAATATATTATGACCAGCGAAATTTAAATGTGTAATTTTCTTATTTTTTAAATAAAAAGTAATAGTAAATCTTATGGAAAATGAAATTGAGAAATGACTTACAATTTTTCAGATGAGATTATAGAAAAACCGATATTCTCGAAAAAGGAAATTATTATTGATGATGATATGCAGCTAAACTCTATGAATATGGAAAGAAAGGTTACTTTCCACTAAACATATACTAATATTGTTTATTAAATATTATATTTATTTATAAGTTCGTAAAAATAAATCAATATTAATTACAATCCTTTCTATATTCATAATTGATAAATAAATATTAAATTCATTATATTTCTTCTTGTTAATCTATATTTTGACTAGTATAAATTTATAAGAACATTTAAATTTATTCTAAATTTTCTAGCAACTATGATCTAATATTTAAATAATTGATAATTTTTTATAAACTCTATTCTACTCCTCTAAAATCAGGAAGAACTGAAGAGCGACTATAGAGCTTACTTAGCAGGTAAACCAGAAATCAAAGCCCTAATGGCAGACTTTGTACAACATCTACTGATGAAGAAGCCCGATTGCTGGTAAGTTGTACGGAGACTAAAATTGTACTCATATAAATCATTTAACACTTCTCTTATAATTTATCAATAACATTCTCCCCCCTCCTCAGTATTACCGAGGCAACAGAATATTTCCGAGCGTTTGACCGAACTCTATCGGATGGATCACCGTTACTGCACAGCGATCAGACAAAAATACGGCCGGACATGTTGGTCAAGAATAAGATTGTGGACCTCATGCATATACTATCTTGACTTATGTTACACAATTTAAAAAACCGATGAGTAAAAGTATTATACAGTAAAAGAATCTACATTAGATATTGAATCTATTTTCTATATTCAGACGCATTATTATTATAAACTGTCATGTAAAATAAATCTAATATAATGTAGAGTAGATAAAATGTGAATTTAAATATCAGTTAAACAATAGTATAAAGTTAGTGGTATGATACTACTAAACATAAAGTACAATTAACAATAGTATAAAGTCAGTGGTAATAGCATATGATATTTAACAAATTTAAATAAAAATCTAGAAATCTACAAACCCCTTAATGGTGTTTATAGGTCAAATTAATGTAAATAATTGTAGGTATAGTCTACTATAGGCAATGTTAGACTAGTGGATATATTGATAATAAAGTAGTTCGAGAGTGTAGAGCCAAAAATGTAAATCTTTTCTATTAAGTATAGATTATTGACATCATTATAAACATTGGCGATTAAAATATCTAAGATAGATATATGATTTAGACCATTTAAGTTTGCTCTTAATTGAGGTTCATGTCCAAAGGACCGAAGGATATCTGCTATTCCGATACTATCGTTTTGGTCAATATTATCGCCCTGATTTTGAATCAAAGGTTGATTTGTCAGTTTATTAACACAATTTATCTTGATATCACGATTATCCAACATCCAAATCAGTATCTGAGCGGTAAAACCACCGATTTATTGAATATGAATAAACAGTTTCTTCACCTATTTTGGCTAAATTGAATAACTGCCCGATCTATTTATGTATTTTAAGCGAAAAATGTGAGAATCAATATTTATCGTAGAAATTTTAACATCCAAGTATATTCTCAATGATTTCTTGTTTTGGAGGATTATATATAAACAGTATAAGAATTTGGCAGAGATTCAGATTAAATCTTAAGTTAAAGGATTTAACTGTTTTTCGAAAATGTATCGAGGTCCTGTACTAAGAGATAATATGATCGATGAAAAACATCAGCGGGGTTCAGATCTTTATTAAGCTTATAATCGACTATCTGCTGATACTGAATACTTTCAAGTAAATTGATGTCTTAGAATATTGACGTAATTATAATAGATATGTAATCAATTTAATATTTTTCAAATAAGAGTTAATATATTAACATATCACTAGTAATTCGAATTCATGTATCTAATTATGGCATGTATCTGAGATCTTAGAGATTAACTGTTTAAAAAAGAATATCAATATTTAAAAAATTAAAGAGAATCTTTAATTCATGTTTTAATTATAAAAAATAATAGTTAAATCATTATGATATAGATTAGTGAAATTCTAAATATAATAGAAATTAGATACCAACCGATTATTTATATAAAGATATCTTCCTAACAAATTCTCTTTGAAATCAAATATAAGAATGTAATTAAATCTAGTTTGGTGAACAATGTATAAGGCCAAATAAACATAAAAAAGTATGTATACAGTTTAGTGTCAATGACAACTAAGAGATATGTTGTATTCGTTCCTCCTTAAATTTGCTTTTACTATAATATTAACGAATATAATAAATATATAGGATGAATTTTGTACATATATATATTATATATATTCGTAATATTGTATTATAATAATGAAATGTAAAAAATATTAATAAATAATAAAAATTGTAACCAAAGTTATATTATCTTATATAATTATATTAAATAAACTATATATATTAAAAAATAATTTAATATAAATAAAATATATTTTCGATTATTAAAATTAATAATCAATTAATATATAACAAAAAAAAATTACCAGAATGATTACTGGGATATAATAAGAGATGATGTAATAGAGTATTATAATCATTCCATATAATTCAATAATAATATTTAATAAAATAATATAATACAAATAATATCAAATAAAACTCATTGAAAGTTTACTATAAGTATTGAAATTGTTACTTATTTTAAATAATATTTATTTTTTAAACTATATTAAATATAATTTATATATACTTAATAATATAAGTAATATATTCTTATCATTATAATTCCATTTAATATGTTAATTCATGATATATATATATAATGTAATTAAAAATAGCTAGATTCAAATGTAAAATATAATTTAAAATCAAAATTGAATTTAAACAATTACTGATTACAAAGTATTCCTAATATTATTTTATAATAAAATTATATATAACATAAGTTAGTATAGCATACTTACATAATTAGAGGACGATCAAATTCTGTAATTATATAATTTTGATACATTTAATGATATATAATTTAGATACTTTTGAAATTACTATATTATATTTTAACATATTAAAGTTAGTTAATTGATCTCAAAGCAGCCATTTAAAAAACAATAATTATAAAATAGAGAAAGGTAAATTTAGTAATAAATACGTATTTTATGTGTAAGGTTAATATAATATTTTAAAAATTATATATAATATTTTGTGTATTATTTTAAATTTTATAAAAATTTAAATAATATTATTGTATACTATTTTAAAAATTCTAATTTTCTTTTTTAACCAATCAATTTTAAAATTTTTTGATTTTGATTTTATCCAAATGTTATAAATATATTTTATCGAAGAATTATAAAGTTAGTTTATATAGTTTAGTTATAGTACAAATAATAATTTAAAATGTGTTATGTTATCATATTTCTTAATATTTATTATAACCAAATAAAATTTACTAAAAGCTGTTGTAATTTTTTTTTTTAATAATTTATTATTTAAATTGCTATATTTCAATATATTTAATTACAAAGGCTATAATCTTAATAAATAAATAATAATTCAAGGCTAATATATTAAACTAAATGAGAAAGAAATATTTTTAAATAATATTTTTAATTTATAAAAAATTACAAATTAAATTAAAAATTATATTATCAACCATTATAATGATTATAGAGATTATCATACTAGTTGATTTAATCACAAGAATTATAATAATGATAAAAATAAAAATAATTATATTCATTATCATAATGTATAATTCTGCTTATAGTTTTCATTTTCATAATATATTACATGTAATATTTAATTTACAGATTGTGAATATATTTAAAATCATATGAAAGGTATATATTTTGATATCGTAATAATTACAATAAGTATTATTTAATTTATATAGAATTTATATTATCAAGCATTATGATAACAATAGTGAATATCATAATAGTTTATTTATAATTATAATAATAATTAAAATAATTATAATGATGTTTTTTATAATAAATCTATATAAAAATATTAAATTATCATATAAATTTAAATAATAATTATGATTGGATGATAATTGACATCTTATTTTACATATTATATTATATAACGTCTATATATATATATATATATATATATATATATATAGCTGTATAAATCTAGCTCACTTGAGATTTGGTATACTGAACTATTTAATAAATGAAGAGCGGAGGAATGATTATTATTTAACACTTTCATTTTCCTTATAAAATCAATCAAAAATGTATTCAATAAGGTTAACACGTTATTTAACATAACATTTGTTTAATAATTAGATTAATATTCATATTCTAATATTATTATTAATAATTAAATTCACAAAATATATATTCATGAAATATTATATTATAATATATATATATATATATAATATTTTATATATAATAATCATAGGAAAACTAATATATAATTGATAAATATATATTTTAAACGATATATTCACAATAATGTTTAATATTTTTTATAAGAGCTGACATTAATTATTTATTAATTATATTATAATATTTTTATTTAAAAATAATTTTAAATACATTTATAATATACAATTATATTTATAAAATACTTGTTAGATATTATATTAATTTTATATTATATAATTGGTTATAGAAAACTTCTTATTAATATATTTATATCTTATGTAATTATTAATAAATATTTTTTTATATACTATTTACTTTACTTTGATTTTCTAAGATGTAATAAAGAAACTAATAAAATACACCAATAAAACTATTCATAATATACATTACTATCTTAGTGCTAATATTTTTATATTTATTCTTATATCCAAAATAAAATGAAATAACACGAAGTAAGGTTTAAAATTAATAGAAATTAAAAAAAAAATTTAAAATGTATTTAGTAATCTGTTTTTATATTTATATGTTAACTATAATAGAGAATAAAATCAATATTATAGTCATATATTATAGCTATTATATAATAAAATATAGTGATCATAAAGTGTAAACAATCATCACTTTGTAAATAATTGATACTTTCATTTATTTCAATTCTTATCGTTACAATTTTCTTAATATGATTCCTCAAAAAACTAATAATCTTAACTACATACACTGATCATCATGAAGATTAATATGACTACCTAATATTTCAAAATAAATGGGATATTTATGCTAATTTCAATTTATACTTTGAATAATTTACAAAATACGGTTTCTAATTTGCATTGAATACTATTTGATATACCTGGTTAATTGTATAAGGCAGTTGAATTCTAAAAATCCATTAGATAGTTAGTAGCTAATCCAGTAGCTATTAGTTACAATTGACTAACAAAAATAACTTACTAAATCACCAACGAAATTAAGACTTACCTAATCCAGATTTGTGTTCAACTGTACTTTTTAAAATTTTCTATGGAATCATTAAATCTGATAGCGTATTAATTCCTACATATTACATAAAACGTTATTTCTATTTTTATTATTATTTTGAGAAACAATACATTTTCAAGATATAATATTTAAAAAATTATTACATTGAAAAATAATTTACTCTAAGTACATAGATCAAATATATTTAACAATATACTGTAGTTATTGTGAAAGATTATGTCTAGACTATGTTATAAATCTACTACTATTATTATTAATATATTTATATTTAGATAACAAAATATTTATATTTAAAATAAATCTATATATTTTTGTTATTTTAAAAATATTAAATATATTTAGAATTAATAACAACTCTAAATAATTTATGCATGTTTATTATTTTTTAGGTATAACTTCTATTTTGGTTTTTTATTGTTTCCTGTATGATGTCTCTACATAAATATTCATATAAAGGTTATACATATTATATAAGCTATTTTAGTAATAATCAATCACTTTACGGTATAAGATTCAATTTATTATCTACTACGACTCCAAATACGCATATCACCGCACCAAAATATAATCATCACCTCAAACTAAACACACCGATACATTAACCGCTACTACCTTATATTTTAACCATTATCATTGCCATGTCAACACCGCCAATAACTAACTCACCGAATGCAACCGCAGGAACCACTTAACTTAGCCACGTTCACCCTCCTCACCCTCCGCCTCACCAGATCACCGGAGAACGTTCGAGAGTATCGACCACCCATCTTACGACGAGCTCTCCTCGTCGTCGGTCCCGTCTCCTCCTCGGCGCTCGCGCCACAGACCCCCCCCTGTCGCCGCCGTCGCCTCCTCCTACCGTACGGTCGACATCGGCTACACGACCTCGGTGAAACGTCGCAGCGTCCACATTCGCATCGACGACGTCGTTTCGTTGGCTTGCGCCGCCGACCGCGACACCGAAAACGCCCTTTTCGCCGCAATCGACCGCGGCGTCCATTCGCTAATCGACGACATCCTCGGGGTGCAGGTTTCGCGGCCGCCGACCGCGCGACCTTCGACCCCGACGGGGTCAACTTCGTACTCGGAGAGGAACTGCAGTCCGCGTTACGTCGAATTCAACAGGTCGTACCGAGCGAGGATCGTCGACACTTTGCGGAGGGCGTCGCCGCCGCGTCGTCCGTCGAAATATTGCCGACGCGGCGGAAGCGGTCGAAGCCGCGGCTGTCGACGTCGTCGCAGTAAATCGACGCGAAGTAACGCCGTTATGGCTTGCAAGCGAAAACTCGAAGACACCCTGCAACGGTTCGATAACGCCTTCGACGGAAGGCGTGGTAGGAATAAAGGCGGCCGTGGTAGGGATACCGACGTCCGTAGTAGGGATGTTAGTGTAGGCGGTAGGGATGTTAGTGTAGGCGGTAGGGATGTTAGTGTAGGCCGTAGGGATGTTAGTGTAGGCCGTAGGGATGTTAGTGCGGGTAGTAGGGATGTTAGTGCGGGTAGTAGGGATGTTAGTGTAGGTAGTAAGGATGTTAATGTAGGTAGTAGTGATGTTAGTGTAGGTAGTTTGGATGGTAGTGTAGGTAGTAGGGATGTTAGTGTAGGTAGTAGGGATGTTAATGTAGGTAGTAGGGATGTTAGCGTGGGTAGTAGGGATGTTAGCGTGGGTAGTAGGGATGCTAGCGTGGGTAGTAGGGATGCTAGCGTAGGTAGTAGGGATGCCAGCCGGAGTGAGGGCGATACGAAGAGTGTCCGTAGTAATTCCCCGGTACCGCCGACATCTAAGACCCGAGGTGCTTCCAAAACACGCGAAATTTCGGTCGCCTCAACCACGTTCACCGAAACCTACACGATTAAGCTGATGCCGGACGATAATCTCACCAGCGATACTAATAGCTGTAATAATCGGGTCGACGTCGCCACCGCCGATAAAGCGGTTGCCGACGAGACTCGTCGTAGACGGTCGAGCCTTCGCCTACGAACTGGGTACGCGAAGTCCGCCAAGAAACGATCCAGCAGTCGCCATTCGACGGATCCGCTGATCAAACGCAGGTGCAGCGCCAGGAAGGTGCGTCGTAAGCAACCCCACGCTCGGCTCTCCAGCGAAACGCCTTTGAAATTGACGTTGGCCCAGCGAATCGGCGAAGGATCGAATTTGTCGATGAGTCGCAGCGATCGAGACGCACATTTGAGATCCTTGCAAAACATTGGTTAGCGTAAATACGCTATTTATAAGTTATTATATATAGATATATATATATAGATATATATATATATAGATATTATTCTATTTATAGATTATGAATATATCGATGGCCTCTGTCACTTGGAACTTGTCTTCAAAAAATTTGGATACAATGGTTATTATCTTTAATGATTAATAATGGTGAGAACAATTACATATTTCTAAATTATTTCGTAGTTCTAAATTAACATATTTATAATCATAATATTTAGTAGTTCTAAATTATTTATTTATATATTAGATTATTAATTCGGAATTGACTCTATACCAAAATCTATTTAAATATTATATTTTCAGGAAGATCTATTATGGAGTTCATGGAATTGTTTCCGAATACAATAGAAAAAGGATTGGTTGCATGTGTGACAATGTTCTGTTTTGTACAAATCATTGAGAGTTAGTTTTCCCAAACCCATGGTTGCCCGTAGTCCAAGGAACCATATGAATACGCTATACCTATCCAATCCACCTCTACATCTTGCCTATAGATTATACCGAATATCTACGGGTGCCTGGGGTCTACGGAGCCATAGGACTGCACCCTAAAAGTGCCCACCTGTTCTCATCCGATATCATTGAAAAGTTGGAGCTAGCTGCTCAACACTATAAAATACTAGCAATTGGAGAAATTGGACTGGATTACACGCAATGGTTACTACTTTTATGTCCTCGCTGGGCAACAATCAATATTTTATAAACACTATCTCGTAACTATAATACAAATGTGAACGTACGAAATAAAAAGTATTCTCTTTTTTATTATTTTTACTAAATAATAAAATTATTTAACTATCAGAATATTACTTTCATTTAGTAATTATTTTATCGAATGATTACACACTTCAACAGAATGACAGGTAGACAGGTAGTGGCAAGTAGGTAGTATACTTCTAATTTGATTATTGAAGTACCTACTATACTTATTATTTATTTCATTATAGCTAAGTTTTACTAAAATTCTTTTTCTCATTCATTATTCTTTCAAATCTTGTTAGTATTGTTTGTGATTTAATATAAAGTGGTGAATATGAACTTCAGCATGCCATAACCAACATTATCACCTATTATTAATATCAGTATTAATATTTACTAATTCTCGTCTACTGAATTTTAATTTCAATTTACTTTATTAATTATTTAACATTTTTCTGCATATTTATTATGAGAATGTAAATATTGTAGGTGTTTTGTAATATGTCAGTCATTTTCTGCCACTTTACACTCTGTTTTATTTGCACCTCATCTCCGTCTATTGTATTCAATTAGTATTCACTTGGGGTGTCGGTTGAACTATGTTGTTTATTTCTTTTTTCGTGTGTTCATTTCACCTCGTCTATAAGTAATTATAAATATCTGTTAAGCATGTTCTTAAGCGCTTCTTGTGCGAGTTGTTCTTATATAACATATCGATAAGTTGTATTATAACATTAGTAAATCGATCTATATTAATAATACATAAAGATCAAATCGTAGATCAAATCATCGTCGCGCGACCTCACTCCAACAATACTCATCCCTATTCACTTCGCGGCGCTCGCAGCTCCAGCTTCTATTACAGAAACATGCAAAAGAAATGCCTGCTGCCGCAGTTGAGACTCGCCTTGAGCCTGAACCTTCCGGTAGTGATCCACACCCGGCAAGCCGAAAGAGACATCACCAACGTCCTGTTGGAGGTTCGCTGGTAACAAATAGGATGTCCGTTATGTAATCGTTAACGATATTTAGTCCCGTAGGCTAGATATTGGCGTGCAGTGCCACCGTGTACACTAATACGCCGTGTTTGACACGATGTTACGAACAAAGCTTTAGCTTTAATAAAACGGACGAATGAGTCGAATACGTCGAGTACTTCTGGAGCAATTACAACCTCGTAATTATTTAGAATGCAAAACTGTGATTTACATTTTAGATTTACTTATGTAAATAAAAACAATATGATTTTTGCAATATTTATCTCATTTCACCTACAAATAATGTTGAACATATATATTTTGCCTTCGAATTTTACTTCATGTCTCTTGCTCCGTAGTCAGTTGCTTTTCATTCTATCGCATCTCGTAACGGTGTTATATACAACACACGTAGAATCTCCCACACGATTGGCCGATATTTAGACATTGCTTCACCGGCAGCCTTGCACAAGCCGAGGCCTGGATCAATAAGTTAGTATCGTCTAGAGACATATCAGACGATTTCCGCATTGATATAAAAATAACTTTGTGGAATGCAACGCGAAAATACGGATTGCGTTGTTAACGAACAACCGTTGTCGCTATTGTAATATAGGGCAGATACAAATATAAATTAATCGCAGCAAATGGTCATCCGTGTCGTGGAAATGAAATAAAATCAGATAAACAGTTACCTGGGCATATCTCCTAACAGTTACCTGGGCATATCGCCTGACAGTTACCTGGGCATATCTCCTAACAGTTACCTGGGCATATCTCCTAACAGTTACCTGGGCATATCTCCTAACAGTTACCTGGGCATATCTCCTAACAGTTACCTGGGCATATCTCCCAACAGTTACCTGGGCATATCTCCTAACAGTTACCTGGGCATATCTCCCAACAGTTACCTGGGCATATCTCCTAACAGTTTCCCTAACAGTTACCTGGGCATATCTCCTAACAGTTACCTGGGCATATCTCCTAACAGTTACCTGGGCATATCTCCTAACAGTTACCTGGGCATATCTCCTAACAGTTACCTGGGCATATCTCCTAACAGTTACCTGGGCATATCTCCTAACAGTTACCTGGGCATATCTCCCAACAGTTACCTGGGCATATCTCCTAACAGTTACCTGGGCATATCTCCTAACAGTTACCTGGGCATATCTCCCAACAGTTACCTGGGCATATCTCCTAACAGTTACCTGGGCATATCGCCTGACAGTTACCTGGGCATATCTCCTAACAGTTACCTGGGCATATCTCCTAACAGTTACCTGGGCATATCTCCTAACAGTTACCTGGGCATATCTCCTAACAGTTACCTGGGCATATCTCCCAACAGTTACCTGGGCATATCTCCTAACAGTTACCTGGGCATATCTCCTAACAGTTACCTGGGCATATCTCCTAACAGTTTCCCTAACAGTTACCTGGGCATATCTCCTAACAGTTACCTGGGCATATCTCCTAACAGTTACCTGGGCATATCTCCTAACAGTTACCTGGGCATATCTCCTAACAGTTACCTGGGCATATCTCCTAACAGTTACCTGGGCATATCTCCCAACAGTTACCTGGGCATATCTCCTAACAGTTACCTGGGCATATCTCCTAACAGTTACCTGGGCATATCTCCCAACAGTTACCTGGGCATATCTCCTAACAGTTACCTGGGCATATCTCCCAACAGTTACCTGGGCATATCTCCTAACAGTTTCCCTAACAGTTACCTGGGCATATCTCCTAACAGTTACCTGGGCATATCTCCTAACAGTTACCTGGGCATATCTCCCAACAGTTACCTGGGCATATCTCCTAACAGTTTCCCTAACAGTTACCTGGGCATATCTCCTAACAGTTACCTGGGCATATCTCCCAACAGTTACCTGGGCATATCTCCTAACAGTTACCTGGGCATATCTCCCAACAGTTACCTGGGCATATCTCCTAACAGTTTCCCTAACAGTTACCTGGGCATATCTCCTAACAGTTACCTGGGCATATCTCCTAACAGTTACCTGGGCATATCTCCTAACAGTTACCTGGGCATATCTCCTAACAGTTACCTGGGCATATCTCCCAACAGTTACCTGGGCATATCTCCTAACAGTTACCTGGGCATATCTCCCAACAGTTACCTGGGCATATCTCCTAACAGTTTCCCTAACAGTTACCTGGGCATATCTCCTAACAGTTACCTGGGCATATCTCCTAACAGTTACCTGGGCATATCTCCTAACAGTTACCTGGGCATATCTCCTAACAGTTACCTGGGCATATCTCCTAACAGTTACCTGGGCATATCTCCTAACAGTTACCTGGGCATATCTCCCAACAGTTACCTGGGCATATCTCCTAACAGTTACCTGGGCATATCTCCCAACAGTTACCTGGGCATATCTCCTAACAGTTTCCCTAACAGTTACCTGGGCATATCTCCTAACAGTTACCTGGGCATATCTCCTAACAGTTACCTGGGCATATCTCCTAACAGTTACCTGGGCATATCTCCTAACAGTTA
Organism: Osedax frankpressi; assembly: GCA_964035775.1. Classification (NCBI taxonomy): domain Eukaryota; kingdom Metazoa; phylum Annelida; class Polychaeta; order Sabellida; family Siboglinidae; genus Osedax; species Osedax frankpressi. The sequence goes on along the minus strand of OZ038313.1, from coordinate 13,826,994 downwards.
CCTGGGCATATCTCCTAACAGTTACCTGGGCATATCTCCTAACAGTTACCTGGGCATATCTCCCAACAGTTACCTGGGCATATCTCCTAACAGTTACCTGGGCATATCTCCTAACAGTTACCTGGGCATATCTCCCAACAGTTACCTGGGCATATCTCCTAACAGTTACCTGGGCATATCTCCCAACAGTTACCTGGGCATATCTCCTAACAGTTTCCCTAACAGTTACCTGGGCATATCTCCTAACAGTTACCTGGGCATATCTCCTAACAGTTACCTGGGCATATCTCCTAACAGTTACCTGGGCATATCTCCTAACAGTTACCTGGGCATATCTCCTAACAGTTACCTGGGCATATCTCCCAACAGTTACCTGGGCATATCTCCTAACAGTTACCTGGGCATATCTCCCAACAGTTACCTGGGCATATCTCCCAACAGTTACCTGGGCATATCTCCTAACAGTTTCCCTAACAGTTACCTGGGCATATCTCCTAACAGTTACCTGGGCATATCTCCCAACAGTTACCTGGGCATATCTCCTAACAGTTACCTGGGCATATCTCCCAACAGTTACCTGGGCATATCTCCTAACAGTTTCCCTAACAGTTACCTGGGCATATCTCCTAACAGTTACCTGGGCATATCTCCTAACAGTTACCTGGGCATATCTCCTAACAGTTACCTGGGCATATCTCCTAACAGTTACCTGGGCATATCTCCCAACAGTTACCTGGGCATATCTCCTAACAGTTACCTGGGCATATCTCCCAACAGTTACCTGGGCATATCTCCTAACAGTTTCCCTAACAGTTACCTGGGCATATCTCCTAACAGTTACCTGGGCATATCTCCTAACAGTTACCTGGGCATATCTCCTAACAGTTACCTGGGCATATCTCCTAACAGTTACCTGGGCATATCTCCTAACAGTTACCTGGGCATATCTCCTAACAGTTACCTGGGCATATCTCCCAACAGTTACCTGGGCATATCTCCTAACAGTTACCTGGGCATATCTCCTAACAGTTACCTGGGCATATCTCCCAACAGTTACCTGGGCATATCTCCTAACAGTTACCTGGGCATATCTCCCAACAGTTACCTGGGCATATCTCCTAACAGTTTCCCTAACAGTTACCTGGGCATATCTCCTAACAGTTACCTGGGCATATCTCCTAACAGTTACCTGGGCATATCTCCTAACAGTTACCTGGGCATATCTCCTAACAGTTACCTGGGCATATCTCCCAACAGTTACCTGGGCATATCTCCTAACAGTTACCTGGGCATATCTCCCAACAGTTACCTGGGCATATCTCCCAACAGTTACCTGGGCATATCTCCTAACAGTTTCCCTAACAGTTACCTGGGCATATCTCCTAACAGTTACCTGGGCATATCTCCCAACAGTTACCTGGGCATATCTCCTAACAGTTACCTGGGCATATCTCCCAACAGTTACCTGGGCATATCTCCTAACAGTTACCTGGGCATATCTCCCAACAGTTACCTGGGCATATCTCCTAACAGTTTCCCTAACAGTTACCTGGGCATATCTCCTAACAGTTACCTGGGCATATCTCCTAACAGTTACCTGGGCATATCTCCTAACAGTTACCTGGGCATATCTCCTAACAGTTACCTGGGCATATCTCCCAACAGTTACCTGGGCATATCTCCTAACAGTTTCCCTAACAGTTACCTGGGCATATCTCCTAACAGTTACCTGGGGATATCTCCTAACAGTTACCTGGGCATATCTCCTAACAGTTACCTGGGCATATCTCCCAACAGTTACCTGGGCATATCTCCTAACAGTTACCTGGGCATATCTCCTAACAGTTACATGGGCATATCTCCCAACAGTTACCTGGGCATATCTCCTAACAGTTACCTGGGCATATCTCCTAACAGTTACCTGGGCATATCTCCTAACAGTTACCTGGGCATATCTCCCAACAGTTACCTGGGCATATCTCCTAACAGTTACCTGGGCATATCTCCCAACAGTTACCTGGGTATATCTCCTAACAGTTACCTGGGCATATCTCCCAACAGTTACATGGGCATATCTCCTAACAGTTTCCCTAACAGTTACCTGGGCATATCTCCTAACAGTTACCTGGGCATATCTCCTAACAGTTACCTGGGCATATCTCCTAACAGTTACCTGGGCATATCTCCTAACAGTTACCTGGGCATATCTCCTAACAGTTACCTGGGCATATCTCCTAACAGTTACCTGGGCATATCTCCCAACAGTTACCTGGGCATATCTCCTAACAGTTACCTGGGCATATCTCCCAACAGTTACCTGGGCATATCTCCCAACAGTTACCTGGGCATATCTCCTAACAGTTTCCCTAACAGTTACCTGGGCATATCTCCTAACAGTTACCTGGGCATATCTCCCAACAGTTACCTGGGCATATCTCCTAACAGTTACCTGGGCATATCTCCCAACAGTTACCTGGGCATATCTCCTAACAGTTTCCCTAACAGTTACCTGGGCATATCTCCTAACAGTTACCTGGGCATATCTCCTAACAGTTACCTGGGCATATCTCCTAACAGTTACCTGGGCATATCTCCTAACAGTTACCTGGGCATATCTCCTAACAGTTACCTGGGCATATCTCCTAACAGTTACCTGGGCATATCTCCTAACAGTTACCTGGGCATATCTCCCAACAGTTACCTGGGCATATCTCCTAACAGTTACCTGGGCATATCTCCCAACAGTTACCTGGGCATATCTCCTAACAGTTACCTGGGCATATCTCCTAACAGTTACATGGGCATATCTCCCAACAGTTACCTGGGCATATCTCCTAACAGTTACCTGGGCATATCTCCCAACAGTTACCTGGGCATATCTCCTAACAGTTTCCCTAACAGTTACCTGGGCATATCTCCTAACAGTTACCTGGGCATATCTCCCAACAGTTACCTGGGCATATCTCCTAACAGTTTCCCTAACAGTTACCTGGGCATATCTCCTAACAGTTACCTGGGCATATCTCCCAACAGTTACCTGGGCATATCTCCTAACAGTTTCCCTAACAGTTACCTGTGCATATCTCCTAACAGTTACCCCAACAGTTACCTGGGCATATCTCCTAACAGTTACCTGGGCATATCTCCTAACAGTTACCTGGGCATATCTCCTAACAGTTACCTGGGCATATCTCCTAACAGTTACCTGGGCATATCTCCCAACAGTTACCTGGGCATATCTCCTAACAGTTACCTGGGCATATCTCCTAACAGTTACCTGGGCATATCTCATAACAGTTACCTGGGCATATCTCCTAACAGTTACCTGGGCATATCTCCTAACAGTTACCTGGGCATATCTCCTAACAGTTACCTGGGCATATCTCCTAACAGTTACCTGGGCATATCTCCTAACAGTTACCTGGGCATATCTCATAACAGTTAGCTGGGCATATCTCCTAACAGTTACCTGGGCATATCTCCTAACAGTTTCCCTTACAGTTACCTGGGCATATCTCCTAACAGTTACCTGGGCATATCTCCTAACAGTTACCTGGGCATATCTCCTAACAGTTACCTGGGCATATCTCCTAACAGTTACCTGGGCATATCTCCTAACAGTTACCTGGGCATATCTCCTAACAGTTACCTGGGCATATCTCCTAACAGTTACCTGGGTATATCTCCTAACAGTTACCTGGGCATATCTCCTAACAGTTACCTGGGCATATCTCCTAACAGTTACCTGGGCATATCTCCTAATAGTTACCTGGACATATCTCCTAACAGTTACCTGGGCATATCGCCTAACAGTTACCTGGGCATATCTCCCAACAGTTACCTGGGCATATCTCCTAACAGTTACCTGGGCATATCTCCTAACAGTTACCTGGGCATATCTCCTAACAGTTACCTGGGCATATCTCCCAACAGTTACCTGGGCATATCTCCTAACAGTTTCCCTAACAGTTACCTGGGCATATCTCCCAACAGTTACCTGGGCATATCTCCTAACAGTTACCCCAACAGTTACCTGGGCATATCTCCTAACAGTTACCTGGGCATATCTCCCAACAGTTACCTGGGCATATCTCCTAACAGTTACCTGGGCATATCTCCCAACAGTTACCTGGGCATATCTCCTAACAGTTTCCCTAACAGTTACCTGGGCATATCTCCTAACAGTTACCTGGGCATATCTCCTAACAGTTACCTGGGCATATCTCCTAACAGTTACCTGGGCATATCTCCTAACAGTTACCTGGGCATATCTCCTAACAGTTACCTGGGCATATCTCCTAACAGTTACCTGGGCATATCTCCTAACAGTTACCTGGGCATATCTCCCAACAGTTACCTGGGCATATCTCCTAACAGTTACCTGGGCATATCTCCCAACAGTTACCTGGGCATATCTCCTAACAGTTACCTGGGCATATCTCCTAACAGTTACCTGGGCATATCTCCCAACAGTTACCTGGGCATATCTCCTAACAGTTACCTGGGCATATCTCCCAACAGTTACCTGGGCATATCTCCTAACAGTTTCCCTAACAGTTACCTGGGCATATCTCCTAACAGTTACCTGGGCATATCTCCCAACAGTTACCTGGGCATATCTCCTAACAGTTTCCCTAACAGTTACCTGGGCATATCTCCTAACAGTTACCTGGGCATATCTCCCAACAGTTACCTGGGCATATCTCCTAACAGTTTCCCTAACAGTTACCTGTGCATATCTCCTAACAGTTACCCCAACAGTTACCTGGGCATATCTCCTAACAGTTACCTGGGCATATCTCCTAACAGTTACCTGGGCATATCTCCTAACAGTTACCTGGGCATATCTCCTAACAGTTACCTGGGCATATCTCCTAACAGTTACCTGGGCATATCTCATAACAGTTAGCTGGGCATATCTCCTAACAGTTACCTGGGCATATCTCCTAACAGTTTCCCTTACAGTTACCTGGGCATATCTCCTAACAGTTACCTGGGCATATCTCCTAACAGTTACCTGGGCATATCTCATAACAGTTACCTGGGCATATCTCCTAACAGTTACCTGGGCATATCTCCTAACAGTTACCTGGGCATATCTCCTAACAGTTACCTGGGCATATCTCCTAACAGTTACCTGGGCATATCTCCTAACAGTTACCTGGGCATATCTCATAACAGTTAGCTGGGCATATCTCCTAACAGTTACCTGGGCATATCTCCTAACAGTTTCCCTTACAGTTACCTGGGCATATCTCCTAACAGTTACCTGGGCATATCTCCTAACAGTTACCTGGGCATATCTCCTAACAGTTACCTGGGCATATCTCCTAACAGTTACCTGGGCATATCTCCTAACAGTTACCTGGGCATATCTCCTAACAGTTACCTGGGCATATCTCCTAACAGTTACCTGGGCATATCTCCTAACAGTTACCTGGGCATATCTCCTAACAGTTACCTGGGCATATCTCCTAACAGTTACCTGGGCATATCTCCCAACAGTTACCTGGGCATATCTCCTAACAGTTACCTGGGCATATCTCCTAACAGTTACCTGGGCATATCTCATAACAGTTACCTGGGCATATCTCCTAACAGTTACCTGGGCATATCTCCTAACAGTTACCTGGGCATATCTCCTAACAGTTACCTGGGCATATCGCCTAACAGTTACCTGGGCATATCTCCCAACAGTTACCTGGGCATATCTCCTAACAGTTACCTGGGCATATCTCCTAACAGTTACCTGGGCATATCTCCTAACAGTTACCTGGGCATATCTCCCAACAGTTACCTGGGCATATCTCCTAACAGTTTCCCTAACAGTTACCTGGGCATATCTCCTAACAGTTACCTGGGCATATCTCCCAACAGTTACCTGGGCATATCTCCTAACAGTTACCTGGGCATATCTCCCAACAGTTACCTGGGCATATCTCCTAACAGTTTCCCTAACAGTTACCTGGGCATATCTCCTAACAGTTACCTGGGCATATCTCCTAACAGTTACCTGGGCATATCTCCTAACAGTTACCTGGGCATATCTCCTAACAGTTACCTGGGCATATCTCCTAACAGTTACCTGGGCATATCTCCTAACAGTTACCTGGGCATATCTCCCAACAGTTACCTGGGCATATCTCCCAACAGTTACCTGGGCATATCTCCTAACAGTTACCTGGGCATATCTCCCAACAGTTACCTGGGCATATCTCCTAACAGTTTCCCTAACAGTTACCTGGGCATATCTCCTAACAGTTACCTGGGCATATCTCCTAACAGTTACCTGGGCATATCTCCTAACAGTTACCTGGGCATATCTCCTAACAGTTACCTGGGCATATCTCCTAACAGTTACCTGGGCATATCTCCCAACAGTTACCTGGGCATATCTCCTAACAGTTTCCCTAACAGTTACCTGTGCATATCTCCTAACAGTTACCCCAACAGTTACCTGGGCATATCTCCTAACAGTTACCTGGGCATATCTCCTAACAGTTACCTGGGCATATCTCCTAACAGTTACCTGGGCATATCTCCCAACAGTTACCTGGGCATATCTCCTAACAGTTTCCCTAACAGTTACCTGGGCATATCTCCTAACAGTTACCTGGGCATATCTCCTAACAGTTACCTGGGCATATCTCCCAACAGTTACCTGGGCATATCTCCCAACAGTTACCTGGGCATATCTCCTAACAGTTACCTGGGCATATCTCCCAACAGTTACCTGGGCATATCTCCTAACAGTTTCCCTAACAGTTACCTGGGCATATCTCCTAACAGTTACCTGGGCATATCTCCTAACAGTTACCTGGGCATATCTCCTAACAGTTACCTGGGCATATCTCCTAACAGTTACCTGGGCATATCTCCTAACAGTTACCTGGGCATATCTCCCAACAGTTACCTGGGCATATCTCCTAACAGTTTCCCTAACAGTTACCTGTGCATATCTCCTAACAGTTACCCCAACAGTTACCTGGGCATATCTCCTAACAGTTACCTGGGCATATCTCCTAACAGTTACCTGGGCATATCTCCTAACAGTTACCTGGGCATATCTCCCAACAGTTACCTGGGCATATCTCCTAACAGTTTCCCTAACAGTTACCTGGGCATATCTCCTAACAGTTACCTGGGCATATCTCCCAACAGTTACCTGGGCATATCTCCTAACAGTTTCCCTAACAGTTACCTGGGCATATCTCCTAACAGTTACCTGGGCATATCTCCCAACAGTTACCTGGGCATATCTCCTAACAGTTTCCCTAACAGTTACCTGTGCATATCTCCTAACAGTTACCCCAACAGTTACCTGGGCATATCTCCTAACAGTTACCTGGGCATATCTCCTAACAGTTACCTGGGCATATCTCCTAACAGTTACCTGGGCATATCTCCTAACAGTTACCTGGGCATATCTCCCAACAGTTACCTGGGCATATCTCCTAACAGTTACCTGGGCATATCTCCTAACAGTTACCTGGGCATATCTCATAACAGTTACCTGGGCATATCTCCTAACAGTTACCTGGGCATATCTCCTAACAGTTACCTGGGCATATCTCCTAACAGTTACCTGGGCATATCTCCTAACAGTTACCTGGGCATATCTCCTAACAGTTACCTGGGCATATCTCATAACAGTTAGCTGGGCATATCTCCTACCAGTTACCTGGGCATATCTCCTAACAGTTTCCCTTACAGTTACCTGGGCATATCTCCTAACAGTTACCTGGGCATATCTCCTAACAGTTACCTGGGCATATCTCCTAACAGTTACCTGGGCATATCTCCTAACAGTTACCTGGGCATATCTCCTAACAGTTACCTGGGCATATCTCCTAACAGTTACCTGGGCATATCTCCTAACAGTTACCTGGGCATATCTCCTAACAGTTACCTGGGCATATCTCCCAACAGTTACCTGGGCATATCTCCTAACAGTTACCTGGGCATATCTCCTAACAGTTACCTGGGCATATCTCATAACAGTTACCTGGGCATATCTCCTAACAGTTACCTGGGCATATCTCCTAACAGTTACCTGGGCATATCTCCTAACAGTTACCTGGGCATATCGCCTAACAGTTACCTGGGCATATCTCCCAACAGTTACCTGGGCATATCTCCTAACAGTTACCTGGGCATATCTCCTAACAGTTACCTGGGCATATCTCCTAACAGTTACCTGGGCATATCTCCCAACAGTTACCTGGGCATATCTCCTAACAGTTTCCCTAACAGTTACCTGGGCATATCTCCTAACAGTTACCTGGGCATATCTCCCAACAGTTACCTGGGCATATCTCCTAACAGTTACCTGGGCATATCTCCCAACAGTTACCTGGGCATATCTCCTAACAGTTTCCCTAACAGTTACCTGGGCATATCTCCTAACAGTTACCTGGGCATATCTCCTAACAGTTACCTGGGCATATCTCCTAACAGTTACCTGGGCATATCTCCTAACAGTTACCTGGGCATATCTCCTAACAGTTACCTGGGCATATCTCCTAACAGTTACCTGGGCATATCTCCCAACAGTTACCTGGGCATATCTCCCAACAGTTACCTGGGCATATCTCCTAACAGTTACCTGGGCATATCTCCTAACAGTTACCTGGGCATATCTCCCAACAGTTACCTGGGCATATCTCCTAACAGTTACCTGGGCATATCTCCTAACAGTTACCTGGGCATATCTCCTAACAGTTACCTGGGCATATCTCCCAACAGTTACCTGGGCATATCTCCTAACAGTTTCCCTAACAGTTACCTGGGCATATCTCCTAACAGTTACCTGGGCATATCTCCTAACAGTTACCTGGGCATATCTCCTAACAGTTACCTGGGCATATCTCCTAACAGTTACCTGGGCATATCTCCCAACAGTTACCTGGGCATATCTCCTAACAGTTTCCCTAACAGTTACCTGTGCATATCTCCTAACAGTTACCCCAACAGTTACCTGGGCATATCTCCTAACAGTTACCTGGGCATATCTCCTAACAGTTACCTGGGCATATCTCCTAACAGTTACCTGGGCATATCTCCTAACAGTTACCTGGGCATTTCTCCCAACAGTTACCTGGGCATATCTCCTAACAGTTACCTGGGCATATCTCCTAACAGTTACCTGGGCATATCTCATAACAGTTACCTGGGCATATCTCCTAACAGTTACCTGGGCATATCTCCTAACAGTTACCTGGGCATATCTCCTAACAGTTACCTGGGCATATCTCCTAACAGTTACCTGGGCATATCTCCTAACAGTTACCTGGGCATATCTCATAACAGTTAGCTGGGCATATCTCCTAACAGTTACCTGGGCATATCTCCTAACAGTTTCCCTTACAGTTACCTGGGCATATCTCCTAATAGTTACCTGGGCATATCTCCTAACAGTTACCTGGGCATATCTCCTAACAGTTACCTGGGCATATCTCCTAACAGTTACCTGGGCATATCTCCTAACAGTTACCTGGGCATATCTCCTAACAGTTACCTGGGCATATCTCCTAACAGTTACCTGGGCATATCTCCTAACAGTTACCTGGGCATATCTCCTAACAGTTACCTGGGCATATCTCCCAACAGTTACCTGGGCATATCTCCTAACAGTTACCTGGGCATATCTCCTAACAGTTACCTGGTCATATCTCATAACAGTTACCTGGGCATATCTCCTAACAGTTACCTGGGCATATCTCCTAACAGTTACCTGGGCATATCTCCTAACAGTTACCTGGGCATATCTCCTAACAGTTACCTGGGCATATCTCCTAACAGTTACCTGGGCATATCTCATAACAGTTACCTGGGCATATCTCCTAACAGTTACCTGGGCATATCTCCTAACAGTTTCCCTTACATTTACCTGGGCATATCTCCTAACAGTTACCCCAACAGTTACCTGGGCATATCTCCTAACAGTTACCTGGGCATATCTCCTAACAGTTTCCCTAACAGTTACCTGGGCATATCTCCTAACAGTTTCCCCAACAGTTACCTGGGCATATCTCCTAACAGTTTCCCCAACAGTTACCTGGGCATATCTCCTAACAGTTACCTGGGCATATTGCCTAACAGTTTCCCCAACAGTTACCTGGGCATATTGCCTAACAGTTTCCCCAACAGTTACCTGGGCATATCTCCTAACAGTTTCCCTAACAGTTACCTGGGCATATCTCCTAACAGTTACCTGGGCATATCTCCTAACAGTTACCTGGGCATATCTCCCAACAGTTACCTGGGCATATCTCCTAACAGTTACCTGGGCATATCTCCTAACAGTTACCTGGGCATATCTCCTAACAGTTACCTGGGCATATCTCCCAACAGTTACCTGGGCATATCTCCTAACAGTTTCCCTAACAGTTACCTGGGCATATCTCCTAACAGTTACCTGGGCATATCTCCCAACAGTTACCTGGGCATATCTCCTAACAGTTACCTGGGCATATCTCCCAACAGTTACCTGGGCATATCTCCTAACAGTTTCCCTAACAGTTACCTGGGCATATCTCCTAACAGTTACCTGGGCATATCTCCTAACAGTTACCTGGGCATATCTCCTAACAGTTACCTGGGCATATCTCCTAACAGTTACCTGGGCATATCTCCTAACAGTTACCTGGGCATATCTCCCAACAGTTACCTGGGCATATCTCCTAACAGTTACCTGGGCATATCTCCCAACAGTTACCTGGGCATATCTCCTAACAGTTACCTGGGCATATCTCCCAACAGTTACCTGGGCATATCTCCTAACAGTTACCTGGGCATATCTCCCAACAGTTACCTGGGCATATCTCCTAACAGTTTCCCTAACAGTTACCTGTGCATATCTCCTAACAGTTACCCCAACAGTTACCTGGGCATATCTCCTAACAGTTACCTGGGCATATCTCCTAACAGTTACCTGGGCATATCTCCTAACAGTTACCTGGGCATATCTCCTAACAGTTACCTGGGCATATCTCCCAACAGTTACCTGGGCATATCTCCTAACAGTTACCTGGGCATATCTCCTAACAGTTACCTGGGCATATCTCATAACAGTTACCTGGGCATATCTCCTAACAGTTACCTGGGCATATCTCCTAACAGTTACCTGGGCATATCTCCTAACAGTTTCCCTAACAGTTACCTGGGCATATCTCCTAACAGTTACCTGGGCATATCTCCTAACAGTTACCTGGGTATATCTCCTAACAGTTACCTGGGCATATCTCCTAACAGTTACCTGGGCATATCTCCTAACAGTTACCTGGGCATATCTCATAACAGTTAGCTGGGCATATCTCCTAACAGTTACCTGGGCATATCTCCTAACAGTTACCTGGGCATATCTCCTAACAGTTACCTGGGCATATCTCCTAACAGTTACCTGGGCATATCTCCTAACAGTTACCTGGGCATATCTCCTAACAGTTACCTGGGCATATCTCCTAACAGTTACCTGGGCATATCTCCTAACAGTTACCTGGGCATATCTCCCAACAGTTACCTGGGCATATCTCCTAACAGTTACCTGGGCATATCTCCTAACAGTTACCTGGGCATATCTCATAACAGTTACCTGGGCATATCTCCTAACAGTTACCTGGGCATATCTCCTAACAGTTACCTGGGCATATCTCCTAACAGTTACCTGGGCATATCTCCTGACAGTTACCTGGGCATATCTCCTAACAGTTACCTGGGCATATCTCATAACAGTTACCTGGGCATATCTCCTAACAGTTACCTGGGCATATCTCCTAACAGTTTCCCTTACATTTACCTGGGCATATCTCCTAACAGTTACCCCAACAGTTACCTGGGCATATCTCCTAACAGTTACCTGGGCATATCTCCTAACAGTTACCTGGGCATATCTCCTAACAGTTTCCCTAACAGTTACCTGGGCATATCTCCTAACAGTTACCCCAACAGTTACCTGGGCATATCTCCTAACAGTTACCTGGGCATATCTCCTAACAGTTTCCCTAACAGTTACCTGGGCATATCTCCTAACAGTTACCCCAACAGTTACCTGGGCATATCTCCTAACAGTTACCTGGGCATATCTCCTAACAGTTTCCCTAACAGTTACCTGGGCATATCTCCTAACAGTTTCCCCAACAGTTACCTGGGCATATCTCCTAACAGTTTCCCCAACAGTTACCTGGGCATATCTCCTAACAGTTTCCCCAACAGTTACCTGGGCATATCTCCTAACAGTTACCTGGGCATATTGCCTAACAGTTTCCCCAACAGTTACCTGGGCATATCTCCTAACAGTTACCTGGGCATATCTCCTAACAGTTACCTGGGCATATCGCCTAACAGTTTCCCCAACAGTTACCTGGGCATATCTCCTAACAGTTTCCCCAACAGTTACCTGGGCATATCTCCTAACAGTTACCTGGGCATATCTCCTAACAGTTACCTGGGCATATCTCCTAACAGTTTCCCCAACAGTTACCTGGGCATATCTCCTAACAGTTTCCCCAACAGTTACCTGGGCATATCTCCTAACAGTTACATGGGCATATCTCCTAACAGTTACCTGGGCATATCTCCTAACAGTTACCTGGGCATATCTCCTAACAGTTACCTGGGCATATCTCCTAACAGTTACCTGGGCATATTGCCTAACAGTTTCCCTAACAGTTACCTGGGCATATCTCCTAACAGTTACCTGGGCATATCTCCTAACAGTTACCTGGGCATATTGCCTAACAGTTACCTGGGCATATCTCCTAACAGTTTCCCCAACAGTTACCTGGGCATATCTCCTAACAGTTTCCCCAACCATTACCTGGGCATATCTCCTAACAGTTTCCCCAACAGTTACCTAGGCATATCTCCTAACAGTTACCTGGGCATATCTCCTAACAGTTACCTGGGCATATTGCCTAACAGTTTCCCCAACAGTTACCTGGGCATATCTCCTAACAGTTTCCCCAACAGTTACCTGGGCATATTGCCTAGCAGTTTCCCCAACCATTACCTGGGCATATCTCCTAACAGTTTTCCCAACAGTTACCTGGGCATATCTCCTAACAGTTTCCCCAACAGTTACCTGGGCATATCTCCTAACAGTTTCCCTAACAGTTACCTGGGCATATCTCCTAACAGTTACCTGGGCATATCTCCTAACAGTTACCTGGGCATATCTCCTAACAGTTACCTGGGCATATCTCCTAACAGTTTCCCCAACAGTTACCTGGGCATATCTCCTAACAGTTACCTGGGCATATCTCCTAACAGTTACCTGGGCATATTGCCTAACAGTTTCCCTAACAGTTACCTGGGCATATCTTCTAACAGTTTCCCTAACAGTTACCTGGGCATATCTCCTAACAGTTACCTGGGCATATCTCCTAACAGTTACCTGGGCATATTGCCTAACAGTTACCTGGGCATATCTCCTAACAGTTTCCCCAACAGTTACCTGGGCATATCTCCTAACAGTTTCCCCAACCATTACCTGGGCATATCTCCTAACAGTTTCCCCAACAGTTACCTGGGCATATCTCCTAACAGTTTCCCCAACAGTTATCTGGGCATATCTCCTAACAGTTACCTGGGCATATCTCCTAACAGTTACCCCAACAGTTACCTGGGCATATCTCCTAACAGTTACCTGGGCATATCTCCTAACAGTTACCTGGGCATATCTCCTAACAGTTTCCCTAACAGTTACCTGGGCATATTTCCTAACAGTTACCCCAACAGTTACCTGGGCATATCTCCTAACAGTTACCTGGGCATATCTCCTAACAGTTTCCCTAACAGTTACCTTGGCATATCTCCTAACAGTTACCCCAACAGTTACCTGGGCATATCTCCTAACAGTTACCTGGGCATATCTCCTAACAGTTTCCCTAACAGTTACCTGGGCATATCTCCTAACAGTTTCCCCAACAGTTACCTGGGCATATATCCTAACAGTTTCCCCAACAGTTACCTGGGCATATCTCCTAACAGTTACCTGGGCATATCTCCTAACAGTTTCCCCAACAGTTACCTGGGCATATCTCCTAACAGTTACCTGGGCATATTGCCTAACAGTTTCCCCAACAGTTACCTGGGCATATCTCCTAACAGTTACCTGGCCATATCTCCTAACAGTTTCCCCAACAGTTACCTGGGCATATCTCCTAACAGTTACCTGGGCATATCTCCTAACAGTTTCCCCAACCATTACCTGGGCATATCTCCTAACAGTTTCCCCAACAGTTACCTGGGCATATCTCCTAACAGTTTCCCCAACAGTTACCTGGGCATATCTCCTAATAGTTACCTGGGCATATCGCCTAACAGTTACCTGGGCATATCTCCTAACAGTTACCTGGGCATATTGCCTAACAGTTTCCCTAACAGTTACCTGGGTATATTGCCTAACAGTTTCCCCAACAGTTACCTGGGCATATCTCCTAACAGTTTCCCCAACAGTTACCTGGGCATATCTCCTAACAGTTACCTGGGCATATCTCCTAACAGTTACCTGGGCATATCTCCTAACAGTTACCTGGGCATATCTCCTAACAGTTACCTGGGGATATCTCCTAACAGTTACCTGGGCATATCTCATAACAGTTACCTGGGCATATCTCCTAACAGTTACCTGGGCATATCTCCTAACAGTTTCCCTAACAGTTACCTGGGCATATCTCCTAACAGTTACCCCAACAGTTACCTGGGCATATCTCCTAACAGTTACCTGGGCATATCTCCTAACAGTTTCCCTAACAGTTACCTGGGCATATTTCCTAACAGTTACCCCAACAGTTACCTGGGCATATCTCCTAACAGTTACCTGGGCATATCTCCTAACAGTTTCCCTAACAGTTACCTGGGCATATCTCCTAACAGTTACCCCAACAGTTACCTGGGCATATCTCCTAACAGTTACCTGGGCATATCTCCTAACAGTTTCCCTAACAGTTACCTGGGCATATCTCCTAACAGTTTCCCCAACAGTTACCTGGGCATATATCCTAACAGTTTCCCCAACAGTTACCTGGGCATATCTCCTAACAGTTACCTGGGCATATTGCCTAACAGTTTCCCCAACAGTTACCTGGGCATATCTCCTAACAGTTACCTGGCCATATCTCCTAACAGTTTCCCCAACAGTTACCTGGGCATATCTCCTAACAGTTTCCCTAACAGTTTCCCTAACAGTTTCCCTAACAGTTACCTGGGCATATCTCCTAACAGTTACCTGGGCATATCTCCTAACAGTTACCTGGGCATATCTCCTAACAGTTACCTGGGCATATCTCCTAACAGTTACCTGGGCATATCGCCTAACAGTTACCTGGGCATATCTCCTAACAGTTACCTGGGCATATCTCCTAACAGTTACCTGGGCATATCTCCTAACAGTTACCCCAACAGTTACCTGGGCATATTGCCTAACAGTTTCCCTAACAGTTACCTGGGCATATCTCCTAACAGTTACCTGGGCATATCTCCTAACAGTTACCCCAACAGTTACCTGGGCATATTGCCTAACAGTTTCCCTAACAGTTACCTGGGCATATCTCCTAACAGTTACCTGGGCATATCTCATAACAGTTACCTGGGCATATCTCCTAACAGTTACCTGGGCATATCTCCTAACAGTTTCCCTAACAGTTTCCCTAACAGTTACCTGGGCATATCTCCTAACAGTTACCTGGGCATATCTCCTAACAGTTACCTGGGCATATCTCCTAACAGTTTCCCCAACAGTTACCTGGGCATATCTCCTAACAGTTACCTGGGCATATTGCCTAACAGTTTCCCCAACAGTTACCTGGGCATATCTCCTAACAGTTACCTGGGCATATCTCCTAACAGTTACCTGGCCATATCTCCTAACAGTTTCCCCAACAGTTACCTGGGCATATCTCCTAACAGTTACCTGGGCATATCTCCTAACAGTTTCCCCAACCATTACCTGGGCATATCTCCTAACAGTTTCCCCAACAGTTACCTGGGCATATCTCCTAACAGTTTCCCCAACAGTTACCTGGGCATATCTCCTAATAGTTACCTGGGCATATCGCCTAACAGTTACCTGGGCACATCTCCTAACAGTTACCTGGGCATATTGCCTAACAGTTTCCCTAACAGTTACCTGGGTATATTGCCTAACAGTTTCCCCAACAGTTACCTGGGCATATCTCCTAACAGTTTCCCCAACAGTTACCTGGGCATATCTCCTAACAGTTACCTGGGCATATCTCCTAACAGTTACCTGGGCATATCTCATAACAGTTACCTGGGCATATCTCCTAACAGTTACCTGGGCATATCTCCTAACAGTTACCTGGGCATATCTCCTAACAGTTACCTGGGGATATCTCCTAACAGTTACCTGGGCATATCTCATAACAGTTACCTGGGCATATCTCCTAACAGTTACCTGGGCATATCTCCTAACAGTTACCTGGGCATATCTCCTAACAGTTACCTGGGGATATCTCCTAACAGTTACCTGGGCATATCTCATAACAGTTACCTGGGCATATCTCCTAACAGTTACCTGGGCATATCTCCTAACAGTTTCCCTAACAGTTACCTGGGCATATCTCCTAACAGTTACCCCAACAGTTACCTGGGCATATCTCCTAACAGTTACCTGGGCATATCTCCTAACAGTTTCCCTAACAGTTACCTGGGCATATTTCCTAACAGTTACCCCAACAGTTACCTGGGCATATCTCCTAACAGTTACCTGGGCATATCTCCTAACAGTTTCCCTAACAGTTACCTGGGCATATCTCCTAACAGTTACCCCAACAGTTACCTGGGCATATCTCCTAACAGTTACCTGGGCATATCTCCTAACAGTTTCCCTAACAGTTACCTGGGCATATCTCCTAACAGTTTCCCCAACAGTTACCTGGGCATATATCCTAACAGTTTCCCCAACAGTTACCTGGGCATATCTCCTAACAGTTACCTGGGCATATTGCCTAACAGTTTCCCCAACAGTTACCTGGGCATATCTCCTAACAGTTACCTGGCCATATCTCCTAACAGTTTCCCCAACAGTTACCTGGGCATATTTCCTAACAGTTACCCCAACAGTTACCTGGGCATATCTCCTAACAGTTACCTGGGCATATCTCCTAACAGTTTCCCTAACAGTTACCTGGGCATATCTCCTAACAGTTACCCCAACAGTTACCTGGGCATATCTCCTAACAGTTACCTGGGCATATCTCCTAACAGTTTCCCTAACAGTTACCTGGGCATATCTCCTAACAGTTTCCCCAACAGTTACCTGGGCATATATCCTAACAGTTTCCCCAACAGTTACCTGGGCATATCTCCTAACAGTTACCTGGGCATATTGCCTAACAGTTTCCCCAACAGTTACCTGGGCATATCTCCTAACAGTTACCTGGCCATATCTCCTAACAGTTTCCCCAACAGTTACCTGGGCATATCTCCTAACAGTTTCCCTAACAGTTTCCCTAACAGTTTCCCTAACAGTTACCTGGGCATATCTCCTAACAGTTACCTGGGCATATCTCCTAACAGTTACCTGGGCATATCTCCTAACAGTTACCTGGGCATATCTCCTAACAGTTACCTGGGCATATCGCCTAACAGTTACCTGGGCATATCTCCTAACAGTTACCTGGGCATATCTCCTAACAGTTACCTGGGCATATCTCCTAACAGTTACCCCAACAGTTACCTGGGCATATTGCCTAACAGTTTCCCTAACAGTTACCTGGGCATATCTCCTAACAGTTACCTGGGCATATCTCCTAACAGTTACCCCAACAGTTACCTGGGCATATTGCCTAACAGTTTCCCTAACAGTTACCTGGGCATATCTCCTAACAGTTACCTGGGCATATCTCCTAACAGTTACCTGGGCATATCTCATAACAGTTACCTGGGCATATCTCCTAACAGTTACCTGGGCATATCTCCTAACAGTTTCCCTAACAGTTTCCCTAACAGTTACCTGGGCATATCTCCTAACAGTTACCTGGGCATATCTCCTAACAGTTACCTGGGCATATCTCCTAACAGTTACCTGGGCATATCTCCTAACAGTTACCTGGGCATATCTCATAACAGTTACCTGGGCATATCTCCTAACAGTTACCTGGGCATATCTCCTAACAGTTTCCCTAACAGTTTCCCTAACAGTTACCTGGGCATATCTCCTAACAGTTACCTGGGCATATCTCCTAACAGTTACCTGGGCATATCTCCTAACAGTTTCCCCAACAGTTACCTGGGCATATCTCCTAACAGTTACCTGGGCATATTGCCTAACAGTTTCCCCAACAGTTACCTGGGCATATCTCCTAACAGTTACCTGGGCATATCTCCTAACAGTTACCTGGCCATATCTCCTAACAGTTTCCCCAACAGTTACCTGGGCATATCTCCTAACAGTTACCTGGGCATATCTCCTAACAGTTTCCCCAACCATTACCTGGGCATATCTCCTAACAGTTTCCCCAACAGTTACCTGGGCATATCTCCTAACAGTTTCCCCAACAGTTACCTGGGCATATCTCCTAATAGTTACCTGGGCATATCGCCTAACAGTTACCTGGGCACATCTCCTAACAGTTACCTGGGCATATTGCCTAACAGTTTCCCTAACAGTTACCTGGGTATATTGCCTAACAGTTTCCCCAACAGTTACCTGGGCATATCTCCTAACAGTTTCCCCAACAGTTACCTGGGCATATCTCCTAACAGTTACCTGGGCATATCTCCTAACAGTTACCTGGGCATATCTCATAACAGTTACCTGGGCATATCTCCTAACAGTTACCTGGGCATATCTCCTAACAGTTACCTGGGCATATCTCCTAACAGTTACCTGGGGATATCTCCTAACAGTTACCTGGGCATATCTCATAACAGTTACCTGGGCATATCTCCTAACAGTTACCTGGGCATATCTCCTAACAGTTACCTGGGCATATCTCCTAACAGTTACCTGGGGATATCTCCTAACAGTTACCTGGGCATATCTCATAACAGTTACCTGGGCATATCTCCTAACAGTTACCTGGGCATATCTCCTAACAGTTTCCCTAACAGTTACCTGGGCATATCTCCTAACAGTTACCCCAACAGTTACCTGGGCATATCTCCTAACAGTTACCTGGGCATATCTCCTAACAGTTTCCCTAACAGTTACCTGGGCATATTTCCTAACAGTTACCCCAACAGTTACCTGGGCATATCTCCTAACAGTTACCTGGGCATATCTCCTAACAGTTACCCCAACAGTTACCTGGGCATATCTCCTAACAGTTACCTGGGCATATCTCCTAACAGTTTCCCTAACAGTTACCTGGGCATATCTCCTAACAGTTACCCCAACAGTTACCTGGGCATATCTCCTAACAGTTACCTGGGCATATCTCCTAACAGTTTCCCTAACAGTTACCTGGGCATATCTCCTAACAGTTACCCCAACAGTTACCTGGGCATATCTCCTAACAGTTACCTGGGCATATCTCCTAACAGTTTCCCTAACAGTTACCTGGGCATATCTCCTAACAGTTACCCCAACAGTTACCTGGGCATATCTCCTAACAGTTACCTGGGCATATCTCCTAACAGTTACCCCAACAGTTACCTGGGCATATCTCCTAACAGTTACCTGGGCATATCTCCTAACAGTTTCCCTAACAGTTACCTGGGCATATCTCCTAACAGTTACCCCAACAGTTACCTGGGCATATCTCCTAACAGTTACCTGGGCATATCTCCTAACAGTTTCCCTAACAGTTACCTGGGCATATCTCCTAACAGTTTCCCCAACAGTTACCTGGGCATATATCCTAACAGTTTCCCCAACAGTTACCTGGGCATATCTCCTAACAGTTACCTGGGCATATCTCCTAACAGTTACCTGGGCATATCTCCTAACAGTTACCTGGCCATATCTCCTAACAGTTTCCCCAACAGTTACCTGGGCATATCTCCTAACAGTTTCCCTAACAGTTTCCCTAACAGTTTCCCTAACAGTTACCTGGGCATATCTCCTAACAGTTACCTGGGCATATCTCCTAACAGTTACCTGGGCATATCTCCTAACAGTTACCTGGGCATATCTCCTAACAGTTACCTGGGCATATCGCCTAACAGTTACCTGGGCATATCTCCTAACAGTTACCTGGGCATATCTCCTAACAGTTACCTGGGCATATCTCCTAACAGTTACCCCAACAGTTACCTGGGCATATTGCCTAACAGTTTCCCTAACAGTTACCTGGGCATATCTCCTAACAGTTACCTGGGCATATCTCCTAACAGTTACCCCAACAGTTACCTGGGCATATTGCCTAACAGTTTCCCTAACAGTTACCTGGGCATATCTCCTAACAGTTACCTGGGCATATCTCATAACAGTTACCTGGGCATATCTCCTAACAGTTACCTGGGCATATCTCCTAACAGTTTCCCTAAAAGTTTCCCTAACAGTTACCTGGGCATATCTCCTAACAGTTACCTGGGCATATCTCCTAACAGTTACCTGGGCATATCTCCTAACAGTTACCTGGGCATATCTCCTAACAGTTACCTGGGCATATCTCCTAACAGTTTCCCCAACCATTACCTGGACATATCTCCTAACAGTTTCCCCAACAGTTACCTGGGCATATCTCCTAACAGTTTCCCCAACAGTTACCTGGGCATATCTCCTAACAGTTACCTGGGCATATTGCCTAACAGTTTCCCCAACAGTTACCTGGGCATATCTCCTAACAGTTACCTGGGCATATCTCCTAACAGTTACCTGGGCATATCTCCTAACAGTTACCTGGGCATATCTCCTAACAGTTACCTGGGCATATCTCATAACAGTTACCTGGGCATATCTCCTAACAGTTGCCTTGGCATATCTCCTAACAGTTACCTGGGCATATCTCCCAACAGTTACCTAGGCATATCTCCTAACAGTTTCCCTAACAGTTACCTGGGCATATCTCCTAACAGTTACCCCAACAGTTACCTGGGCATATCTCCTAACAGTTACCTGGGCATATCTCCTAACAGTTTCCCTAACAGTTACCTGGGCATATTTCCTAACAGTTACCCCAACAGTTACCTGGGCATATCTCCTAACAGTTACCTGGGCATATCTCCTAACAGTTTCCCTAACAGTTACCTGGGCATATCTCCTAACAGTTACCCCAACAGTTACCTGGGCATATCTCCTAACAGTTACCTGGGCATATCTCCTAACAGTTTCCCTAACAGTTACCTGGGCATATCTCCTAACAGTTTCCCCAACAGTTACCTGGGCATATATCCTAACAGTTTCCCCAACAGTTACCTGGGCATATCTCCTAACAGTTTCCCTAACAGTTTCCCTAACAGTTTCCCTAACAGTTACCTGGGCATATCTCCCAACAGTTACCTGGGCATATCGCCCAACAGTTACCTGGGCATATCTCCTAACAGTTACCTGGGCATATCTCCTAACAGTTACCTGGGCATATTGCCTAACAGTTTCCCTAACAGTTACCTGGGCATATCTCCTAACAGTTACCTGGGCATATCTCCTAACAGTTACCTGGGCATATTGCCTAACAGTTTCCCTAACAGTTACCTGGGCATATCTCCTAACAGTTACCTGGGCATATCTCCTAACAGTTACCCCAACAGTTACCTGGGCATATCTCCTAACAGTTACCTGGGCATATCTCCTAACAGTTACCTGGGCATATCTCCTAACAGTTACCTGGGCATATCTCCTAACAGTTACCTGGCCATATCTCCTAACAGTTTCCCCAACAGTTACCTGGGCATATCTCCTAACAGTTACCTGGGCATATCTCCTAACAGTTTCCCCAACCATTACCTGGGCATATCTCCTAACAGTTTCCCCAACAGTTACCTGGGCATATCTCCTAACAGTTTCCCCAACAGTTACCTGGGCATATCTCCTAATAGTTACCTGGGCATATCGCCTAACAGTTACCTGGGCATATCTCCTAACAGTTACCTGGGCATATTGCCTAACAGTTTCCCTAACAGTTACCTGGGTATATTGCCTAACAGTTTCCCCAACAGTTACCTGGGCATATCTCCTAACAGTTTCCCCAACAGTTACCTGGGCATATCTCCTAACAGTTACATGGGCATATCTCCTAACAGTTACCTGGGCATATCTCCTAACAGTTACCTGGGCATATCTCCTAACAGTTACCTGGGGATATCTCCTAACAGTTACCTGGGCATATCTCATAACAGTTACCTGGGCATATCTCCTAACAGTTACCTGGGCATATCTCCTAACAGTTTCCCTAACAGTTACCTGGGCATATCTCCTAACAGTTACCCCAACAGTTACCTGGGCATATCTCCTAACAGTTACCTGGGCATATCTCCTAACAGTTTCCCTAACAGTTACCTGGGCATATTTCCTAACAGTTACCCCAACAGTTACCTGGGCATATCTCCTAACAGTTACCTGGGCATATCTCCTAACAGTTTCCCTAACAGTTACCTGGGCATATCTCCTAACAGTTACCCCAACAGTTACCTGGGCATATCTCCTAACAGTTACCTGGGCATATCTCCTAACAGTTTCCCTAACAGTTACCTGGGCATATCTCCTAACAGTTTCCCCAACAGTTACCTGGGCATATATCCTAACAGTTTCCCCAACAGTTACCTGGGCATATCTCCTAACAGTTACCTGGGCATATTGCCTAACAGTTTCCCCAACAGTTACCTGGGCATATCTCCTAACAGTTACCTGGCCATATCTCCTAACAGTTTCCCCAACAGTTACCTGGGCATATCTCCTAACAGTTTCCCTAACAGTTTCCCTAACAGTTTCCCTAACAGTTACCTGGGCATATCTCCTAACAGTTACCTGGGCATATCTCCTAACAGTTACCTGGGCATATCTCCTAACAGTTACCTGGGCATATCTCCTAACAGTTACCTGGGCATATCGCCTAACAGTTACCTGGGCATATCTCCTAACAGTTACCTGGGCATATCTCCTAACAGTTACCTGGGCATATCTCCTAACAGTTACCCCAACAGTTACCTGGGCATATTGCCTAACAGTTTCCCTAACAGTTACCTGGGCATATCTCCTAACAGTTACCTGGGCATATCTCCTAACAGTTACCCCAACAGTTACCTGGGCATATTGCCTAACAGTTTCCCTAACAGTTACCTGGGCATATCTCCTAACAGTTACCTGGGCATATCTCATAACAGTTACCTGGGCATATCTCCTAACAGTTACCTGGGCATATCTCCTAACAGTTTCCCTAACAGTTTCCCTAACAGTTACCTGGGCATATCTCCTAACAGTTACCTGGGCATATCTCCTAACAGTTACCTGGGCATATCTCCTAACAGTTTCCCCAACAGTTACCTGGGCATATCTCCTAACAGTTACCTGGGCATATTGCCTAACAGTTTCCCCAACAGTTACCTGGGCATATCTCCTAACAGTTACCTGGGCATATCTCCTAACAGTTACCTGGCCATATCTCCTAACAGTTTCCCCAACAGTTACCTGGGCATATCTCCTAACAGTTACCTGGGCATATCTCCTAACAGTTTCCCCAACCATTACCTGGGCATATCTCCTAACAGTTTCCCCAACAGTTACCTGGGCATATCTCCTAACAGTTTCCCCAACAGTTACCTGGGCATATCTCCTAATAGTTACCTGGGCATATCGCCTAACAGTTACCTGGGCACATCTCCTAACAGTTACCTGGGCATATTGCCTAACAGTTTCCCTAACAGTTACCTGGGTATATTGCCTAACAGTTTCCCCAACAGTTACCTGGGCATATCTCCTAACAGTTTCCCCAACAGTTACCTGGGCATATCTCCTAACAGTTACCTGGGCATATCTCCTAACAGTTACCTGGGCATATCTCATAACAGTTACCTGGGCATATCTCCTAACAGTTACCTGGGCATATCTCCTAACAGTTACCTGGGCATATCTCCTAACAGTTACCTGGGGATATCTCCTAACAGTTACCTGGGCATATCTCATAACAGTTACCTGGGCATATCTCCTAACAGTTACCTGGGCATATCTCCTAACAGTTTCCCTAACAGTTACCTGGGCATATCTCCTAACAGTTACCCCAACAGTTACCTGGGCATATCTCCTAACAGTTACCTGGGCATATCTCCTAACAGTTTCCCTAACAGTTACCTGGGCATATTTCCTAACAGTTACCCCAACAGTTACCTGGGCATATCTCCTAACAGTTACCTGGGCATATCTCCTAACAGTTTCCCTAACAGTTACCTGGGCATATCTCCTAACAGTTACCCCAACAGTTACCTGGGCATATCTCCTAACAGTTACCTGGGCATATCTCCTAACAGTTACCCCAACAGTTACCTGGGCATATCTCCTAACAGTTACCTGGGCATATCTCCTAACAGTTTCCCTAACAGTTACCTGGGCATATCTCCTAACAGTTTCCCCAACAGTTACCTGGGCATATATCCTAACAGTTTCCCCAACAGTTACCTGGGCATATCTCCTAACAGTTACCTGGGCATATTGCCTAACAGTTTCCCCAACAGTTACCTGGGCATATCTCCTAACAGTTACCTGGCCATATCTCCTAACAGTTTCCCCAACAGTTACCTGGGCATATTTCCTAACAGTTACCCCAACAGTTACCTGGGCATATCTCCTAACAGTTACCTGGGCATATCTCCTAACAGTTTCCCTAACAGTTACCTGGGCATATCTCCTAACAGTTACCCCAACAGTTACCTGGGCATATCTCCTAACAGTTACCTGGGCATATCTCCTAACAGTTTCCCTAACAGTTACCTGGGCATATCTCCTAACAGTTTCCCCAACAGTTACCTGGGCATATATCCTAACAGTTTCCCCAACAGTTACCTGGGCATATCTCCTAACAGTTACCTGGGCATATTGCCTAACAGTTTCCCCAACAGTTACCTGGGCATATCTCCTAACAGTTACCTGGCCATATCTCCTAACAGTTTCCCCAACAGTTACCTGGGCATATCTCCTAACAGTTTCCCTAACAGTTTCCCTAACAGTTTCCCTAACAGTTACCTGGGCATATCTCCTAACAGTTACCTGGGCATATCTCCTAACAGTTACCTGGGCATATCTCCTAACAGTTACCTGGGCATATCTCCTAACAGTTACCTGGGCATATCGCCTAACAGTTACCTGGGCATATCTCCTAACAGTTACCTGGGCATATCTCCTAACAGTTACCTGGGCATATCTCCTAACAGTTACCCCAACAGTTACCTGGGCATATTGCCTAACAGTTTCCCTAACAGTTACCTGGGCATATCTCCTAACAGTTACCTGGGCATATCTCCTAACAGTTACCCCAACAGTTACCTGGGCATATTGCCTAACAGTTTCCCTAACAGTTACCTGGGCATATCTCCTAACAGTTACCTGGGCATATCTCATAACAGTTACCTGGGCATATCTCCTAACAGTTACCTGGGCATATCTCCTAACAGTTTCCCTAACAGTTACCTGGGCATATCTCCTAACAGTTACCTGGGCATATCTCCTAACAGTTACCTGGGCATATCTCCTAACAGTTACCTGGGCATATCTCCTAACAGTTACCTGGGCATATCTCCTAACAGTTTCCCCAACCATTACCTGGACATATCTCCTAACAGTTTCCCCAACAGTTACCTGGGCATATCTCCTAACAGTTTCCCCAACAGTTACCTGGGCATATCTCCTAACAGTTACCTGGGCATATTGCCTAACAGTTTCCCCAACAGTTACCTGGGCATATCTCCTAACAGTTACCTGGGCATATCTCCTAACAGTTACCTGGGCATATCTCCTAACAGTTACCTGGGCATATCTCCTAACAGTTACCTGGGCATATCTCCTAACAGTTACCTGGGCATATCTCATAACAGTTACCTGGGCATATCTCCTAACAGTTACCTGGGCATATCTCCTAACAGTTTCCCTAACAGTTACCTGGGCATATCTCCTAACAGTTACCCCAACAGTTACCTGGGCATATCTCCTAACAGTTACCTGGGCATATCTCCTAACAGTTTCCCTAACAGTTACCTGGGCATATTTCCTAACAGTTACCCCAACAGTTACCTGGGCATATCTCCTAACAGTTACCTGGGCATATCTCCTAACAGTTTCCCTAACAGTTACCTGGGCATATCTCCTAACAGTTACCCCAACAGTTACCTGGGCATATCTCCTAACAGTTACCTGGGCATATCTCCTAACAGTTTCCCTAACAGTTACCTGGGCATATCTCCTAACAGTTTCCCCAACAGTTACCTGGGCATATATCCTAACAGTTTCCCCAACAGTTACCTGGGCATATCTCCTAACAGTTTCCCTAACAGTTTCCCTAACAGTTTCCCTAACAGTTACCTGGGCATATCTCCTAACAGTTACCTGGGCATATCGCCCAACAGTTACCTGGGCATATCTCCTAACAGTTACCTGGGCATATCTCCTAACAGTTACCTGGGCATATTGCCTAACAGTTTCCCTAACAGTTACCTGGGCATATCTCCTAACAGTTACCTGGGCATATCTCCTAACAGTTACCCCAACAGTTACCTGGGCATATCTCCTAACAGTTACCTGGGCATATCTCCTAACAGTTACCTGGGCATATCTCCTAACAGTTACCTGGGCATATTGCCTAACTGTTTCCCTAACAGTTACCTGGGCATATCTCCTAACAGTTACCTGGGCATATCTCCTAACAGTTACCTGGGCATATTGCCTAACAGTTACCTGGGCATATCTCCTAACAGTTTCCCCAACAGTTACCTGGGCATATCTCCTAACAGTTTCCCCAACCATTACCTGGGCATATCTCCTAACAGTTTCCCCAACAGTTACCTAGGCATATCTCCTAACAGTTTCCCCAACAGTTACCTGGGCATATCTCCTAACAGTTACCTGGGCATATCTCCTAACAGTTACCTGGGCATATTGCCTAACAGTTTCCCCAACAGTTACCTGGGCATATCTCCTAACAGTTACCTGGGCATATCTCCTAACAGTTACCTGGGCATATCGCCTAACAGTTTCCCCAACAGTTACCTGGGCATATCTCCTAACAGTTTCCCCAACAGTTACCTGGGCATATCTCCTAACAGTTTCCCCAACAGTTACCTGGGCATATCTCCTAACAGTTACCTGGGCATATCTCCTAACAGTTACCTGGGCATATTGCCTAACAGTTACCTGGGCATATCTCCTAACAGTTACCTGGGCATATCTCCTAACAGTTTCCCTAACAGTTACCTGGGCATATCTCCTAACAGTTACCCCAACAGTTACCTGGGCATATCTCCTAACAGTTACCTGGGCATATTGCCTAACAGTTTCCCCAACAGTTACCTGGGCATATCTCCTAACAGTTACCTGGGCATATTGCCTAACAGTTTCCCAAACAGTTACCTGGGCATATCTCCTAACAGTTACCTGGGCATATCTCCTAACAGTTTCCCTAACAGTTACCTGGGCATATCTCCTAACAGTTTCCCCAACAGTTACCTGGGCATATATCCTAACAGTTTCCCCAACAGTTACCTGGGCATATCTCCTAACAGTTTCCCTAACAGTTTCCCTAACAGTTACCTGGGCATATCTCCTAACAGTTACCTGGGCATATCGCCCAACAGTTACCTGGGCATATCTCCTAACAGTTACCTGGGCATATCTCCTAACAGTTACCTGGGCATATTGCCTAACAGTTTCCCTAACAGTTACCTGGGCATATCTCCTAACAGTTACCTGGGCATATCTCCTAACAGTTACCCCAACAGTTACCTGGGCATATCTCCTAACAGTTACCTGGGCATATCTCCTAACAGTTACCTGGGCATATCTCCTAACAGTTACCTGGGCATATTGCCTAACAGTTTCCCTAACAGTTACCTGGGCATATCTCCTAACAGTTACCTGGGCATATCTCCTAACAGTTACCTGGGCATATTGCCTAACAGTTACCTGGGCATATCTCCTAACAGTTTCCCCAACAGTTACCTGGGCATATCTCCTAACAGTTTCCCCAACCATTACCTGGGCATATCTCCTAACAGTTTCCCCAACAGTTACCTAGGCATATCTCCTAACAGTTTCCCCAACAGTTACCTGGGCATATCTCCTAACAGTTACCTGGGCATATCTCCTAACAGTTACCTGGGCATATTGCCTAACAGTTTCCCCAACAGTTACCTGGGCATATCTCCTAACAGTTACCTGGGCATATCTCCTAACAGTTACCTGGGCATATCGCCTAACAGTTTCCCCAACAGTTACCTGGGCATATCTCCTAACAGTTTCCCCAACAGTTACCTGGGCATATCTCCTAACAGTTTCCCCAACAGTTACCTGGGCATATCTCCTAACAGTTACCTGGGCATATCTCCTAACAGTTACCTGGGCATATTGCCTAACAGTTACCTGGGCATATCTCCTAACAGTTACCTGGGCATATCTCCTAACAGTTACCTGGGCATATCTCCTAACAGTTACCTGGGCATATCTCCTAACAGTTACCTGGGCATATCTCCTAACAGTTACCTGGGCATATCGCCTAACAGTTACCTGGGCATATCTCCCAACAGTTACCTGGGCATATCTCCTAACAGTTACCTGGTCATATCTCCTAACAGTTACCTGGGCATATTGCCTAACAGTTACCTGGGCATATCTCCTAACAGTTTCCCCAACAGTTACCTGGGCATATCTCCTAACAGTTTCCCCAACCATTACCTGGGCATATCTCCTAACAGTTTCCCCAACAGTTACCTGGGCATATCTCCTAACAGTTTCCCCAACAGTTACCTGGGCATATCTCCTAACAGTTTCCCCAACAGTTACCTGGGCATATCTCCTAACAGTTACCTGGGCATATCTCCTAACAGTTACCTGGGCATATTGCCTAACAGTTTCCCCAACAGTTACCTGGGCATATCTCCTAACAGTTACCTGGGCATATCTCCTAACAGTTTTCCCAACAGTTACCTGGGCATATCTCCTAACAGTTTCCCCAACAGTTACCTGGGCATATCTCCTAACAGTTTCCCTAACAGTTACCTGGGCATATCTCCTAACAGTTACCTGGGCATATCGCCTAACAGTTACCTGGGCATATCTCCTAACAGTTACCTGGGCATATTGCCTAACAGTTTCCCTAACAGTTACCTGGGCATATTGCCTAACAGTTTCCCCAACAGTTACCTGGGCATATCTCCTAACAGTTACATGGGCATATCTCCTAACAGTTACCTGGGCATATCTCCTAACAGTTACCTGGGCATATCTCATAACAGTTACCTGGGCATATCTCCTAACAGTTACCTGGGCATATCTCCTAACAGTTACCTGGGCATATCTCCTAACAGTTACCTGGGCATATCTCCTAACAGTTACCTTGGCATATCTCCTAACAGTTACCTGGGCATATCTCATAACAGTTACCTGGGCATATCTCCTAACAGTTACCTGGGCATATCTCCTAACAGTTTCCCTAACAGTTACCTGGGCATATCTCCTAACAGTTACCCCAACAGTTACCTGGGCATATCTCCTAACAGTTACCTGGGCATATCTCCTAACAGTTTCCCTAACAGTTACCTGGGCATATTTCCTAACAGTTACCCCAACAGTTACCTGGGCATATCTCCTAACAGTTTCCCTAACAGTTACCTGGGCATATCTCCTAACAGTTACCCCAACAGTTACCTGGGCATATCTCCTAACAGTTACCTGGGCATATTGCCTAACAGTTTCCCCAACAGTTACCTGGGCATATCTCCTAACAGTTACCTGGGCATATTGCCTAACAGTTTCCCCAACAGTTACCTGGGCATATCTCCCAACAGTTACCTGGACATATCTCCTAACAGTTTCCCTAACAGTTTCCCTAACAGTTACCTGGGCATATCTCCTAACAGTTACCTGGGCATATCTCCTAACAGTTACCTGGGCATATCTCCTAACAGTTACCTGGGCATATCTCCTAACAGTTACCTGGGCATATCGCCTAACAGTTACCTGGGCATATCTCCTAACAGTTACCTGGGCATATCTCCTAACAGTTACCTGGGCATATCTCCTAACAGTTACCTGGGCATATCTCCTAACAGTTACCTGGGCATATTGCCTAACAGTTTCCCTAACAGTTACCTGGGCATATCTCCTAACAGTTACCTGGGCATATCTCCTAACAGTTACCTGGGCATATTGCCTAACAGTTACCTGGGCATATCTCCTAACAGTTTCCCCAACAGTTACCTGGGCATATCTCCTAGCAGTTTCCCCAACCATTACCTGGGCATATCTCCTAACAGTTTCCCCAACAGTTACCTGGACATATCTCCTAACAGTTACCTGAGCATATCTCCTAACAGTTTTCCCAACAGTTACCTGGGCATATCTCCTAACAGTTTCCCCAACAGTTACCTGGGCATATCTCCTAACAGTTTCCCTAACAGTTACCTGGGCATATCTCCTAACAGTTACCTGGGCATATCTCCTAACAGTTACCTGGGCATATCGCCTAACAGTTTCCCCAACAGTTACCTGGGCATATCTCCTAACAGTTACCTGGGCATATCTCCTAACAGTTTCCCTAACAGTTACCTGGGCATATCTCCTAACAGTTACCTGGGCATATCTCCTAACAGTTACCTGGGCATATCTCCTAACAGTTTCCCCAACAGTTACCTGGGCATATCTCCTAACAGTTTCCCCAACAGTTACCTGGGCATATCTCCTAACAGTTACCTGGGCATATCGCCTAACAGTTACCTGGGCATATCTCCTAACAGTTACCTGGGCATATTGCCTAACAGTTTCCCTAACAGTTACCTGGGCATATTGCCTAACAGTTTCCCCAACAGTTACCTGGGCATATCTCCTAACAGTTACCTGGGCATATCTCCTAACAGTTACCTGGGCATATCTCCTAACAGTTTCCCTAACAGTTACCTGGGCATATCTCCACACAGTTACCTGGGCATATCTCCTAACAGTTACCTGGGCATATCTCCTAACAGTTACCTGGGCATATCTCCTAACAGTTACCTGGGCATATCGCCTAACAGTTTCCCCAACAGTTACCTGGGCATATTGCCTAACAGTTACCTAGGCATATCTTCTAACAATTACCTGGGCATATCTCCTAACAGTTTCCCCAACAGTTACCTGGGCATATCTCCTGACAGTTACCTGGGCATATCTTCTAACAATTACCTGGGCATATCTCCATACAGTTTCCCCAACAGTTACCTGGGCATATTGCCTAACAGTTTCCCCAACAGTTACCTGGGCATATCGCCTCAAGTTTCCGATAACAAGCAGATCAGAAACGTCGTCACTAAGATTCCACTCAACAAGCTCATCGTAGAAACAGATGCTCCTTTCTTTGTGCCGAATGAGGTTTGAGTGTAAATATAAATATAAAAGTTGAATAGTAATGTATCAATTATACATAATGTTTAAATTATAAACATATATAACATATATAAGTCGTTCGATCAGTTCATTAGTGAGTGAACGGATGTGTGAGTGCTTTAAAGCGTACCCGTATTCTTTAATAGTTTCGGCTATATCCACACACGATTTCAGAATCGCGAAAGTGTTCTAGATAAGAATTCAAAGCATAACGGACATCCCGGCTACGCATTGACCGTATGCCGTGAGATTGCTAGCCTTAAAGGCCAACCCACCGGCGTTGTAGCGAAACAACTGATTCTAAACGTCTCCGATTTCTACAACTTCGGACCAAATTACTCGAAACTCTCTTAACAAAACGTTTTCCTAATCTCCATATACAGAATATTTATAATGCCCTTACTTAGTGCTTAATTCTTTCAAACTATTTTTGGATACACTAATGTGATTCATATAAGTATTTGTACTGTTAATATGTATTCAACAATGAATAATATCCAACATTATATAATATAATGATCATTTAAATTTAATAAATAAATATACTGATATATATATATACAAATATATTATATTTATGTTTCGTATCTTACAATAATAAATATTATAATAAAGATCTGTTTTCTTTAATAAATAACACCAAAATATATTAATTTATATATAAATGTTAATGGAATTTTTGTAGTACCTATTTTGAACTAATGATTAATTATTGTAATTTTAAAATTTCTTTTAAGTATAAAATCTAACATTGTACATATGGTTTTATATAATAATATTCAAATGTAATAAAAAAAACAGTTATGAAACTATTGACGATATTTGGTATTAATTAATCCTGTAATATAATTTAACATAAATTATTTTATATATGAGAAAAATATTTATTAACTTTATAAAATTATAATTGATTTAAAAGGTAATAAAATGTTATAGTATATCTACTTTTTTATTAGACTGAATATAATTGAGAGTAGTATCTTTGAGTGCAATAACTTAGGAAATAATTAGAACAATAATTTTGGGAATAGTTACCTATAGGTAATGTTTCCTATAAGTTACCTATAGTATACCTATAGGGAACATAACTTAGAGAACAATGATATAGTGAACAGTTACTTGATAATAATAACTTAGAAATGTGATAACAATACATCGCAGAAGGAGATATTTCAATCAACCTAGGATAGTGTAAGTGATAATAAGTTTAAATCATAGAAGAAACTATACAAGAATTGAAAACTGGCAATATAATATCTATAACTTCAATTATTTATCACGATGATATATATTAATCTAATTACTGTATATTGTATTTGAATATTCTAAATTTATAAATCGTAGATCTAATAATTAAATATGCGAGTATAGTTATCAGAATAAGTATGTACATTGTACATTGTACATTGTACAATGTACAATGTACATCTTTCAAGTTGTACATTAATTACGTTTTATTTATGTTTTATGAATGAAAAACTATAGTTATGGTTATTACCTATATTACAAAATAAAACATTCATTTAATTCATCATGTTATTTTGATTTGTAATATGTATACATAAAACAGATATTTAACAAGTTATTATCATAATGGAAACTTTATAACTAATAATAATGTATAATGTGGAGAGTAATCGAACTGCTAAATTTTTGCAGTATGATGCTGGTGGTATTAAATAAAGATTCATATAAATCTGTAAAATAAATATAATATCGAAAATTAAATTGAGATAGTGCAAGGTCTGCATTACTTTTATAATAACTCATTATTACTAATTATTAAAGTATTAAATTAATAATCAAATAAAAATAATTATGCAAATAGTTTGATACTTTAGATATAATATATATAATTATAATTAAATGTTCATTCGAATTTAAATAATTGAGAAATTCTGATAAATATCCGAATATAATTGTTATTATAATATACATATATATATATATGTTTATAATAAATTAAACATTATGTATAATTGATACATTACTATTCAACTTTAATATTTATATACATATTAATATACATATACATATATATATATATATATATATATATATATATATATATATATATATTCTAGATAGTGTTTATCAAAAACTATCTATAATGTTAATTACTCTTATCATGCAATTAAGTTAATTATTTTAAAATTCAATTAATTTAATTTTTCGTTTTGTTATGTTGTTTATACCAATATATGCAAATATTATATACATTTATATATTAAATGACGAAATTATGCGTTATATAGATCCGTATAGAAAAATATTAAATACTATTAATTATTGTTTGTTTATGTAATGTAACATCTACATGCCGATTTACCCAGGCATATCAACATCAAAGTAGCGGAAGTATGGACCTGGAATAACAGGTAAACCGATCTTGCTATAGCTAGATCTGGGAAGTTGTTTGCGAAACGGATCTCACATTATCCAGCTAGTTGATCAATAGCTTAGACGATTTTAATTGGTTACATATAGTTAATAGTAAATAAAATTGGTTATCGGATATAGTATAGTATTTTATTAAAATAATAATTCATGCATAAACATCCCAAACGAAGTAAATCTCTTATGTTGTATATTTTGTAAATATGATATTAGTAGTCTTATAGTGATTGAAACAATAAGGGATCAGAAAATGTTTTCGATATTTGTTAATCATGAATATATTGAATTATTTCTAAAAAATATAATATATTTATGCTATATGGTAACTAAGTAAACAATAAATAAAAAATGAATATAATTAAATTTGTATAAATTATCTCTACTATAGATATATAAGTTATTATTGTATTTGATATTTGTTTATATATAATATATAATACTATGCTGTTATTTATGTATATTGTACAGTGTACACTGTACACTCCATAATCTTACAGAATATTATCAAAATTATAATTATTAATTGAGATATAATTAATATTATTTAAGATATTTATTAGAATGAAGTATTATAAATAAAAAATAATAAATTAAATAATCACATATAATGTAATGAAATATAAGGATATATGTTATATTTTTTATAAAGAAATATTTCAAAGGTAAATTTTGAATAATGTTATTAATATATAGTCATATATGTATTTGCTATAAAGAACATATATTTGAAGTAAGGTTAAAGTATTAAATATATATTTAATACGATCTAATATTAATTGTATAACAAATTTATTTGAAACTATTTAAATTGTTAAGTAAATGTGTTTTATATGATTTATGTAGTATATCAGTATTACATGTACAACTACTATATATTATAATGTACTATATATTTTAATTGTTACTAATTTATATCAAAATAAGTGTATTTTCATAATATAGATTTATTTTTGTTTAGTTATTTTTTATTTAATTCTAAATTATAATTTGTTATATAATATATATATATGCTTAATATATATATATATATATATATATATATATATAAATATATATATATATATGCAATACATGTATAGATAATAGAATATAATCATAATAAATGTATTTAAAGGTTTACATTACTTTAAAACATATTTTATTTTAGCTATATGTATTACAAATAATTTTAATGCACTATATCCAAGATTATAACTTTTGATAAATAAACAACTTTTTAACACAGATTTTTGCGGTTACCTTATATAATGGTAAAACAATTACTTACAAATGGGTTCATATATTGAATTAATTATTCGATAATAAGTATAGCTATGTTATATACAGTATATATATATATATATATATATATATAAACATTTTATATAATATATATCTATATTTTATGTGCCTATATATACCTATATTATTATAAATTTATAATAATTAATATTTTTAATATTATATATGTTTTGTAAATATTTTATTTATATAATGTAAACAGCTTAACATATAATTAATTGATTAGCTATTTTGACATTAGTTTACTTATAATTTATTTGTATTATTAAATTGTTTTTAATATATCAAGTGAAATATTATATATGTTATAGATATCCTATATATATAATACTAAAATGTATAATAATTATAGTCTGTTAATATGTCTTACACATTACTATAATTGCCAATGGTATAATATAACATATATTATATAGAAAGAATATTTTAATTTTAATATTTTATTAAATATGTATATAAAGTAGAATTCGATATTGAAAAATAATATAAAATACTTATTTATGCAAAATAAAAATGAACAGTAAATATTTTAAATTTCGGTCCTATAGGACCGAAATATATTTGATATACCTACATTAAAGAATACCATTTAAATGATTATCGAAGAGAAAATCATAATAAACAAATTTAAAAATGCATTTTTCTGGCTACGATATTGGAATGGAATTTTCCTATATAACAATGCAGTTTTCGCGAGTAATAACAAATTAATTACTTAATAACAATTACCTACATAACGATTAAGTTACATTACAATATATAATTATCACAACAGTGACTTTTCTACAATACCCGTGGAGTATTATTTACGATGATATGATAGAAAGAAAATACATTTTTTATAATTTACAATACTAATTAAAATAATAATATTATATGTTATTATTAATGCTAGAATTCAGTATATTAAATATATACTTTGATGTATGTTAATAATTATTGAAATTGCCATTACGAGCTATTTAAATAATTAAACTCATCGTCTGATAGGATTGACCATGCGATAATTAGATTCTTGAGGATAATTGGAATGTCAGTACTACCCAAGAGATAATATTTAATCTGAATCTGTTTCGCTTCGAGTGTGCAAAGATTGTGGAATCGAACCAAAAGTGTTACTGGTAGACTGTAAATTAGGTAAGTTACAAATTGGAATGTTTTGCTCTCTCTTTATTTTTCTCCATTTTGCACGCCGATTCTTAAACCAAACCTATTTTATTGAAAGTAATATTAATGTATTAATCGCTATATGTTAAATTATATTATATTATAAATTACATCTTTAAAACATATTCAAATATACATAGAATTATTTTCGTAAAATGTATATTTCTATGTAAAATATATTTGTATAGAATTGTATATTACAACACCTAAATAAAGAATAACAGCATTGTATTAACCCTGCTTAATAAACGTAATACTTAATAACTATAGTTATTCATTTATATACATATATGTATGTATATATATATATATAATATTAATATTAATAAATATTTATAAAATATATTTTGGTTTAATATATATATTTATTTATAAATAACACATTTGCACATTCTCTATTCAGTGTATGATATACATATGTTATATGAATATCTGTATATGTTTAAATCGCATATACCGTATTCACACCTGAATAGCCAATGCCGTATTTATTCTTACACCGTACTACGTATCACATTATATATGCATATTATACACATTGCAATATTTGTTATCATACCGTATTAGTATAAACTACCACTTAACGCTCGCCTTACTGGAATTAAGCTATTAAACATTGAAATCTGAGACTTGCGATCTTTTGGTTTAAAGTAAATAATAACTAGCTAAGGAACCTGATCTCCTCCTTACCCCTCGCATGTTTCTCCCCCCCTCTCTCTCTCTCTCTCTCTCTCTCTCTCTCTCTCTCTCTCTCTCTCTCTCTCTCTCTCTCTCTCTCTCTCTCTCTCTCTCTCTCTCTCTCTCTCTCTCTCTCTCTCTCTCTCTCTCTCTCTCTCTCTCTCTCTCTCTCTCTCTCTCTCTCTCTCTCTCTCTCTCTCTCTCTCTCTCTCTCTCTCTCTCTCTCTCTCTCTCTCTCTCTCTCTCTCTCTCTCTCTCTCTCTCTCTCTCTCTCTCTCTCTCTCTCTCATGCTCACATACTCTTTACACTACCAATATATCCCACGTACTCCCTCTCTCTTTATCGGTCACTTTCTCTTTCTAATTCACGCTTAGTCAACTGATTGTTTACTTTTCGGATAAAACAAAATGGCCGGCTTTTAGAGGATTAAATCTCGCCGCCGTTTGATCCGACCTAATGGTCAAGCGATTCAGTAAATCGATATAATCTGTTTACGCCGGTAATGGACTGACCCTACTGGTCAGTAATTTGTGCACAGGGGTCATAGCGTTACCAGCCTGGCGATTCTAATTTTACCTCGACAAGGAAAGCCGATTAAAAAGTACAGACTGCGTTTCGTTGGGATTATTTAAAATGAACTTATCGATATTCGTCGGGCAACAATCACTCACAGTTACTCACTCACAGTTATCCAATCACAGTTACTCACTCAGCGACGATCGGAATGTGACGATATTTCCGATCCAATAATTGAGTTCAAAGTAACCATATATAATTCAAAATAAAGGAACGTAAATAAAACTATGGTATATACTTCGGGCGAGAACTTCATTAACGTGCATAGCGATGTGTATAGTGATGTGTATATAGTGACGTATATAGTGACGTGTATAGTGATGTATATAGTGACGTATATAGTGACGTATATAGTGATGTATATAGTGATGTATATAGTGATGTATATAGTGATGTATATAGTGATGTATATAGTGACGTATATAGTTACGTATATAGTGACGTATATAGTAACGTATATAGTGACGTATATAGTGACGTATATAGTAACGTATATAGTAATGTATATAGTGACGTATATAGTGACTGGTATAGTGACGTATATAGTGATGTATATAGTGACGTATATAGTGACGTGTATATTGACGTATATAGTGACGTATATAGTGACGTATATAGTGATGTATATAGTGATGTGTATATAGTGACGTATATAGTGATGTTTATAGTGATGTATAATGAATAAATTCGATTATAAACTATTGGTATGTTAATACTATTTAAGATGAATTCATAGTTGATTACAACAATGCACTCTTGCTAACCTCGACTCGTTCTTCTTTCAGGTCAACTTTTAGAGCTAACGACTCGCGTAATACTACATCCGGGTAATGTGTCAGGGAGAATGTTCTCTCTAATTCTTCTAGTTGCTCTTCACTGCAATTCACGAAGTTTACGTTTATGATAAAAGCAAAAAGTAATATTAATATAAAATAAGTTTAAGAAACGTTATACGCATTAGTAAAAATAATTCGTGAAATAAAAGAAAGGCCTGATATTAATGACGATACGAGGTTATGATATAATTATAAATATATATCGTTTATATATTATAATTATATATTACACTATATGTATGCAATCGTTATTAAAATACAATATTATATAATAGTCTATATATAGCTTAAACCAGTTATACAAAAATTCTCCCATAATGAAAAGTAGTAATTAACTAATATTATGACTCATTATTGTTGATTATTATGACTCATTATCAATGTTGATCGCGTACGCTACCTGAATATGGTACGGTGTCGCCTCTTCCTCTTGTGGTTAACGATACTCGCCGCCGCCGCTCTGAGTATCTCCACCGGAAGGAAGCTGCCTACGCTAGCGGGGAATCCTGCGGTGGTCACCAATGCTTGGTGGTGGTGTGGGTGTTGTTGGTGGTAGTGTTGGTGTTGTTGTTGGTAGGTGTGCGCGTAGTTGTGCAGGTGTTGCTGGGTATGGTGTGAAAATGCTGCGGCTGTACAAAGGAGATAGTGAAAATTAGTCATATATCTATATCTATATCTATATAATATTTGAAAATATCTATATAATTGTATTTATTATAAGAAATGCCATTTACAAATACCGTTTACTTTAATAGTTCAGTAAATAGATGTTTTTGATTATAATATATTATGTGACATTTTAATATTTGCAATTTTTAAATATATATTTTTTAATAATCTAAACTGTACTCATCATAAGTAATAATAATGATTACTAATTAGCTATATTAAACAGACATCGCCTATTACTCATATATTTAATAAAGTCAGCAGATATATTACCCCAGGCACAATCGTTCACTATTATTATAATAATAATTATTAATTCTAATTATATCGAGGAGAAATGTAATTTTCATTAGTCGAGTCGTGTTGGACATGCGATAATTACAGGGGTCTTTGATTGGTTTTCTTTCGCTTGACCAGCGAAACTTTGATCACGTGATATAGTGGTGGTAGTTTGATTTCAAGGTTTTAATAAATATAATATTTATTTTCGAATTATGCTATCTTCATAATTATGACTACAAATATTTATATACAGACTGTATATTACAGTATACTACATTGCACGAATGATATAGTTTAAAAGAGTATTATTTTATATTAATACATTTTAAATTATTATTATTACACATAATATACTAATAATATTTATCAATACTATAACTTTTTATATTATGAACTTATACACTTTGTTATTAAATAATTCTATCTAAATATATTACAATAAATTATATAATATGCCATATGTGCTTTCTACATAGGTCATTCTAACTGGAATGATTATTTATATGAAAAATTTATTTATTTTTATTTGACTAAATTATTAATATTATTTATAACTCAGGTTTTCTTATCAATATGCAAATGAATCGATAATCATTACTATATTATGGTATTGAATATATGTATAGTATACATTGTATAAACGTAACATATATATTATATAACATATATGTTTTCCTATAGGCAATACATAATAATAATTTCTTAGATTATATACAATTTGTTATGTTAGCTGAATAACACATATGTAGTCTATATATGAATATATATTAACTGTATTTTTATAATTATAAAATAAATACGATTATATATAATTTATATATAAAATATTAATTTTTCTTACAGTATCTAGTTAAGGGGTAATCGTGTTATATTTAATAGAAAGCGTAAATTAGATACGAAAGAAAACAGTTTACATAACACCGCTCTAAGCTCTTCACTCAGTCAATACTATTCTGCCCGTCATCTCTTAAATGGCCAAACTGCTAACGGATTACAGGCTTTAGGCGGAGATAATCCAGTAATATGTGCCTAGAAC
>OZ038313.1:13742425-13786409 GCA_964035775.1 Osedax frankpressi | reverse complement strand
AACAATTTACAAACACACAAATATCTCGGTGACTATCAAACAAAACGAAAATATAACTGGAAATATTACCATGCCCATTAAAAACGAACACAATACCGATATAATATGACACATGCGTAGCCGTCAGTGTGTCACGCTAGTGGTCCGCTATTTACTCACTGGATGAAGTCGGTCCGTTTAATTATGTAACGCCGAGTAAACACGACGACTATTGCGTAATACGAGTAATCCTAATGTGGCGTATGACCTGGCAACGTAATGTGGTTACATAACGACGCCTCGGAGAAGAAACCGTAATCTAGTTAAACCGATGTATTACATACGGTGAACCAGTTTGACGGCACACATTGTATATGGCCTCTAGTTAGATAATTGCGTAATTATTGCTTTCGCCGTAGAGTTTTACCTTAGTGACTACGACGTGTAAAGTGTTTTAGTTTCGAAATTACGTAATACCACTTATGGGATCTCGTACACGAATATCATGTAGATTTATTTTTTTTTGTAATTATTATTCTAATATATATACTTAAATACATACTTATATATGTAATGCAAGTATTGTACCGAGCATATTATAAACTATTATAAATATTTATATAGTAATATTATATTAGTCTTTTTTATAAATTCTTAATTTATGGATTAGAAATATATTCCTGTAATTAGTCATATACACAAGTCTATCACTTAACAAACGTATACTATATATATAATAATGTAAATATTCAAATCCACATACAGGTGATTATACAATTTATATATATACAACTATGTATGTATAATAATACAAACGTAAACATTAAATATATTATTTAATTTTGTAATGATGTAGAAATACATCCTATGATAATTTCATTGCCCTTCCTGATTCTCCCAACTGCCACTCATTAAAGAAATAATCATTTAATTAGGCATTATAAACAAGTTAATTGTCTTATTTCGATGACATATAACTATAGTGTCAATAATTATGAGTGAATTCATGAGAACTTATTTATATATTAATGATATTCATTTTATATGAAACTTTATACGACTCATAAATATAATATATCTAAATATCTGTAGAGTATATTTAACAATAGAACTTTAAAAGTAATTACATAATGTAAATTAAGACATCATTTATAGATTATTTATGATATACCAAGATAGATATATCATAATTATTTACTAATAATAATTATATTATAATTTAAAACTGTTTCTCAATATATTAAATTAAGTGTTTTAAAACTTTTTACAACTGCTAAGATATGTAAATATTTACTTTTGATAAACCAATACAATAATCTGACAATCCCTACAATGAGTATATGAGATTTTATTATATAAAAACAAGATATATTTTAAAGTATGTTCAACATTAATAATAATACACACACAAATTCACTTTTATATTCTTTAGAGTATATTGAGAATATACACAATGCGTTGTATTGTACTGAACTGTACTGTACATGTTAACTACAATCAATGACCTAAATATGTTTTGTTCTACTTCTTAACAATCGCATAGGTGTATTAATTACAATGTCAGTCTTTATCGACTTCTTCGCTATCGTTTTCTTTTGCTTTGGTGTCATCTGCAATTCCTGCATGTTTATTATATTAATCATACAATTGTTATTCATAATTAATAGTATCATTATTATCTGCCTCGAAGTATAAATTTGATTCAAATCGATGTTAAATATGTCTTTAGAATTTATTAAATTTTGTGATCATGTTCACCAAGTTTCACTAGCGATAATTATTGAGAAAAGTTGACCTTGGATTCAGATTCGTATTCGATGTTTCTACGCTTAGTTCTCGAGTATTTAGCTTTCTTCATCGTCGGCTCCTCATCAACATCCCCGACGTCTAGATCATCCTAAATTTAAATATTGCAATGAGGAAGAAAGAATGGATCTTTGGAAAGAGTAGATTGAGAGTAGAAGTACAGAGGAATTACGGCACCGGGAGATTAGTTAGAATTAAATAGAGAATGTGGAAATAAAAAGGGTTTGTGGAAGTAAGGTGGAATTGTATAATCGATAATAGAGTAACAAGAATGACGTAAGTATAGAACAATTGTAAGAAAGAGAATGTGTAAGTGTGGGACTACAACACTAAGAAATGATTGTTGATATTATTAGACAGGATTATATATTTTATAAGGGAGTGCGGATAACATAAGAGAGTGAAGATTTTAGAAGGGAATGCAAATATTAGAAGGAAGTGTAATTATTAGAAGGAAGTGTAGTTATTAGAGGGGTGAGTTACTATATGATTTGATATAATGATGGAATAGAG
The DNA here is from genome assembly GCA_964035775.1 of Osedax frankpressi. Classification (NCBI taxonomy): domain Eukaryota; kingdom Metazoa; phylum Annelida; class Polychaeta; order Sabellida; family Siboglinidae; genus Osedax; species Osedax frankpressi. The sequence continues at coordinate 13,784,111 of OZ038313.1, read as the reverse complement.
TATTTATGGGAATAAATTATTGTATTTTAAAAAAGGAAAATAAATATGCGTAAATGCAAATAATAATAAATACTATAATACTTATAATTTAAATTTAAAACCTCTAGTGATGGGCTTATAGAAATTTTTTTATTTTTAATAGTTTTCTTTTTTTTCGTCAAATGTTCTTCATTATTTCCTTGACTTTCATCTGTTTTACTGCCGGCATTCGCAGTTTCCTTTAGTAAAGATAAGTTAGAATTTATGTTTATGTATTAACAATTTATGTATTAAAAATATTAATGTTTTAATTAAAAATATTTGTAAAACTAATACTCATTTGTATTATAGGCATCTTAAGATTTTTATGTGATTTGTGGATATTGGAAGGGAATGTAGATATTCGAAGGAAGTGTAGATATTAAAAGGGAGTATAGATATTAGAAGAGAATGTAGATATTAAAAGGAAATGTAGATATTAGAAAGGAATGTAGATATTAAAAGGGAGTATAGATATTAGAAGAGAATGTAGATATTAAAAGGGAATGTAGATATTATAAAGGTGATTTATTATATGATTTGATATTATTATGGAATAGTGGTTTTATGGAAATTAATTAGTATATTTTAAAATGCAATTGAAATAAAGGAAAAAATACGAAAAAATAAAAAACTAATGCAAATAATAATAGATACTATAAAAATTATCATTTAAATTTAAAACCTCTAGTGATGGGCTTATAGAAATTTTTTTATTTTTAATAGTTTTCTTTTTTTTCGTCAAATGTTCTTCATTATTTCCTTGACTTTCATCTGTTTTACTGCCGGCATTCGCAGTTTCCTTTAATAAAGATAAGTTAGAATTTATGTTTATGTATTAACAATTTAAGTATTAAAAATATTGATGTTTTAATACAAAATATTTGTAAAACTAATACTCATTTGTATTATAGGCATCTTAAGATTTTTATGTGATTTGTGGATGTAGATTAAGGGAATGTAGATATTCGAAGGAAGTGTAGATATTAAAGGGAGTATAGATATTAGAAGAGAATGTAGATATTAAAAGGAAATGTAGATATTATAAAGGTGATTTATTATATGATTTGATATTATTATGGAATAGTGCTTTTATGGAAATTAATTAGTATATTTTAAAATGCAATTCAAATAAAGGAAAAAATATGAAAAAATAAAAAACTAATGCAAATAATAATAAATACTATAAAAATTATCATTTAAATTTAAAACCTCTAGTGATGGGCTTATAGAAATTTTTTTGTTTTTAATAGTTTTCTTTTTTTTCTTCAAATGTTCTTCATTATTTCCTTGACTTTCATCTGTTTTACTGCCGGCATTCGCAGTTTCCTTTAATAAAGATAAGTTAGAATTTATGTTTATGTATTACCAATTTAGGTATTAAAAATATTGATATGTAAAACTAATACACACTTGTATTATAGGCATCTTAAAATTTATATGTGATTTGACTTTTTGGAATATTATTATAATGATTAAAAAAATTGATATTTTTGGTGATGTAAATAACTTATGCTATTTAGAAAAATAATTATTCATAAAGAATAGTTTATAGGAATTACAAGGTTTAATATGTCATATTATTATTGAATCATTGATGGCTTATTATAATAATATTTTCTATTCAATCTCAATATTATATTAATATAATATAAAAGTTTATTAATTATATGATATTATTATAAAAGTAATATAAACATATACATATAACATATACATATAAAATATACATATTATAATTTAGATATTTGATAAATGACACAGAATTTAACATTTACTAATACATAACTAACATGGATAGTTGAGCTATCATTATTAATTTGATCTAGTTTCATCTGCAAGGTCTGAATAATATGTTCTTTTATTGATAAAATAGACTTAGTTTGTTTTTCTTTATCGTTTAACTAGAAAATAATAAGGTTAATATAATATTATGAATACTATATAACACATACTTACTATATTATTACAAATACTAACTATATTATTACAAATACTAACTGATTCTCTGTAGAAAGATTCCATTTTTGATAATTTTATTTCCATTTTTTGTAATTTTTTTATCTATAACGGATATAAATAAATATGATAATTTAGATATGAAGTGAATTTAAAAACTATAAATAGCTTACATGATCTTTTGGTATAACTTCGACAATCTTCTCAACTTCTTTCTCAATAATTTTTTCAACAATTACCTCCTTTTCTATCATTTTCTCAACTATAACTTCTTTTACTACAGGTTTTTCTATAATTTTTTCAACAAATATTTCCTTTTCTACAATCTTTTCAACTATTTCAAAAACTATCTTTTCAGTGGGAACCTCAATTTTTACTGGAGATGGAACTGTATTTCTTAATATTTCATTATTTTTTTGAAGGTTGATAATATTGCTATTAAGATTTTCGATTTCATTCCTTAAATTTTCCTTTATACAGATTAAATAAATTAATAGTAATGTTATAAATAAATCATTTATTTTAATAAATTTAATAAAAATGCTATAACATATATTATTTGTAAACTAACATCAGTTTTTTTTGATTTAATTAGAATTTTTTCATTATCAATTTTGTATTTTTCAAAATTTTCATTCTTCATTTTCTAATAATTAAATGTGTTTTAATAATCTTTTTAGAAGTAAAAGATGTATTATTAAAGATGTATTATTTGTATTATTAAGATAATACAAATATAAATACATTTAAAAATATATTATATTTGATATAAACAACTACAGCATTATTTACTAGTATATAAATATATATTGTAAATATAAAATACCTCATTTTCTAATAACTCTTGAAACATGTTGACTTCAATTTTATAATCCGATACTTTTTGATTTAATATTTCCTATCATTTGTAGTATTTACATATCGCTGAAATATATATATATTCATATATGTTAAGTATAAACAACTTATAAAAAATAAACCATATTTTGATTTAATTCTTTATTCTTCTCTTGTCCGAACTCATATTCCTTACTTTCTTTTTTAATTTTAACCTAATTTTACAAATGTTTTACGGTTGAAAAATGATATTTAATAATATTATATATTAAAATGGTTATATAAAAAAAATAATTACAAGACATTATAAGAACCTGTAAGTCTTTATAATCTGAAATAGCTTTATTTTTCTGAGTCACTATTTGCGATTTGTCAATATTTTGTTCGTCCAAATTAAATTGCAAATCTTGTAAATTCTCCTTAAGTTTTGAACATTTCTAAATAGATATCAAAAGTATTATAAAATTCTTATTTTATTACACACAAATATTAGTAGTATATAATATACTGTAATATAATATATGTACTTAAATCATATCTGTATAATTTAATATTAGTAATTAAAGCATCAATATAAAGCACAATTTTCCTCTAGTATGCCTTAATAGATAAATGATATCAAATTAATATCATACATCTACACTTGAATGATTACATATTTATAAATATATTTTGATATATCTTTATAAATGTCAGAATTGTTTAAAAAATCTATTTGGATTGAAACTGTAGAATTCACCTCTTCATTTCCATCTAGTTGGACAGTTTTCGCGTCGACCAGCTCCTGTAATGAACGATTCTCAGACTTCAATTCGGCGAGGCAGAACATAGCAGTGTCGAGTTGCTCGGTAATATCGGACAGTTTTTGGGCATTATCGACTACTGCGATTTCAACATCCTTTTGGACCTCCTTTGACTTCACCTCGGATATCCTATTTTGCAGTTCTTTAATTTGATTATCCTTCTCATTAATTACTGTAAGTTGCCTTTCCTTTTCACTGAGCTCAATAAGTTGCCTTTCCTTTTCTCTACTATCATTAAGTTGCCTTTCCTCCTCGTTAAGCTCTTTGAGTTGCTTTCCTTTTTCTCCGAGTTCTGTAAGTTGGCATTCTTTCTCATTTAGAAGACAAGAAAGCTCAGCGAGTTTTATTTCTTGGTGGTTTTTCACAGACAGTAATTCACCTTCAGGACACTCAGATCTTACTTTAGCGGCCGTGATCTCAGATTCGGCGAGTAGCGCTTCCAATCGCGCGACATCTCCAACCAGCATTTCATTGCGGCGTTGCAGTTCAATCGCAGCCGACGGAATCAATTGGGGAGTCGTGGAAGTGATGGCTTTACGTCGTATGCTCTGCGTATAGGATTATGACATGTACAGTGAATTAAGTATAGCAAAGCATTGAGGTGTGTGTTGGCAAAAGCTAGTGCAAAAGATACACAGCAAGATTGTATCAAGCATATAAGATATATTAGTCATATGAAGATATATTATATATAGTTTGTATTATAGTAAATTTGTAATAGAATATTGTTTATCGTCTTATTCAAATTATTAATTAATACTTTCATTAATTATGTTTTTGAAAAATGAATATAAATAAATGTTAGCTGTAAATATATACTTTATTTAAAATTAAGTAAAAAGCTGGTGATTACATTTTGATTATCTGCAAGTATTATAATTAATATTTGAATTACAGTTTGTAAATAATATCGAGTTATGAGTACTGAATAGTAAATTGAATAGTAAACTAATGCAATTGTTACCTTGGGAGTATCAATCTCAGATTCAGTGTCGAATTCGCTGTCGGTGTCATATTGACGGTTTAGTTCCATGTTTAGTATTTCAACACGTTTCTGGGCGGCATCCTCAATAATCGCAATGGTCTTCTCATGCCGAGCACTGTTGATAATGGGGGTTACATACGATGTGGTAGGTAGGGGCTACATACGATGTAGTAGTTAGGGGGGTTACAGACGATGTGGTAGGTAGGGGCTACATACGATGTGGTAGGTAGGGGCTACAGACGATGTGGTAGGTAGGGGCTACAGACGATATGGTAGGTAGGGGGGCTACAGACGATGTGGTAGGTAGGGGGGGTTACATACGATGTGGTAAGTAGTGGGGGTTACATACGATGTGGTAAGTAGGGGCTACATACGATATGGTAGGTAGGGGCTACAGACGATATGGTAGGTAGGGGCTACAGACGATATGGTAGGTAGGGGCTACAGACGATATGGTAGGTAGGGGGGCTACAGACGATGTGGTAGGTAGGGGGGGTTACATACGATGTGGTAAGTAGTGGGGGTTACATACGATGTGGTAAGTAGGGGCTACATACGATGTGGTAGGTAGGGGCTACATACGATGTGGTAGGTAGGGGGGTTACATACGATGTGGTAGGTAGGGGGGGCTACAGACGATGTGGTAGGTAGGGGGGGGGGTTACATACGATGTGGTAGCTAGGGGGGCTACAGACGATGTGGTAGGTAGGGGGGGTTACATACGATGTGGTAAGTAGTGGGGGTTACATACGATGTGGTAAGTAGGGGCTACATACGATGTGGTAGGTAGGGGCTACATACGATGTGGTAGGTAGGGGGGTTACATACGATGTGGTAGGTAGGGGGGGCTACAGACGATGTGGTAGGTAGGGGGGGGGGGGTTACATACGATGTGGTAGCTAGGGGGGCTACATACGATGTAGTAGGTAGGGGGGCTACATACGATGTAGTAGGTAGGGGGGCTACATACGATGTGGTAAGTAGGGGGTTACATACGATGTGGTAGGTAGGGGGGCTACAGACGATGTGGTAGGTAGGGGGGCTACAGACGATGTGGTAGGTAGGGGCTACATACACTGTGGTAGGTAGGGGCTACATACACTGTGGTAGGTAGGGGTTACATACGATGTGGTAGGTAGGGGCTACATACAATGTGGTAGGTATGGGCTACATACGATATGGTAGGTAGGGGTTACATACGATATGGTAGGTAGGGGTTACATACGATGTGGTAGGTAGGGGCTACATACAATGTGGTAGGTAGGGGCTACATACGATATGGTAGGTAGGGGTTACATACGATGTGGTAGGTAGGGGCTACATACAATGTGGTAGGTAGGGGCTACATACGATATGGTAGGTAGGGGGGGGGGGCTACAGACGATGTGGTAGGTAGGGGTCACATACAATGTGGTAGGTAGGGGTTACATACGATATGGTAGGTAGGGGGGCTACAGACGATGTGGTAGGTAGGGGTTACATATGATGTGGTAGGTAGGGGTTACATACAATGTGGTAGGTAGGGGGGCTACAGACGATGTGGTAGGTAGGGGTTACATATGATGTGGTAGGTAGGGGCTACATACACTGTGGTAGGTAGGGGCTACATACACTGTGGTAGGTAGGGGGGTTACATACGATGTGGTAGGTAGGGGGGTTACATACGATGTGGTAGGTAGGGGGGCTACATACGATGTGGTAGGTAGGGGGGCTACATACGATATGGTAGGTAGGGGCTACATACACTGTGGTAGGTAGGGGCTACATACACTGTGGTAGGTAGGGGCTACATACACTGTGGTAGGTAGGGGCTACATACACTGTGGTAGGTAGGGGTTACATATGATGTGGTAGGTAGGGGCTACAGACGATGTGGTAGGTAGGGGGGCTACATACGATATGGTAGGTAGGGGGGCTACATACGATATGGTAGGTAGGGGCTACATACACTGTGGTAGGTAGGGGCTACATACACTGTGGTAGGTAGGGGGGTTACATACGATGTGGTAGGTAGGGGGGCTACATACGATGTGGTAGGTAGGGGCTACATACACTGTGGTAGGTAGGGGCTACATACAATATGGTAGGTAGGGGGCTACATACGATATGGTAGGTAGGGGGGTTACATACGATATGGTAGGTAGGGGGGCTACAGACGATGTGGTAGGTAGGGGGGCTACATACAATGTGGTAGGTAGGGGCTACATACACTGTGGTAGGTAGGGGCTACATACGATATGGTAGGTAGGGGGCTACAGACGATATGGTAGGTAGGGGGGCTACAGACGATGTGGTAGGTAGGGGCTACAGACGATATGGTAGGTAGGGGGGATACATACGATGTGGTAGGTAGGGGTTACATACAATATGGTAGGTAGGGGGGGGTTACATACGATGTGGTAGGTAGGGGTTACAGACGATATGGTAGGTAGGGGGGTTACATACAATGTGGTAGGGGCTACATATGATATCATAGGTAGGGGGGCTACAGACGATGTGGTAGGTAAGGGGGGGGTTACATATGATATGGTAGGTAGGGGTTACATACGATATGGTAGGTAGGGGGTTACATACAATGTGGTAGGTAGGGGCTACATACGATATGGTAGGTAGGGGGGCTAGACGATGTGGTAGGTAGGGGGGCTACATATGATATGGTAGGTAGGGGGGCTACAGACGATGTGGTAGGTAGGGGGGCTAGACGATGTGGTAGGTAGGGGGGCTACATATGATGTGGTAGGTAGGGGCTACAGACGATATGGTAGGTAGGGGGGATACATACGATGTGGTAGGTAGGGGTTACAGACGATATGGTAGGTAGGGGGCTACATACGATGTGGTAGGTAGGGGGGTTACATACGATATGGTAGGTAGGGGCTACAGACGATATGGTAGGTAGGGGGGTTACATACGATGTGGTAGGTAGGGGGGTTACATACGATGTGGTAGGTAGGGGCTACATACAATATGGTAGGTAGGGGCTACAGACGATATGGTAGGTAGGGGGGTTACATACGATGTGGTAGGTAGGGGCTACATACAATATGGTAGGTAGGGGGGGTTACATACGATGTGGTAGGTAGGGGCTACATACAATATGGTAGGTAGGGGGGGTTACATACGATGTGGTAGGTAGGGGCTACATACAATGTGGTAGGTAGGGGGGCTACATACGATATGGTAGGTAGGGGGGCTACATACGATGTGGTAGGTAGTGGCTACATATGATATGGTAGGTAGGGGGGCTACATACGATGTGGTAGGTAGGGGGATTACAGACGATATGATAGGTAGGGGGGCTACATATGATGTGGTAGGTAGGGGCTACAGAGGATGTGGTAGTTAATGGGGGCTGCAGACCATGTGGTAGTTAGGGGGGCTACAGACTATATAGCAGGTAGGTAGGGACTAAACACGATATGGTATTTAGGGGGCTGCAGATGATATAGTAGGTAAGGGAGCTGTAGACGATATAGTTTATGGGGAGGGGGGGCTGCAGAAGATGTGGAAGGTAAGGGTGCTTATATGATGCGGTGGGAAAGGGGAGCTGAAGTCGAAGGGAAGTGAGGAGAGGGGAGGAGATATAATCACTATCATAATATGTAAATATTGTTGTTCTGTTAGTTATAATGATATCGGTGAAGCCTGTGTTGTCATTAGTTACAAACGTCTGTTCAGCTTCTCGTTTCGATATGATCTTGTCCATTTCGTTGTAGATTTCGGTTCGCAATTTATACTCCTGCAGACGAAGCTGTCGTTCGCCATCGTATAATTGTTCGCGCAGGTTCTCAATGATATCGCGAAGATTCTGGTGGTCAGTAGTAGAAAAGGCGTGGAGTTAGAGGCGGTCAGTTGAATAATATACACTAATATGTCAAACATTATTGTAATACAATATAATTTGATTCAAAGAACATCAATTTCTCTGCTACAGCAGTCATTAAACTTAAAAGTTAGGAAATGAAGTCTATTTTAAAGAACACCCGGAAATTATTTCTATTTAAAATGTATATGAAAACAAACATATAAACAATAACAATGAGTTCATTTCATATATAATCTGACCTGTTCTACTTCGAGACCTTCTTCAATAGATTCGACTAGTGGCCTATTCGAGTCTACTGAACCCTCTTCCTCCTCTTCCTCTACCCCATCTTCTTCTCGACAACCTCCGTCACCAACTCCAATGATTTTACGGATAGGTGTATCAGAACCTCGGCATGACTGGCTAGCTAAAGAAACTACAAAAAAATGCAGAAGTAAACATAAGTAAACACAGAAGTAAACATACTGCTTAGTAGACTACAAATATTATATATACATATATTATATAGATACATATTATATCTACAGATATTATATAGATAGATATTATATCTACAAATATTATATCTACAGATATTATATCTATAGATATTATATCTACATATATTATATATACATATATTATATCTACATATATAATATACATAGATATTCTATCTACAGATATTATATCTACAAATATTATATAGATAGATATTTTTAATACAGATATTATATCTACAGATATTATATCTACAGATATTATATCTACAGATATTATATCTAAAGATATTATATCTACAGATATTATATCTACAGTTATTATATATACAGATATTATATCTACAGATATTATATATACAGATATTATATCTACAGATATTATATCTATAGATAATATATATACAGATATTATATCTAAAGATTATTATATATACAAATATTATATAGATAGATATTATATATATACAGATATTATATCTACAGATATTATATCTACAGATATTATATCTACAGATATTATATCTAAAGATATTATATCTACAGATATTATATCTACAAATATTATATCTACAGATATTATATTTAAAGATATTATATCTAAAGATATTATATCTAAAGATATTATATCTAAAGATATTATATCTAAAGATATTATATCTAAAGATATTATATCTAAAGATATTATATCTAAAGATATTATATCTAAAGATATTATATCTAAAGATATTATATCTAAAGATATTATATCTAAAGATATTATATCTAAAGATATTATATCTAAAGATATTATATCTAAATATATTATATCTAAAGATATTATATCTAAAGATATTATATCTACAGATATTATATCTACAGATATTATATCTACAGATATTATATTTACAGATATTAGATCTACAGTTATTATATATACGGATATATATATGTTATATCTATATCTATTATATATACATATAGCATATTTAAAGATATGAAGTTATATCTATGGATGTTATATCTATAGATGTTATATCTACAGATGTTATATCTACATATGTTATATTTATAAATAGTATTTCTATTGATACTATATTGATAAATGCTATATTAAAATTGTATATATAAGAATATTAGAATTGAAAATATTGTACATTTTAATCATACTTTTTATCTCTAATCATAAAGTATCCCACATTAGGTATTCAAGTGGATTAAGGTTTAAAGCATTGTGTGGTATATATTGCTCACCTGGAGATGACCAATCGGAGATTGTATGCCGAAACTGTTTGCAAGGTGTTTTATCGAAGACAACGCTCTCAGTAATCTTCTTAACAGTAATTGGTTCATTCATGATCACAACCTACACCAATATTATGAATAGTAGTGTTAATGTATTTGATAAGAGTGTAGATAAGTGTTTAGGTGAGGGTATAGGTGAGGGTATAGGTGAGGGTGTAGGTGAGTGTTTAGGTGAGGGTGTAGGTGAGGGTGTAGGTGAGAGTGTAGGTGAGAGTATAGGTGAGGGTGTAGGTGAGAGTGTAGGTGAGGGTGTAGGTGAGAGTGTAGGTGAGGGTGTAGGTGAGGGTGTAGGTGAGGGTGTAGGTGAGGGTGTAGGTGAGGGTGTAGGTGAGAGTGTAGGTGAGAGTGTAGGTGAGAGTATAGGTGAGGGTGTAGGTGAGAGTGTAGGTGAGTGTGTAGGTGAGAGTATAGGTGAGGGTGTAGGTGAGTGTGTAGGTGAGGGTGTAGGTGAGAGTATAGGTGAGAGTATAGGTGAGGGTGTAGGTGAGGGTATAGGTGAGGGTGTAGGTGAGGGTGTAGGTGAGAGTGTAGGTATGAGTGTAGGTGAGGGTGTAGGTGAGAGTGTAGGTGAGAGTATAGGTGTGAGTGTAGGTGAGAGTGTAGGTGAGGGTGTAGGTGAGAGTATAGGTGAGGGTGTAGGTGAGGGTGTAGGTGATAGTATAGGTGAGGGTATAGGTGAGGGTGTAGGTGAGAGTATAGGTGAGGGTGTAGGTGAGGGTGTAGGTGAGAGTATAGGTGAGAGTATAGGTGAGGGTGTAGGTGAGGGTATAGGTGAGGGTGTAGGTGAGAGTATAGGTGAGAGTATAGGTGAGAGTATAGGTGAGGGTGTAGGCGAGAGTATAGGTGAGAGTATAGGTGAGGGTGTAGGTGAGGGTATAGGTGAGGGTGTAGGTGAGGGTGTAGGTGAGGGTGTAGGTGAGGGTGTAGGTGAGAGTGTAGGTATGAGTGTAGGTGAGGGTGTAGGTGAGAGTGTAGGTGAGAGTATAGGTGTGAGTGTAGGTGAGAGTGTAGGTGAGGGTGTAGGTGAGAGTATAGGTATGAGTGTAGGTGAGGGTGTAGGTGAGAGTGTAGGTATGAGTGTAGGTGATGGTGTAGATGAGGGTGTAGGTGAGGGTGTAGGTGAGAGTGTAGGTGAGGGTGTAGGTGAGAGTATATGTGAGAGTATAGGAGAGGGTGTAGGTGAGGGTGTAGGTGAGAGTATAGGTGAGGGTGTAGGTGAGGGTGTAGGTGAGAGTATAGGTATGAGTGTAGGTGAGGATGTAGGTGAGAGTGTAGGTATGAGTGTAGGTGAGGGTGTAGGTGAGAGTATAGGTGAGGGTGTAGGTGAGGGTGTAGGTGAGAGTATAGGTGAGGGTGTAGGTGAGAGTATAGGTGAGAGTATAGGTGAGGGTGTAGGTGAGGGTATAGGTGAGGGTGTAGGTGAGGGTGTAGGTGAGAGTGTAGGTATGAGTGTAGGTGAGGATGTAGGTGAGAGTATAGGTGAGGGTGTAGGTGAGAGTGTAGGTGAGAGTATAGGTGAGGGTGTAGGTAAGAGTGTAGGTGAGGGTGTAGGTGAGGGTGTAGGTGAGAGTATAGGTGAGGGTGTAGGTGATGGTGTAGGTGAGAGTATAGGTGAGGGTATAGGTGAGGGTGTAGGTGAGGGTGTAGGTGAGAGTATAGGTGAGAGTATAGGTGTGAGTGTAGGTGAGAGTGTAGGTGAGGGTGTAGGTGAGAGTATAGGTGAGAGTATAGGTGAGGGTGTAGGTGAGGGTGTAGGTGAGAGTATAGGTGAGGGTGTAGGTGAGGGTGTAGGTGAGAGTATAGGTATGAGTGTAGGTGAGGGTGTAGGTGAGAGTGTAGGTATGAGTGTAGGTGATGGTGTAGATGAGGGTGTAGGTGAGGGTGTAGGTGAGAGTGTAGGTGAGGGTGTAGGTGAGAGTATAGGTGAGAGTTTAGGTGAGGGTGTAGGTGAGAGTATAGGTGAGAGTATAGGTGAGGGTGTAGGTGAGGGTGTAGGTGAGGGTATAGGTGAGGGTGTAGGTGAGGGTGTAGGTGAGAGTGTAGGTATGAGTGTAGGTGAGGGTGTAGGTGAGTATGTAGGTATGAGTGTAGGTGAGAGTGTAGGTGAGAGTGTAGGTGAGGGTGTAGGTGAGGGTATAGGTGAGGGTGTAGGTGAGGGTGTATGTGAGAGTATAGGTATGAGTGTAGATGAGAGTATAGGTATGAGTGTAGGTATGAGTGTAGATGAGAGTATAGGTATGAGTGTAGGTGAGAGTGTAGGTGAGGGTGTAGGTGAGGGTGTAGGTGAGGGTGTAGGTGAGGGTGTAAGTGAGGGTGTAGGTGAGGGTGTAGGTGAGGGTGTAGGTGAGGGTATAGGTGAGGGTGTAGGTGAGGGTGTAGGTGAGGGTGTAGGTGAGGGTGTAGGTGAGGGTGTAGGTGAGGGTATAGGTGAGAGTGTAGGTGAGAGTATAGGTGAGAGTGTAGGTGAGGGTGTAGGTGAGGGTATAGGTTAGGGTGTAGGTGAGGGTGTATGTGAGAGTATAGGTATGAGTGTAGATGAGAGTATAGGTATGAGTGTAGGTATGAGTGTAGATGAGAGTATAGGTATGAGTGTAGGTGAGAGTGTAGGTGAGGGTGTAGGTGAGGGTGTAGGTGAGGGTGTAGGTGAGGGTGTAAGTGAGGGTGTAGGTGAGGGTGTAGGTGAGGGTGTAGGTGAGGGTATAGGTGAGGGTGTAGGTGAGGGTGTAGGTGAGGGTGTAGGTGAGGGTGTAGGTGAGGGTGTAGGTGAGGGTATAGGTGAGAGTGTAGGTGAGAGTATAGGTGAGGGTGTAGGTGAGGGTGTAGGTGAGAGTGTAGGTATGAGTGTGTAGATGAGAGTATAGATGAGAGTGTAGATGAGAGTGTAGGTGAGGGTGTTGAGAGGGTGTTGAGAGGGTGTAGGTATGAGTGTAGGTGAGAGTGTAGGTATGAGTGAAGGTGAGAGTGTAGGTGAAGGTGTAGGTATGAGTGTAGGTGAGAGTGTAGATGAGAGTGTAGGTGAGAGTGTAGGTATGAGTGTAGATGAGGGTGTAGGTGAGAGTGTAGGTGAGAGTGTAGGTATGAGTGTAGGTATGAGTGTAGATGAGAGTGTAGGTGAGAGTGTAGGTATGAGTGTAGGTATGAGTGTAGATGAGAGTAGGTATGAGTGTAGATGAGGGTGTAGGTATGAGTGCAGATGAGGGTGTAGGTGAGAGTGTAGGTATGAGTGTAGGTGAGAGTGTAGGTGAAGGTGTAGGTATGAGTGTAGGTGAGAGTGTAGGTGAGAGTGTAGGTATGAGTGTAGGTGAGAGTGTAGATGAGGGTGTAGGTATGAGTGTAGGTGAGAGTGTAGGTGAGAGTGTAGGTGAGGGTGTAGATGAGAGTGTAGGTATGAGTGTAGATGAGAGTGTAGGTGAGAGTGTAGGTGAGGGTGTAGATGAGAGTGTAGGTATGAGTGTAGATGAGAGTGTAGGTGAGAGTGTAGGTGAGAGTGTAGGTATGAGTGTAGATGAGGGTGTAGGTATGAGTGTAGGTGAGAGTGTAGATAAGAGTGTAGGTGAAGGTGTAGGTGAGGGTGTAGGTGAGGGTGTAGGTATGAGTGTAGGTGAGAGTGTAGATGAGGGTGTAGGTATGAGTGTAGGTGAGAGTGTAGGTGACGGTGTAGGTATGAGTGTAGTTGAGAGTGTAGGTGAGAGTGTAGATGAGGGTGTAGGTATGAGTGTAGGTGAGAGTGTAGGTATGAGTGTAGGTGAGGGTGTAGGTGAGGGTGTAGGTGAGGGTGTAGGTGAGATGGGTTATCTTGGAATAACCTTCTTAGCAATAGCACTGTAACGCAGTGAATGTAGAGTTTCATCAAACAGATCTACACACGGAGAAGCATTAACCACCATCGAAACTTTACCATTACCGCAGAAGTAGCCTTGAAAGAGACGGGTGAGTTTGCTCTCCCTGTAGGGTACCACTCTACTCTCTCTGCAGAATGGAGATTACATTAGTATTTTCAAATTCTATTGTTCTATTAAGGTTACTAAGCTTACAATATATTTACAACTAAACAATTTGAAATTAAATTTGTATTCTTTATGATTTATTTCTATTAAAAAGTATTATTGTATTATTATTATATTATTGTACTAAAATATTAATTTTATAAACTGAAATCAAATAAAATAATATTGACAGAGAGAATTTAATTTTAAATATCTAGTTAAGAGGAGACCACAGTAACCATCATGGTAAGGATGGTAAGGAATAGGGAAATATATGTCTATATAAAATGTACTAATGTACTCAATACTTGGAAAGGTACCAATATTTTTGACTTACTTATTGACAATATATAGATGAATATAGTTAGATCACTATTATATTGCAATTCATTTTAAATGTGTTTGCATATTACAAAGAAATACTGATTTAAAAAAACAAGTTTATATGAATAAATAAATATTTTACTAAATAACTATTATGTTATATATAAATATAAAGATGTAACTATATAAATATATATAATACCTTTATACACACACACACACACATTAATAAATTACCTACTATATTGAATGAGTTAATATAAATATAATATCAGTAAACAAGTGAAAATAATAATCCTAAGAAAACCGCCTTTGAAGTTTATGCAATTTTATTATAATTTATAAATTTATTATGCATAGTAAAAAAATAGTATGGTTTGCCATATGTTTATTATTATTGAATATATAAATATTCAATGTGTTATCTACATATCTACATATATACAAACATACACACATATATATAAATATACATATATATATATATATATATATACATATATTTATATATATAAATTTTTCACTAATTTAATATTTTCAAAAAACTTATAAACATGCAATTTATTCTATTTTTATTGCGTTTTTCTGAAGTTTCACAAAAGTATTAATAACATTTAAATTAATCTAAATAGAAAATAATTAATAAAAAAAACTATTAATTAATATTTTATCCCTTAACTATCTAAGTAACTAGTTAGTTATCTATCTAATTAACTATCTAAAATTGATTGAACTCTTAAAAAATAGATTATTTTCAAATGATTCTCTATAAAAACTGTCAGAAATTTAAACAATTAGGAAATAAAATGTGCAAGACTGTATATTATATATCAACATTGTGTTAGGAGTAATTGAATATATATTTATTCACTTGAAACATTTACAGAAATATAATATAAAATAACTAGATAATCTAATATAAGGGTATTTATTTTCATAATCTGTTAAACATATTAATATTGTAAACGTTGAAATGATATTTTGAATCCTTACACGAAAAATATATTGAAATAATTAAATAACGTTTAAAATAGATATGTCATTGTGAAATTGTAAAATAATTAAATTACATTAATAGAATAATACAATACCTAAATAGAATATACAATATATATATATATATACTGTACAACTACTACTACAATTGTAATACCTGAATACCTGATATGCTATGTACACCTACCTATTGCTGGCTTGGTTATAACGTAGATGAGTCATACACCGGCTTAGAGCCAACAGAGAAGTGTTGATGTTGTTGGCTTCTTTGAGCCGTTCATTCTTCGCTTCACTTTTTGTTACTCTCTCTGCTCCGGCCAAATCGCAAAAGGTCAACCTTCGATGACGTGATAAAAAGCCATCAAACATAAAGTGTAAAATGTGTTAATTTTAACGAGTCAATAATATATAAACTCTAAATCTGTTGCTAATGGGACAGCATAAAAATATATCAAACAAAATAACTGGGTAAACTTTATGTAATCATTAATATTATAATCATTAATATATAATATGTATGAAACTTCTAAATGATATATTTGGATATAACTTGAATGCTGAACAATAAGACAAATTAATATCATCTAATTAGTTATGATAATGGGTATTAAAAAATAATAGTTTTAATAGATTATATATAGATAACACTAGACTATATGTAAATATCATTACAGTATATATAGAATATATATCAAGTAGACTATATATAGATAACAATAGGCTATATATAAATAATATTATACTATAATCAATTATACCAAAGTTCAGAAATTAAATGCATACAAAATCTAAAGGAAGGATCATAATTTATGATATAACAATTAACAAATATAATAATGTTGTATTGTATTATTTGACTTATAAAGAATGTTATTATTGGTGTACACTAACATGCTGATGTAAGCATTATTATTTTCAGTCCGCAGCAGTTTGATTGTAAATATGCAATGGCTGTATATTGATACGCATGTTATTGATATTGTCAGAAATGTTGGTATTTGTTTTCATGCGCGGGATACTTCTAAATATCCGACCACACACCAACCACTAGCAATAGTGACTATATACTTAGACTTATAGTCTAAATACTTATAGTATATATACTTATAGACTATAGACTATATACTTATAGTCTATATACTTATAGTCTAAAATATTATTTAGAAGTTAGGTTTTAACGAGAATTAGTGATCGATTGTAAAAATTCTAAACAACATTTTAATTGTATTTATTGATATTGATATTGATATTTATTGTTTTAGATTTATTATTACATGTGAAATATATAATCAACTTAAAAATACCTTCTGCTGGATCTCTGGTTTAATTTAGTTGTAGCAAATTTTAAGTTTTTTTGACCAATGGTGAGGATTCGGTATGCTTCATCAGCGGAAACAACATGAATCTCTTTTAAATCTAAAACAAGGTCACTTTCTTCATATAGAGACATATTAGACATACCAGAGATATATACTAATATATATATATATATATATGTGTGAAACTATATATATATTAAATTAAAGGAATAAGAAAAATTTAAAATAGCCATTCGAGCTTTTACAGAAAATAGATAACATTAAACTTGAGGTAGTAATTCTATGACCAGTATTTAAACTACTTTTGGCTATTTTACAGTTTTATACGGATACATATTGTTACAGTAATCAAATATAATTCACAGTATAAACACTTTATAAAACAAACCTTTAATGTACGGGTTCCCAGATTTATCACTTCGAAGGAGTAGGTTCTTTCGTTTGGGTTTTATCTGAAGTTTAGATGTGTCTGCGTGTACAGATAAAAGTGAATGGTAATGAGAGTAGATATATTTGTGTGTGTGTGTGTGTGTGTGTGTGGGTGTGTAAGTCTATGTGATTTTGAGCTGGTGAGTCTTGCAATATTTGAATATTCAATTGCATATTTATTAATTATGCAATACAAATATGAATTTAATGAATACTTTTTATAATATTATTAACAATGCAGTTAGTAAATATATCAAATAATTTTACAAATACATTACTTCAATGACACTTGAATAATTAAAAGTGACATGTCTACAGGTAACTGCAATGACAAGGACAGGTAAGTGTAAAGACAAGGACATGTAACTGTAAAGACAAGGACAGGCAACTGTAAAGACAAGTACAGGTAACTATAAAGACAAGTAAAGGTAAGTGTAAAGACAAGGACATGTAACTGTAAAGACAAGTACAGGTAACTGTAATGACAAGGACAGGTAACTGTAAAAACAAGTACAGGTAAATGTAATGACAAGTACAGGTAACTGTAAAGACAAGGACAGGTAAGTGTAAAGACAAGGACAGGTAAATGTAAAGACAAGGACAGGTAAGTGTAAAGACAAGGACAGGTAACTGTAAAGACAAGTAAAGGTAAGTGTAAAGACAAGGACAGGTAACTGTAAAGACAAGGACAGGTAACTGTAAAGACAAGTACAGGTAACTGTAAAGACAAGGACAGGTAACTGTAAAGACAAGGACAGGTAACTGTAAAGACAAGTACAGGTAACTGTAAAGACAAGTACAGGTAACTGTAAAGACAAGGACAGGTAACTGTAAATACAAGTACAGGTAACTGTAAAGACAAGGACAGGTAACTGTAAAGACAATGACAGGTAACTGTAAATACAAGTACAGGTAACTGTAAAGACAAGGACAGGTAACTGTAAAGACAAGGACAGATAACTGTAAAGACAAGTACAGGTAACTGTAAAGACAAGTAAAGGTAAGTGTAAAGACAAGTACAGGTAACTGTAAAGACAAGGACAGGTAACTGTAAAGACAAGGACAGGTAACTGTAAAGACAAGGACAGGTAACTGTAAAGACAAGGACAGGTAACTGTAAAGACAAGGACAGGTAACTGTAAAGACAAGGACAGATAACTGTAAAGACAAGTACAGGTAACTGTAAAGACAAGTAAAGGTAAGTGTAAAGACAAGTACAGGTAACTGTAAAGACAAGGACAGGTAACTGTAAAGACAAGTACAGGTAACTGTAAAGACAAGGACAGATAACTGTAAAGACAAGTACAGGTAACTGTAAAGACAAGGACAGGTAACTGTAAAGACAAGGACAGGTAACTGTAAAGACAAGTAAAGGTAAGTGTAAAGACAAGGACAGGTAACTGTAAAGACAAGGACATGTAACTGTAAAGACAAGGACAGGTAACTGTAAAGACAAGTACAGGTAACTGTAAAGACAAGGACAGGCAACTGTAAAGACAAGTAAAGGTAAGTGTAAAGACAAGGACAGGCAACTGTAAAGACAAGTAAAGGTAAGTGTAAAGACAAGGACAGGTAACTGTAAAGACAAGTACAGGTAACTGTAAAGACAAGGACAGGCAACTGTAAAGACAAGTAAAGGTAACTGTAAAGACAAGGACAGGTAACTGTAAAGACAAGTACAGGTAACTGTAAAGACAAGGACAGGCAACTGTAAAGACAAGTAAAGGTAACTGTAAAGACAAGGACAGGTAACTGTAAAGACAAGGACAGGTAACTGTAAAGACAAGGACAGGTAACTGTAAAGACAAGGACAGGTAACTGTAAAGACAAGTACAGGTAACTGTAAAGACAAGGACAGATAACTGTAAAGACAAGTACAGGTAACTGTAAAGACAAGGACAGGTAACTGTAAAGACAAGGACAGGTAACTGTAAAGACAAGTAAAGGTAAGTGTAAAGACAAGGACAGGTAACTGTAAAGACAAGGACATGTAACTGTAAAGACAAGGACAGGTAACTGTAAAGACAAGTAAAGGTAAGTGTAAAGACAAGTACAGGCAACTGTAAAGACAAGTAAAGGTAAGTGTAAAGACAAGGACATGCAACTGTAAAGACAAGGACAGGTAACTGTAAAGACAAGGACAGGTAACTGTAAAGACAAGGACAGGTAACTGTAAAGACAAGGACAGGTAACTGTAAAGACAAGTAAAGGTAAATGTAAAGACAAGGACAGGCAACTGTAAAGACAAGTAAAGGTAAGTGTAAAGATAAGTACAGGTAACTGTAAAGACAAGTACAGGTAACTGGCAACTGACCGGTGTCATTAATTTCCAACAAGTCGTATATGTTTTCGTTATAGATTTCAGCAAATGAGACCCAAACGCTGTAGGATGAGTCATCGTCATTGCGAAGTTTCGGATCATTTAGGGGTCCGTCCATAGTCCCTGGGTAAGTAAGGGCTTCGTGTAAGTAATAGGGTACACTATAGAGCATCAATTACAACCTTGCGATAGTAAATAGCACTTTCACATTAATTACATCATTGGTAATACCAAACTAATACTCAGTCATGTGAACAAAATAAACTCTACCAATATATTCTTATCATTAACTTAATCTGATCAAAAGCTTATATCTTATATAATATAAATTTAATTATATCAAAGGCTCTTATATTATTTCATTAATAACTTTATCTATCCAAAAGCTCTTATATTATCTTATTAATAACTTAATCTACCCAAAAGCTCTTATATTATTTCATTAATAACTTAATCTATCCAAAAGCTCTTATATTATCTTATTAATAACTTAATCTATCCAAAAGCTCTTATATTATCTTAACATAATCTATCCAAAAGCTCTTATATTATCTTATTAATAACTTAATCTATCCAAAAGCTCTTATATTATCTTAACATAATCTACCCAAAAGCTCTTATATTATTTCATTAATAACTTAATCTATCCAAAAGCTCTTATATTATCTTATTAATAACTTAATCTATCCAAAAGCTTTTATATTATCTTAACATAATCTACCCAAAAGCTCTTATATTATCTTATTAATAACTTAATCTATCCAAAAGCTCTTATATTATCTTATTAATAACTTAATCTATCCAAAAGCTCTTATATTCTCTTATTAATAACTTAATCTACCCAAAAGCTCTTATATTATTTCATTAATAACTTAATCTATCCAAAAGCTCTTATATTATCTTAACATAATCTATCCAAAAGCTCTTATATTATCTTATTAATAACTTAATCTATCCAAAAGCTCTTATATTATCTTATTAATAACATAGTCTATCCAAAAGCTCTTATATGATCTTATTAATAACTTAATCTGACCAAAATCTCTTATATTATCTTATTAATAACATAGTCTATCCAAAAGCTCTTATATTATCTTATTAATAACTTAATCTAACCAAAAGCTTGTATATTATATGATTAATAACTTAATCTATCCAAAAGCTCTTATATTATCTTATTAATAACTTAATCTAACCAAAAGCTTGTATATTATATGATTAATAACTTAATCTATCCAAAAGCTCTTATATTATCTTATTAATAACTTAATCTATCCAAAAGCTCTTATATTATCTTATTAATAACTTAATCTATCCAAAAGCTCTTATATTATCTTATTAATAACTTAATCTGACCAAAAGCTTATATATTATATAATATATATTAACTCTGACCAAAAGCTTGTATATTATATTAACTTAATCTAACCAAAAGCTTGTATATTATATGATTAATATCTAAATGTGATAATTGTGAAATATTTTATGAGAAATTTCAAGTGAAATATTTCAAGGAAACCTTCTGAAGTATCTAAAAACTTTCTTGAGGAGTCTTCAATATCGTTTGGAGTGGTGTCCATGATGAATGTCTGATGATGTGCTTCAGAAGAAAATGACTGTTTATCGATATCAAGTTTATTAAAGCCAGAATGTGGTGAAAATATGGCCACAAAAATTGATAATTATAAAAATGGATATAAATAAATAATAAGATTGCTATATTTCTAATTGTTATGGTTTACAAATGTTATAAGGTAAGTGGTCTCAATGGTACCTTAGTGGTTGAGAGGTTAACGTAGGTGGAACTGCTGAGCAGGCGGTTTTTCTCTTTGTCATGACGGGCGTGAGCACTTGGCAACATTTTCTGTACGTCATTGAAATTCACTGGTCTAATCGTGGCCACCTGGTTAAGCGAATTGCGTCATTTGTTGAAATTATAATTCCTCTGATAACAATCTTTAAATATTTATTTCTAATTTATATACTTTATTCCCTATTACACCATTATTTAATATTCCCCCTCATTCCCTCTAAAATGTGAAATCTTAAATTCTTAGTAGATTGTAAACAAACCATTGATTGCTTAGATTCAATACTATCGAATAACATATTCAGTGTACGAGGTAAGATTCCTGGGTCAGATTTACTTCCTGAGAATGAAATTGATAGTTTAGGAAAAGTTATAGGAATATGTACCTACTTAGAAAACAATATATGTAATTCAAGTAAATGGTAATAAATGTATTATTTATAATAAAACAATAAAATTAATAAATATTATCACAGGATTCTAAAAATTACATTATTTCATACCTCTACACACAGGTAATTATAGCAACATTCAATAACCAAATAGACCTTAACAGAATTAATATATAAAATATGTACAAAATAACAAATTCTTTATATAATTTATAAAATGGAAATGCATAACAATTATTATATAATCTAATGTTGTAGTAATATTGGCATTACTATAATAGCTGACCTTGAATAGTGTGAGTTTTGCCAGAGCTGGTGATACCGTATGTGAATACCAAGGAATTATTTTTACACGAAATGAAATCCTCAGCAGTTGAGTAAATGCATTCTGAGAAAAAGTCACTTTGCGAGGTGTTTTCATCAAAAATGCGAGTAAACGAAAATTTGTTACTAGTGATCTGTTGAGATATTTAAACGTACATAAGTAAATATCTATATTTAATTAAATAATTAATTCAAACTTAATTAATTTACTTTAATTTTCCAATATTAATTACAAATTTTTAAAATTTAATTCGTTCAAATTATGTTGTACAATTAAAAGTTATATAACCTTTCCCTGATTGTTGACGGTGTTCTTGAATGCATTTGAACCCGGAGGTGCTGTCACTTTAATGGTGTATTTATTCTCAATCTTCATGAAGCTCTATCAAATTTTATAAAATATATCCCATTTTGTTTTATCCCATTGGAGTAGTATTATTTAGGTAACAAAATTAATATTTAGTTCCAATAGGTTAATTTAAAGAACTGTAGCTAAAAAATCATTGCTAAATTTGTAGATAAATACTGATAGTTACATTAAATATAATTTAAATATAAACACAACATTTATATCATTTTAAATATTAATAAATAAATTTATAAAAATTTATATATATTACTTTATATATAATTTTAATTTGTTATATAAACTAGCAACTATAAATAATAATTAAATAAATTAGGCAACTCAAATGCTATTCACAAAATTTAATATTTTAGTTAAACAAATTCAAACACAAATTAAATGAATATTATATATTTATATACAGTATACACACTGAAAAAATGCATTATTTTATGAGTTATTTTTTAGATCGGAATTATGTAAAATATATACAACAAGTTTGATGTTGAAAATTAAATATGACATAATTACGTGGGAATCAAAATAAGAGGGAAAAGAAGGGGAATTATATAATATATCATATATACTTTATAATATACACATAGTAAAATATAAATTAAACCTTATTATTTGGATTTAATAATTCCTCTTTTGAATAGGGACGCATTCTAAGGAAAACTGTCATTTCCCTCCCCCCAGGAGGTTTATCTTCATTCAATGAACTAATAATGTTATGTTATAATATAAAATCTGCTATATCAATATTTATTATCAAATAAAATCATAAAATATTGTAATAATATATTATGAACATATTATGAATTTAATTGAATTAAGATAAAGATTAGAAACAATTAAGAATAAAGAAAGGAGATTATCTTTAAATTACAAACTCAGCCGTATCATTGAATTGGTCCATATTGAGTTGCCTGGGTAGCACAAAATTATCTTTCTCCATTGAATCCTTTGAGTGTTCAAACCCTATATATATATTTATTACACAAATAAATGCTCTTCGTTGAATCAATCATTTTTTATTTAATCAACATTTAATATTATATTGGTATCGAGTCCACCTTGGGACGAGTTAAAATATGTATCTAATTTTCAAGACCCTTCTATAATATATAATATAGATTATATATTTAATATTAGAAAGTTATATTGATTATAATACAAATATGTATAATCTTTTCTCTATAATGTCGCTGTAAATATGGATTTAGATAGATGCCAATGATTATATATATAATAATGAATCACATATGGATAACGAACAAGTGAAAATTTGTAAAAAAAATTAGGTACAACCTTAAATTACTGAATAGAAATGATTTCAACGTAAGCATGATTTGAATATGAATCATAATATTTGTTCAACTAATTAAATAAATGATTTTAGTTTTTTATTGATATGTAATCATTAAATCTTATATACTTGAATTACATTTGTAGGTTTATTATATATTTTTATCATGTACATGAATATTATTAATTCCTTACATAGACGACTCGATTACACATCAGATTATTAATGATAAGATATTACTTCATATGTGAAAAAGTACCTAAAACTATAATAATGTATTACATATGATAAGCATATGATACATATATCATATATGTATCATACTATAATATTAAGTAATATCATTTCATATTTAGCAATCGGGTCGACTTCAATACTTGAGGTAAATACATGTATTTCATATACTAAGTCATACAAGTAATATTCCCGTATATAAGAATAATTAATGTGTCAATTAAAAGTAAAAATATATAATAAACCTACAAATGATATCCAGGAAAATAAAATTAAATAATTACATATCAACAAAAAAACTAAACCTATATATTTAATTAGTGAAAAAAGTATCGAAGTAAAAAAAGTACGATTGACGGAGAGTTCATTGGGAGTTATGCAGCTTATTTTTAAGTCCACTCTAAATCTAAGTGAAATAAACCACTACTATTTTATACATCAAATGAATGCATATGCCCATTTAAATCTCACATCTAGTTATTTTTAATTATTCGCATATTCAATTTAACTGCCATGTGGAACTTTATATTAATATATGTGTTAATTAGGGCATATATTACATCTGGAAGATTTAATATTTATTGATTTCACTTAAGATGTGAGAATTGCAAGGTAATTAGCATGTTGCATTGTAGGGCTATTTTATTTATATTAAAAATATAATATTTGCAGAATAATTATGATTATAAAAAAATTAAATATTATTCCTCTCACTCAAAAAATGTATTAAATATACTAATATATAGTAGCAATATTAAATTGTAATATTTATATGTGTAATTATATGTGTATTTTGAACGAAATTACTATTATATTATTTTAAATTATGACTATAATATATTAGGGCATATAATATGATTTATTATATATTATATAATATTTAATTACCAAAATTATAGTAAATATATTAATAGATTGAACATATTTTTAATTCATAGTTAATATTAATCGGTAGTTATTCATTATTTGTAATAGAAATGTATTAGTTAATAATTAAAAGTGTTGAATATCTGTATTATATAAATGTTATATCATAGATATATTATAATTCAATGTGATTAAAAATTCAATAATATAAAGAAATGTATTGAATTTTAATGTTTTGAATGCACATCACCAATTAATGCCATTTTAGATGATTTTGAATTTATATCTCAACTGAATCAATTCAGTTATACTAATAATGCAAATGCTGTTATACAAAAAAATTGAAAATCATATAGATTATATTAACTTGAGTTTAGCAGCATTTGCAATATTTGATAATAGAATTCCTTAAAGAAATATATAAAATGGAATATATGTCTAGAGAAGATAATCATAAATTTAGAAAAGCTGACAATATAATAAATCTGCATGATATTGTAATTTCTTTTAATTTATTTCACATATTAAATATAGATGTAAATCATATAAAAATACTTACTAAATAATAATGATACTAATGGATTAGTGAGATATTGGGAAATAAGATATTCATTAATGATGTTAATGATTTGGCAGATAGAGGGGTGGAGACAGTTCAAAAAGTATACCCTAAAGTTATTAATTACCAATGATTAAACCAAATAATTGTAACTAGTGAGTGAGAAAAATTACATGCATCAATCATTCGAAATATCTTAAAATTATTATAATCTGTAAATAAATTGTTAATTATTTATTGTAGTTAAACAAACCACTATAAATTATATTATGAATAGGAATAATAACAATTTTACCATTTATAAAATAATAAAAAATATATTTTATAATTTATAAATAAATAGATATTATTTAAATGTAATGTTATTGTATTACATTGTATTGTATTGTAACAAAATAATATTATAATTACTATTTAATCAATATGATTTTATAAATTAGATTGTATATATAAACTAATAGCATGTCTATAAACTTTAAATAAAGTTTTAAAAATTAATAAATAGTCTTACTAAATAAAAATTAAAATCTATTATTGCTACTAAATTTTAGTCAAGACAAAGATAATAAAATATTATTGTTTATCATATTTTTGTTGTAAGGCAAATTATTTATGATAATTTCAATTAAATATTAATTTAATTAATATATGATAATTATTTAATTCGATATATTAATACAACATGTTTCATATTATATTATTTAAATATATGTTTCGAAATAATTATAATTAAATATACTCAAATTGAAATATCAATGTTAATATATTAATTTTTTAAAACATGAAAAATAAAAAAATGCGATTTTTAAAAAGTTAAATTCCTAAACAGATATTCATTTTGTATATTCAAGTTAGCATTTTTGAAACAAGCATTCAATTTCATTATTATTTAGGAGGGTATTTGCGTTTTTTGATCAACTAAATTAAAACGTCAGAAAAGGTATAATGTGTATTACATCATATTTATAACCTATGCATATATAGTTAAAGCACTTTACTATATTGATATACATATATATAACTATACATATAGTTATATATATAACACATTTAAAACATATATTCATTGATATACATATGCATTTTATTTATATATGTTATATATATATATATATATATAATTACAATATATATATATGTACATATATGTATACTTATATGTTTTATATATACATACCTATATATATATATATATATA
The DNA here is from genome assembly GCA_964035775.1 of Osedax frankpressi. NCBI lineage: Eukaryota > Metazoa > Annelida > Polychaeta > Sabellida > Siboglinidae > Osedax > Osedax frankpressi. The sequence goes on along the minus strand of OZ038313.1, from coordinate 13,757,507 downwards.
TATATATAGATAGTTATTTATATATTAATTCGACAATAATTCGGATTAGTGACAGAACAGTCGAAACTGTATTGCGAAATTTATCCGGCTACACAATTTCTATTGGTTCTCGGGTGTTTGTATATTTAGAAATGCCGTTGTACATATTAATGTATTTTATATAATTCTAACATTTAAAAATTTACTTAATATATATAAATCACACACAGATGATTTATTTAGGAGATTTTAGACATTTATAAGGAAAGTGCATTTCAAATATCAATTATACCAAATTTAAAAATTCCTAATTAGGGGAATATCTAACTGTCAATTAAACTTTTAAATGACATGTCTATCAAGAATTGTAAATATTATGATATATTCACTATAAATATAGTTTAATATTTTACTATAAATATATTTTGATTTGAAACTATAAATATATTTTGATTTGAAACTATATATTGTAAGTCCTATATATTGACTAGTACAAAAATTGCATATATTATTGATTGGGTGTCTAAAATATATAAGAGAAAATAAGAATATATATATAGTAAATGAGTTTTTCACCGATGTAATATTAACAATTACATATAATGATACATACTAATATACTCTCATAAATGAAATAATTGTATACATTTATGTATGTGTAATTTAATGCCTGACATTAACAATAAATTATAATAAAAATATAATTTAACATTATAATAACATTATAAACATAAATAAGTAATCTATTATGATATATAGCCTATATATAGAATACAAATTAGATTTTACATAGCTAAAATATTATCTACTTTAAGTCTATTTTTCCGTACATTTTAAGAAATTTTTCTTTTAATAAATAATAATGTATATTATTGGATAAATCAAAAAAATTCATAATTAAAAATTAAAAATAGACTTAAGATGAATGTTAAGATATAAATACAGAATATGAATTCTATATTATATTGAGCATGAAAATTACATGCATATAAAATATAAATATTTACATTATTATTATTATTATTAAACCTACATATGAATATAAATTATTCATAAAATATATTAATATATTTAAATTTCACAGAAATCTTTTACATGGCATAGTAACTTTAATATATATTACTAATCTTTTGGTATATAAATTATATTCATTTTTTAGCATATTATTACAAAAAAAATAATCTATGTCATGAACCCCATACAAATTATGCAGCAGGACAAATTGCGCACGGATATACCACTATATATATTGGTTATTTTTTTAATAGTAAAAAAAATATTTTAATTAATATTATAGTAATTTTCCAATTAATTCCAGAAAAGCAATTGTAAATATCATATTATAAAATATCATTATGCTTTTTTATTTAATTTAAATAACATGAATTGTATTTTGTTCATATTCTTTAGAAGTAATAGCACATACAATTCATTATCATTATATATTGTTATAATAATTTTTAATTTTATATGAAAATAATTATATTTTTCTCTAATAGTATACATTCAGTATTGTTAACATATATATTATCCATGTGCTACATGATGTTTCTAATACCTGATTGCTATACATTGGTTTTTTGGTATTATATTTGTATTTTTGTGGCACATTAATTGCTTCACAATATTATATAACATCATTAAATAATATGAATAACTATGAATGACTTACTAAATATATAGAAATTACCAATATATATACATACCTATATATTATGTATATATAATATAAATATATGTATATATATATATATATATATATATATCCTTACTATTTAATTATCTATAGTTTACTGAGTAAACTGCAAATCTTCATAATGAATCACAGTGTTATTAATAGATATGAGCTAATATAAATGTGTCATATTATTTTCAATACGCCTATTTAAAATTTGTATCGCACCTAACTCCCGCATAATTTCATTTCGCCGTCAAACGTATTTGATCCGGAAAAAATATTGTGGTTCATATTAAAATCATGCATAAAAATCGACCAATTCAATTTAGTACGGTAAGGGGATGTCTAATGTTTACGAATATGTACCGTTTCGTTTTCAAGAGGTGACCTATAATAATTATTAAATATATACAAAAATCTTTCATATACAAATTTTTCCATTGAAAAACGTTTGGTATTTTTCAAATAAATTCGATTTTATGATATTATTGTAATCAATTATATTTAGTACTTTACAAAATAGAATGATATTATAAATTTATGAAATGAAAGTATAAATTATGTATATAAATTGCTAATATAAATGAAACTAACTTTAACTTACAAACATAATATATAAGGATTATAAAGGTTTATTCAATTTTAAATATTCGAGGTATAATAAAATAACTTTGATAGGTTGACGATCTTTGATTTTTATAATCATAATATTTATAGATTGCAAGTAAAATATATAAAAATCTATGAAATCATATATTCCCCCACATAATAAATTAGATTAATTTATAACATATTATAATACTAATCATATAATTTTAATAATACTTATTACTTTGAATATTATTGGTGAAAATTTGTTAAAATAAAACACAATGCAATATTAATATAAACATAATACATTAATAATATCCATATGTAATTCTAATAGTTTTTGAATTTATTCAAATATCACATATAAATTTATTTTATATTTATAGTAGTTTATATAGTATATTACATAATGGATTCATTTAAATCAATAGCACTGGGCTTTAGCATTGGTATATGTATTGGTTGGATTCTAAAAGGAAAACTATTCATGAAAATGACAGTTGTTAGCAATATAATATAAACACGCTAACATTGATTATAATAATTTGTATTGATTTGGAACTAGTTTTTGTCCGGGTTTTTGTGTCCTAATATAATTTGTTAATAATTATTGTAAAATAATGAAATTTATCAATATAAATAAAGAATATAAATATTATCATAATATATATATATATTTAATTAGCCATCTGTTGCTGCTGTTGGCGGGACAAATAAGATGATTTTGGTAGTAAGATCCGATTTAAAAATGGGTAAAGGAAAAATCGCTGCTCAAGTAAGTTTATTATTTTAAGAGAATATTTTTTATAATATAAAATCTGCAATTTAAATATTAATATCAAATAATATAACAAATGATATAACTATCAAATAAAATCATACAATATTTGAATAATATATTATGAACCATTGAATTATACTCATTATATTTACAATACTAAGTTGAACATAAAACGATAAAATCAATGTGAGTATAAATTAATTCATTAAATATATACAGGGATCAATAAATTTAAATATTATACATATTAGTATATATTAATTTATAATATTATTATATTAACTAATATACATGAACTTAATAATATATATATATATATATATATATTTATTATATGGGAATTACTTCTCTAAATTGAAAATCACAAATTTTAAATATAATATTTAAATTATCAATTACCACTGGATATTTTACTATATATACATAATAATTTTACTATGAGTTGAATATTGTCTAATGGTGAATCCTAAATAAATGTTAGAGAATAATGACCACACTAAATAATATTGTAATTCAATGATCACCGGTCATCAGGGATAAATGATATATTTAACAATTAATTTAAAATCAATAAAAACAAATTTAATATTCTACATTAATCTTTATAAAGACACATATCCTTTTTTAGTGAGTTAGTATTCACCATATACATAGATTACAAGTATTTCATAATATGATAATTAGTGTAATAGTAGTTATTATATACACACTATAAGTATACTATTCCAACACTTATTCTATATCTAAGTAAGTGCATAATAAAACAAATATTACTCTGTTATTTTTTAGATAAAAAAATATATTTTAAAGAAAACCAGAAAGTAATTAACATGAAAATATATATGTTATAATATATGCAATACTATGGTATAAATATAAAATACTTCATATAGGATAATTATCACCTGTAAACAATCTGCATACTTTTGGAAATTATGGTCGCAATATTCTAGATTATTCATTTAGCTTAAATATTATTTACTATTTTATACAAATTATTAGTTTAGAATGAAAATATTGATCTATTTATATAATTTGATTTCACTAATTACATACCTACATATATGCCTACATATCTATACACTGTATACTATACAATGTATAGATAATACATTAATAAATATAGTATACACTTATATATGTATTTAATAATAAAATATATGATAGTTTGTTATTGCATGGCATGGTTGGTCATCATTATTATTATTTAGTCTTGATTATGTAATCACCATGAGTCAATATTCAATTTATAATTAAATTATTGTGTATAATATACATTTTATATACAGTTAAGTATTCAAGTATTAGTTATGAAAAATTAATATTTGTTGTAGTTCTGTAATTATTATTAATTTTTTTATTAATTTTTACTCTGTTCTTAATATAATATATTCAATATTCTAATTTTAGTCTTATCATATATTATCATAGAACAATTTATTATCCCATCCTAAACTCTCTACCCCATCTCTGTAATCTCATTAATGCCATCTTTGTACCATACCCTTGTATCATATTCTAGATTAAAAGCATTGTCTAATCCTATCTCCCACCCTATAATCCTCCATATACTACTTATAATCTTACATTTCCATATACTCATTTCATATTATTCTTCAGAAATTACATAATTGCTACAAATCATGCCTATACTATTCTAACTTAACCCCTGCATTATAGTTCACCCTATTCTCATATTTTCTACGTCCTGTCTCATCGTACACTAACCCCATCTCTACCTCTTATCTCTTATCTTGACCTCGAACCCAGTGTTCCCACGCCGCAGTAGATGCTTACTGCATCGCGAAGAAAATGAATCCAGTTCTACTGAAAACTTGGGCGAGATATGGACAAGCGAAGGTTGATAGGCAGAACATGTGGTTGCTAGGTGGAACATGTGGTTGCTAGGCAGAACATATGGTTGCTAGGAGGATAATGTGGTTGCTAGGAGGACAATGCGGTTGCCTGGGTATTAGACTACATTGCGAATATTATAATGTTAATAGGGTATGAAGCTAAGGCTGAACAAAAGAGTGAGTCATCTCACTTTACTAAAATGGAAAGATTTAATTCGTACAGTTTTCAATAACCTCTAACTTCGCTCCGCCTATACAGATGGTATTAGTGAGCATGTATACTCTCTTCTTTATTATGAGTCATACATAGTAGTTGAGTATGAGGAGAACATTTTGGATTTTAGACATTAATATCTTTTATATTTAGACTATTATCTTCAGTAACATGCATACTATAGTAGAAATAGTACGAAATAATATACATCCCCTGTTATATTACATAAATCTCATGAAATATTATTTCTCCCATGTTATATTACATTAATCACATGCAACAATATTTCTCCCATGTTAAATTATTCTTATTAAGTAGTATTCCTACTATCTTATATTACATTAATATCATGAAATAGTATTCATACCATGTTATATTAAATTTATATTAAATAGTATTACTCCCATCTTATATTACATTGATATCATGAAATAGTATTCCTCCTATGCTATATGACATCAATCTCATGAAGAAGTATTCCTCCCATGTTATATTACGTTAATTTCATGGAGTAGTATTGCTCCCATCTTATATTACATTAATCTCATTGAGTAGTATTCCTCCCATGTTATATTACATTAATATCATGAAAGAGTATTCCTCCCATGTTATATTACATTAATCTCATGAAATAGTATTCCTCCCATGTTATATTAAATTAATCTCATGAAATATTATTCCTCCCATGTTATATCAAGTTAATCTCATGAAATAGTATTCCTCCCATGTTATATTAAATTAATTTCATGGAGTAGTATTGCCTCCATCTTATATTACATTAATCTCATTGAGTAGTATTCCTCCCATGTTATATTACATTAATATCATGAAAGAGTATTCCTCCCATGTTATATTACATTAATCTTATGAAATATTATTCCTCCCATGTTATATTAAGTTAATCTCATGAAATATTATTCCTCCCATGTTATATTAAGTTAATCTCATGAAAGAGTATTCCTCCCATGTTATATTACATTAATCTCATGAAATAGTATTCCTCCCATGTTATATTAAGTTAATCTCATGAAATATTATTCCTCCCATGTTATATCAAGTTAATCTCATGAAATAGTATTACTCCCATGTTATATCAAGTTAATCTCATGAAATAGTATTCCTCCCATGTTATATTATTCTCATGAATTGCTCGCATACGCGATGTCATCCGAGTAGCGTATACCTTATGCTGATATCGCGAACCCACGTCGCTGGGATCGCTCGCTACGTCTAGGTGGTGTTGAAGGTCGACAGCGAAGCACACCTCATGAAGGTCGCGAAGGAAGCAACGTTACTAGGACTACCGGTGTCGATTATAGCCGACGCTGGACGGACGCAGATAGCCGCCGGAAGCAAAACCGTTGTGGGCATCGGACCAGGTGTGTGTTCGCTGACCCACGATCCCGTCGTATTAACTAATTGACTCGTCGTCTAGTTGATTTATGATTAACTAACGATGGTAATCGTGTTCAATACTGCTTACGAATGTTTAGCTTTACGAGGTAATGGTTTAATATAAGTTATTGATTTATTCCACATTTTATTGATAAATATGTAAATATATCTATATAAGTTACTTATATTTATTTGTATTAGTAAGCAATGAACAACAGGCTATATTTATTTCAACATTTTAACTATATACTGAATAAACGAATGCCAGCGATTTAATGTATCATTATATGTTTATATAAATTGTAAAAGTGAATTATAAAAGTTCCTTCATTTTTAGCTTGTGAAAAGTTAATTAATGAAGTTACTGGAGAATTAAAGCTATTATGAATTACTCGACTATACATGATATTTTTTAAAAATGAAGGTGATTTTATATATTAAAATGAGCGTGCATAATTGTAATTATTTATGTTATTTATGCGTTTCATCTGTTATTGTTTTTTAAAGAATATTGATTTTTATCGGAAATATACATTACTTTGTTTATTGAACAAATACAAAATGGATATTCTATTTAATTTTTATTTCTATATAAGCATTAAATACACTAAATTATGACTGATGGCTTCTGTAGTTACAGTCTGCCTCTGGTATGCTATTTCATCAGCAATACTCATCTAGATAAGGTCGCGGAATGCGTACAAGGTCGCTATATCTATTATCCTTGTATATGGGCGTGGCTGTGAACTCTGAATCTGTAGACACAAGTGTAATCTGGATTGCCGTGATTATTCAGAACTTGCAATCTGATGACTGGATATTTGAACTTCCTCGGATTCTGCGGGAGTTTAGTTAGATTAGAGATTAGTGAGAATAAAATCAATGTTTAAAATCAATGCCCCCAATACAACGCTATTAATAAATACACATCCGTAGAGTGGCTAATTCAATACTTATAATAACACACCAATTTAAGTACTCAAATGAAATTAGAGTAAAACATACTCTAGTTAATTTGCTATGTAATGTAATCGTCGTTGTCGTGTTATTTTACATGGCTTACATACCTTTATCTTGAAGTTCTGTATCGGACTAGATCCTTGTATGTATGTGAATGCCCCTAGTTCCACTGGGTTCCTATCACCTGGGCTTGACAATCCCTATTCAATGAAATACTCAATGTTCATGTTCCATTTTAGCAGAATAATCGACAAAATCCATATTACTTTATTGATTATTTGTTCTTAAATATATTTAATAAAGTATTCTAAAATTGTTGAGATACATTTTAATAAAATAATATTAAAAATAAATCAAAGATCTTTGGTGTAGCTTCTATATATATAAATTTATATTGTGTGACAGTCCTAGATAAGGAAATTAGGAGAAATTACATTATATTCGTTAGTAACAAGTAATAATATTAATAACATCAGATAATTCTAAAACATTTTGAAATAAAGTTTGGATAATGTTTGATAAAATCATGCGGCAATTTAAAGAGTAATTCAATTGAATTAATTCACTTACATATACTATTTAAATACTTCTTTATTTCATTGCTACGAGAGTGGATGTCACTACCTCGATAATTACGAAGTGAACACCTATGTCTACACCTGTGTCTAACCATCACGATGAAGTCTTTGGGAGCCGAGTTCCTGCTACCGGGCAAGGTGATCGATTGGGGCGTGTGCTCCAAACTCACAGAGGTCACCATCACCGCCAGACTCAGTTGAACCGTTACGTAACCCCGCGTGCCGTCCATCGCCCAACAGTCGCCGGGGTTGGTGTCGGGCTGTTCACGAAATAGCGGAGGCGTTACAGGAGTTGGTCGGGAGTGTCGACGGAGTATAGTGCCGTTATTAGGACTCGCGAGTAACAAGTGACGAAGAGTATAGTGCCGTTATTAGGACTCCCGTGTAACAAGTAACGAAGAGTAAAGTGCCGTTATTAGGACTCCCGTGTAACAAGTAACGAAGAGTAAAGTGCCGTTATTAGGACTCCCTTGTAACAAGTAACGAAGAGTAAAGTGCCGTTATTAGGACTCCCTTGTAACAAGTAACGAAGAGTAAAGTGCCGTTATTAGGACTCCCTTGTAACAAGTAACGGAGAGTAAATGCGGTTATTAGGACTCCCGTGTAACAAGTAACGGAGAGTAAAGTGCCGTTATTAGGACTCCCGTGTAACAAGTAACGAAGAGTAAAGTGCCGTTATTAGGACTCCCGTGTAACAAGTAACGGAGAGTAAAGTGCCGTTATTAGGACTCCCGTGTAACAAGTAACGGAGAGTAAATGCGGTTATTAGGACTCCCGTGTAACAAGTAACGGAGAGTAAAGTGCCGTTATTAGGACTCCCGTGTAACAAGTAACGAAGAGTAAAGTGCCGTTATTAGGACTCCCGTGTAACAAGTAACGGAGAGTAAAGTGCCGTTATTAGGACTCCCGTGTAACAAGTAACGAAGAGTAAAGTGCCGTTATTAGGACTCCCGTGTAACAAGTAACGGAGAGTAAAGTGCCGTTATTAGGACTCCCGTGTAACAAGTAACGGAGAGTAAAGTGCCGTTATTAGGACTCCCGTGTAACAAGTAACGAAGAGTAAATGCGGTTATTAGGACTCCCGTGTAACAAGTAACGGAGAGTAAAGTGCCGTTATTAGGACTCCCGTGTAACAAGTAACGGAGAGTAAAGTGCCGTTATTAGGACTCCCGTGTAACAAGTAACGGAGAGTAAAGTGCCGTTATTAGGACTCGCGAGTAACAAGTAACGAAGAGTAAAGTACCGTTATTAGGACTCCCGTGTAATAAGTAACGTATAGTAAAGTGCCGTGAAGTAGGCGCGCAAGTGAAAGGTGTGAATATTGTTAATTTACTATGCACTGATAGGTAATTAGATGATGTGATCTATTGAGTGTTGACCATAGCGGAAGCTGAGTAAATAGTGCAGTTATTGCTTTAATATGATTAAGGGTGATCAGTGATTGTTATGATGTGGAAATATAGAAGTTGGTTTATATTGCGATGCGGGTTGAAGTGTCGATGTATTTAGTACAGGGCTAAACACACGTTAACAAGTTATTAAAATCCTTCTGAAAGATACATATAGTACCGAGTAGGCTACGATATACCATCCGAGGACAGAGAAAGACGAGTTTTAAATACCAGTTTAAAGAGGTTTAAATACCAGTTTAAAGAGGTTTAAATACCAGTTTAAAGAGGTTTAAATACCAGTTTAAAGAGGTTTAAATACCAGTTTAAAGAGGTTTAAATACCAGTTTAAAGAGGTTTAAATACCAGTTCGAATACATAGTTAGTTACAAACCCTCACAAGTAGCTATATGTATTTAGTATAATCTACTAGAACTATGGTCTACTTACTCTTATCATTGCTTCGATTGAGTTACCGGAATACCAGAACGGAATGAAGAAGAATGAATGAAGGATTGTCTTCTGAGAATAAGACTTAGATACACCATCGTATATGATTGAAGCACCTGTAATTTATTTTATATATATATATATTAATATATATATATATATATATATATAATGGAGAGTGAGAGGGAGAGGGAGAGGGAGAGGAAGAGGGAGAGGGAGAGATAGTAAAACTGACCTGATGATTCCATTGCATAATCAACCATTCCTAGTTTGTCGGCAGAGTAAAGTTCTATGGATTTCTTTATCATATCTTCGACTTGCTAAAATAAGACAACGGTATAAACTGTCGGTAAAGCTAATTTTAGTTAATACGCAGAACACTACGAGACCATCTAGATTTGAAATTGCCAGTTAAACTCCGCTATGCGTTTTTCTTAGTGTTATTATTGTAGTGGATCTACAATAAACCAGCGTATCAATAACTTAATCTGGTACCAACCCTGGTATGGTAGTAAGGTACGGCTGCATCTGACTCTTTTACAGTCATCGCGGAATCCTCAAGTTTTGCGAATTGTTTCTTGCCGGTTTCTATCCAGTTTTTCAATTCCTAGTCGTAGTGTTTAAAATGTGCGCACGTTAATACATTGCGGTGTATAAGAAATGACTACTACATGTTCGTAATGAGTTATTTTCTTTTTCTTCTATGGTATCTACATCACTACGCTGATTTGACCAAGTCTTGTGAACTGTTCGAGTAGTACCTCCCCTTTCTTAAACCTTTCCAATATACATTTTCTTAACCACGCCCACTTCATTACGCAAATCTATTTAATTAACCACAAGATTCCTAATTATTTATCTATAAATATAAAGATTATCTTCCTTATCAATTTCTATTGTTAGTTCATATATCAGTCCTAAATAGATTCATTAATGTATCCAAAATATAACCTAAACCATTAACTATACCCAACATATCGTCCCTACCACTTCTTTCAATACCAACTTCATATTGTATGCCGACCTCATTTGATATAGACATTGAGATTGATTACGTCAACCGTAACTGAATTCATTATACGCCTACCATCATTGGTTACACCCACTAACCTTGACGTTATCCTCAAGTTTCAAGTTCAGACTGCGTTGGGTTTCCTTGATCTCGTTCACCTCGACTATGAGTTTTCCGAGAGTCGCGTGCAGATCTTTCGCTAGTTGGTACTTGGTCTTAAGCTGCAATTGTATGGCCTTCTCGAGCAATTCATCATTAACCTCTTGACCCCCAACGCTGCCGGAACCGCTGGCAGACGATCTACCAGAAGAGGCGTACGATGTCCTACGCTCTTCGTTAGGGTAAGTTACTAGGGGAGCTTGATTGAACAGGAAGCTCTTTAAGTAGGAACACCAAGTACAATCTGAGAATGATTACGGTTAGTTGTAATATATGATGAGTATAGTTATTAATAATTGGCGTCCGAACACTGTACGGTGTGCGGTGTACGTTGTATACGATATTTACGGGGTATACACACAGAATAATGCATATATTCTAAAAACAATATGAATTGAAAACATATATGTTATATAACTATTGAATACCCGGCTTTAAACAGCGACTATTCAAAATAGCAAGTAAACAGGTCATTTAAGATATTTAATATAAAATATAGCTGGCATTTGAAGCCACAACTCTGCGTATCGTATTCAAAAGGAAACAATAGATATTCCAGGCATCGAAGTAAAGTACCGAACACTGACCGACTGCCGGAATACGGCTGATGATATATCCGCCTTGACCATCTATTCCTTCGCTGGGCGGTGGCGATTGATTGACCATCTGACCGCTCGCTTGACCACCCACTAGGCCGCCGGTCATCCGCTGCAGTAGCGTCGGGTTATCTATGATAGCTCGGGGGTCCGGAGTCTCGTCGCCGTTGGAAGTGTAGAGATAGCCACCTGGCGAGAACGGAGAGATACTCTTCGCGAACTCCACCTGCGTACAACGCGGACGTGGTTGAACTGATCGTGCGGTAGATTCGGGAACGAACGGCACATTCGCCGTAACCACGCCAGGACCTCGACACGGTTTCGTACACTAACCGGGCCGTATATCTTAATGTAATGCCTGTTCGAGTAGGTACAGGTCGCCACGCACGTGAAGACCGCTATCGCAACGGCGAAGCCAATTTTTCGGCAATAATAGTTACCGGAATGTTTACGACTGCGAGAATACAACGTTTGTTACGATCGCGGATACCAACTCTTTTACGCAATATATTTAGAAACTAAATCAATTGGTCCATTCCTAGTACTCGCCCCCAGTCCATACCACCTCCACTCGTAATACGCGGCTTACCCTCGTCCGCTAAGCGATCGCCGCGCAACCACGAAACGCTTACCTCGACCTCTTCTTCCGGTAGGGAGGTTGACGTCCTTCGTGGTCCTTGCACTTCTGCCTGGTCGTGCAACAGTCCCCGCCCTCTTTGCCCACTTGGTTACGGGATCGGGATCGCGATCTCGATCTCGATTTCGACTCGCAGTCGAGAGGCTCGCTATTCACCGTTACCGAACCCTGGCGGCTAACGGATCGCCACGTCATATCCAGGCACTTGCCGGCTCTGGACACGCCGCTGCCGATGCCCATTGAGAATCGGTCATATATCCTGCCAACCGACTCTGAGTACGAATTTTGTAAACTTTGTAGTGGAGGCTATACATCTATATTAAGTTATTAAACTTTCTAATGGAGGCTATAAATATATATTGAGTTTTTAAGCATTCTTGTGGTGGTTTCCATATTGAAATTATTTAGGTACGCCTATTTTAGGGATCTAACAAAATACATATTTAATCAATAATTATTATATTGTTTAAGATTATTTTGTATATTAATACATTTGTGTTACATTTGTGTTACATTTGTGTTACATTTGTGTTACATTTGTGTTACATTTGTGTTACATTTGTGTTACATTTGTGTTACATTTGTGTTACATTTGTGTTACATTTGTGTTACATTTGTGTTACATTTGTATTACATTTGTGTTACATTTGTGTTACATTTGTGTTACATTTGTGTTACATTTGTGTTACATTTGTATTACATTTGTGTTACATTTGTATTACATTTGTGTTACATTTGTATTACATTTGTGTTACATTTGTGTTACATTTGTGTTACATGTGTTACTAAAACCAGAGATGATTATATTATATTTTATTTCATAATCATATTTCATTTATCAAATTTATAACATTCTCTAAGCTATACGTTAATATAAAAAATACTTTTATTAACTTCGTTGAGTAAATTACCTTTATGGTACGATTATATAAACTAGATAAGCGACCGAGTACCTTGATTATTATTGGTAATCGTGTCAGACCTATAGATATCTCTCTTGTGAGTACACTTAAGTATTAGTACTTGTTATCTCAATAGAAAGTATACTCTGTATAATGAGCTAATGACATATACGTTTTACATGTACTACTATATAATACGAATATGCGTGTAATATAGCTGTATTTATATACGTGTATTTATATACGTGTATTTATTGATTCAACCTATTTAGAATGTTAGTCGCGAGATTACATCATATTATATACATTAAATATATATATATATATATATATTAAATATATATATAATACAATATTAATGCATGGCTTCATATAGTTTTATACAACCGTTTAAATTATAATGTATACCGATTAATGGACATTTGTTATATCATAAATATTATAAATATAAATAATATACATACAAAAACATATGTTAAGCATTTATTTACTAAAAGGAACTAGCGGAGTGAATTGAACCGAAGCGTATTACCAATTAGAAATAAACGACAAACCTTTTAGACAAGATTGTCCTCTGCTCAAATATCCGATCTCTTCAGGATCTTCATTGGATTGAATTATTTTGTTCCGTTTTAGTTTATTAACAGGTGACGCGCTTTTTTCCTTTCTGTTCCTCGATTTCGTCTCTTTAAATAGATATTAAATATATTAAAATAGATATTAAATATATTAAAATAGATATTAAATATAGATATTAACATAAATATAGATATAAATAATATTAATAGAAATATAAATATTGATATAGATATATTTGGGATATATTTATGTAGTGAGCATGCAATAAAGTTTCTTAAATGAAGTATTGTATTCATAATCAATTGACTGTGATGTCTTATGGACGTTCGATTTGTGAGTTTTGAATTACTGTCATATAATCGTATCTTATACTTAATGTATGTATTATTTGCATTAGTTTATAAATGCGTGTTTAGTTCAGCATTGATATACAAATTACAATGTATTAATCTACATTCTCGTGTTTAAATATTTCCTATGCATATAAATATATATTTGGTAAACTTACGTTTTTTGATAATACTTGGAGACATAACTGGACTTGATTCTGTATTCAGTTTACAGGAGTATTCATTATAAGTATATATTATATTATAATAAATATATATATAACTTACATATATATATATATATATATATATATATATATATATATATATATATATATACATATATATATATATATATATATATATATATATATATATATTTATATATATATATATATATATATATATATATTTATATATATGTATATATACTATAGATTTAGTATGGGCTACAAACTTCTACATTTGCTATTCTTCTGAATTCGCTGTAATATGGGTTTCAAACATAAATTAAGGAAAATGAGAATATAAATATATAATATTAATAACAGAATAACAATGCTGAATTATACAACAATACAACATTATAAATTGAATTCAAATAAAGTGAGAATATTCACTGGCAATTTGTTGTATTTATTTTCTTTTAGGCTTAATATTTGTTTATGAGAAACTATTGTTTATTTACTTTCTTATATAATACAGCACACATGATACGTATTATACCATTGTATACAAATACGGTATATTACTAGTGTAATCATGAATTCACTATATCATCTTTGTATCTATTATTTAAATAGTATACCTACTATTTGTATGGTAATTTGTTTTTTAAATTTAACATATGAATTCACTTAATAAAAATTATAATTATTATATATTAATTTCAACTAAAAAATGACCAACTTATACATATATATATATGTTTTACGTGTTTATCTTATAATATAGGTCTTATAATATTGGTGTATATAAACATATTTCTTATTCAAATC
>OZ038313.1:13738721-13742225 GCA_964035775.1 Osedax frankpressi | reverse complement strand
TAATGAAATATTACGGATTTGTAAATTATTATAGCGCTAGAGAATTTTAATATAATCACCAACAATGAAATAAAATAATAATATTAATGAGACGAAGGTAAACATATAATAGCACTATATTAACATTATTACACTAGTAATACTATATTAACACTATAGTATTAACATAGTGTTAATATGGTGTTAATATAGTGTTAATATAGTGTTAATATAGTGTTAATATAGTGTTAATATAGTGTTAATATAGTGTTAATATAGTGTTAATATAGTGTTAATATAGTGTTAATATAGTGTTAATATAGTGTTAATATAGTGTTAATATAGTGTTAATATAGTGTTAATATAGTGTTAATATAGTGTTAATATAGTGTTAATATAGTGTTAATATAGTGTTAATATAGTGTTAATATAGTGTTAATATAGTGTTAATATAGTGTTAATATAGTGTTAATATAGTGTTAATATAGTGTTAATATAGTGTTAATATAGTGTTAATATAGTGTTAATATAGTGTTAATATAGTGTTAATATAGTGTTAATATAGTGTTAATATAGTGTTAATATAGTGTTAATATAGTGTTAATATAGTGTTAATATAGTGTTAATATAGTGTTAATATAGTGTTAATATAGTGTTAATATAGTGTTAATATAGTGTTAATATAGTGTTAATATAGTGTTAATATAGTGTTAATATAGTGTTAATATAGTGTTAATATAGTGTTAATATAGTGTTAATATAGTGTTAATATAGTGTTAATATAGTGTTAATATAGTGTTAATATAGTGTTAATATAGTGTTAATATAGTGTTAATATAGTGTTAATATAGTGTTAATATAGTGTTAATATAGTGTTAATATAGTGTTAATATAGTGTTAATATAGTGTTAATATAGTGTTAATATAGTGTTAGTATAGTGTTAATATAGTGTTAATATAGTGTTAATATAGTGTTAATATAGTGTTAATATAGTGTTAATATAGTGTTAATATAGTGTTAATATAGTGTTAATATAGTGTTAATATAGTGTTAATATAGTGTTAATATAGTGTTAATATAGTGTTAATATAGTGTTAATATAGTGTTAATATAGTGTTAATATAGTATTAATATAGTGTTAATACAGTGTTAATACAGTGTTAATACAGTGTTAATATAGTGTTATTATAGTGTTAATATAGTGTTAATATAGTGTTATATAGTGTTAATATAGTGTTAATATAGTTTTAATATAGTGTTAATATTGTGTTAATATAGTATTAATATAGTGTTAATATAGTGTTAATATAGTGTTAATATAGTGTTAATATAGTGTTAATATAGTGTTAATATAGTGTTAATATAGTGTTAATATAGTGTTAATATAGTGTTAATATAGTGTTAATATAGTGTTAATATAGTGTTAATATTTTGTTAATATAGCATTAATATGGTAATATTATAATAATGCTATAACAGTATTATTTAAAATGTTTCTATTTATGAAGATAATTTAATATTTTTATGAGATTTAAATTCCTGTGGATTTGAGGTTATTATGTAAACACTTTAACTCAATCAGATTAAATAAACTTATAATATAATACTAGTTCTATTATATTATAGAATGTGTATATATATATATATATATATATATATATATTTACTTATATCTATCATATGTATTATATCCAAGATATGCATGTTAATCTTGACTTATTTCTAATAGTGTATATTTTTGTGAATACTTTTATGATATTATTCATACCTATCTTTATTAATGATATCGTTATCTAACCTGAATGTCCATTTTTGATTGGCATTGTTTTACGGATTTTTAATGTATACGATAAAAATATGTGTTCAATAAAAATATTAAACAAAATGAATTTAATTTGTTTGAAATCATAAAAAATAAAATATAATAATTTAAATATTATATATATATATTTAAATTTAATTATATAATATTATATATATATATATCTATATATATATATTACGTTTATTGAGTATAGTCAATAATACATCATGATAAACATTTAGAAAATATCATAATACTATTAATCAAAGTAGTAGTAGTAGCAGTAGCAGTAGTAGTAGTAGTAGTAACCTTGTAACCTTGTAACCGTAGGGTTTATACACTGCAATCAACATCATAAAGTGTTTTCGGCCGTGTTTTCATATGTTGGTTGGGGTAAGCAATATTGAATAAGTGAGTTTTTAGTCTACACTTAAATAATGAAGTAGATTGTAAGCATCTTAATTTATATGGGAGGTTGTTCCATAGTTTGGGAAAGATAATCGAGAATGCTGATTCTTGTTTGCGTATAAGTTTGGTGGTAGAAGGGATTTGTAGTTTAACTGTGTTAGAAGTTCGTTGTAGTCGTGAAGAATTGTACTCAGTAAGTAGTTCAGTGAGATAATCAGGTTTGTTGTTATGGGTTGCATGATGCGTAAGTAGAAGTATTTTATAATCTATTCGCTGGGAGTGTGGATGCCAGTGGAGTGATTTCAGGTATGGAGTCATATGAATTCTAGAGTATTTTTTGATTCTAAATATTGTTCGGGCGGCGGAATATTGGAGCGAGTTGAGTCGTTTAATTGAATATTGGGGAATCGAGTTTAATGTAGAGTTACAATAGTCTAGTTTGGGAAGTATTGTTGATAACAAAAGTAGCTGGGCCAGTTCTTTAGTTATGGAAGGTCTGATCATTCGTATAGTGTGGAGTGTTTGATTTATGGATTTTGATATATTAGTTATATATTGAGTGAAAGATAGTTGAGGGTCAAGTGTGATACCGAGGTTTTTGATGTGGGATGAGTATTCTATGATGTGGTTATCTATGATTATTGGAGGCATATAATTGTAAGTCATCGGCGTAAGTATGAAAGTAGATATCGGGGTAATTATCAAGTAAATGGATTAAAGGAGAAATATATATGTTAAAGAGAATGGGCCCTAGTACTGAGCCTTGTGGTACTCCGCAGGTGATGGGACGAGGATCCGTTATAGAAGTATCTAGATGTAGAGTAGGTTCTATATGATAGATAAGATGTGAACCAGTCAAGTGCATTATTACTTATACCTATATTTTGCAGTCGACGGATGAGTATATTATGATTGATGGTGTCGAAGGCAGCCGAGAGATCGAGAAGGACAATGACTGCGGGGTGTTTATTTGGGTAGAGTTTAATTTTATTTATTATGTGAAGTAGTGCAGTTTCTGTACTTTTATTCGTGGTATAAGCGCTTTGAAGTTTATGAAGAATGGTATGGTTACTTATATAATTTTAAAGTTGTTTCGCAATAATTCTTTCTAATGTCTTGGAAATATAAGATAAGTTGGAGATTGGACGGTAGTTCGATAATATTGATCTGTCAATAGAATGATTTTTGGAGATGGGTGTGATGAGGGCATATTTCATATGTGATGAAACGGTACCGGAGTTAATAGAGTGATCGATTATTAATTTATAATAGGGTGAGAGGACAGATGAGAGGGGGTGAAGTAGTTGAAGGG
>OZ038313.1:13703721-13733721 GCA_964035775.1 Osedax frankpressi | reverse complement strand
TATCTGGTCGATTTAGATTACATATGTTGAATGTATTTAAGTAAGATTTTATATGTTACATATAGATTTACTAATGTATACCAATAAGAGAGTTTGACAAATTTTAATATTGTTAATAAATACTTAAAGCATACTCCCAATATTATTTTATTTTTTAATATAGATGACAACATAAAAATAATATAGAAAAATGCATATTTGCTTACAATATTAAATTTGTCCTACCATCTTTATATATTACATAAAGTAATGAATAAACCCAATAAAGTCCTAGATATCACGATTTTAACAGATTAATTTGTCCACTGATTTAAATCCACTTTCTAACATATTTTTATTTTATATTTATATATGCATAAATTGGTATATATCATATAATTAATAATTAATACTAGATAAACAGTAGTATTATCATAGATTATTAACCTAAATTAAATATATACTAGTTAAATATATATATATATATATTATTTATAATACATTATCAATATTTAAAAATCAACCATATATTAATAGCTAACATTAATTTAAATCGTTAATAATGCAAATAATATCAAAATATAATTTATATTTTATATACACGTTTAAATAAATTATCAGTTTATAATAAAAACTTTTAAAACATATATTTCTAAATATATTCAATAAAGATGAATTTTATTATTGTAATAAATCATAATATGGGGGAATTACTTGCTTGTTAACATAAAGTTAACGTATTAAGATATTTCATACTATCTTTATGGTATATTTGGAAATTTCAATGTGTAACGAATAAAAGCTATATGGAGATGAATTCAACATCTTCAACACAAAAATTGCACAAATTATATTATTTATAAACAAATCTGCAGAGTTCACTAATTAATTTATATATTATTTATTATTATTTATTATTATTTATTATATATTCTATATTTCATGATTGAGTATATTGTATTCATACTAGAATATATATAAATATAATGTGTAAATATTTATATATATTTACATATTATATCTATTATAAAAGAATACCAATTATGTTTTTAATTTGCTATATAATTGTATTACATAATTAATTTAACAATTAACCAACACGATTTCATAGTCTCTTTTGAACCGTATTTAGAGAAATAGATATATTAATTGATTGTATAAGTTGAAGCCAATGTGAATCCACCAGGAAAAACAATATTGTATGCAAATTGAATACAAATGTATATAGAAAAGGACGTATTGGTTTTAGGTGGCGAAGATAAATAGTGCCGAGATGTTATAGAAAAAAACAAAACAATACTATTGTCAATTATTTTCCCCGCACGAGGAAAATTATCGATAATAGTATTATGATATAATACTATTAAACTGTGTTAAGATATAATCGATGTATTCATATATCTGTAACATTAATAATGATTATTTAAATGTAAATATTAATATTAAGAAATAAGTAATATGAAGACGCCAATTATATTTATATATTACTTATTATTATATAACTCTCATTATTATAATCTATATTATATTTATAGTTAGAATACGATAAGTGATATTTAAAGTAATATATACAAATCCTTAGTATTTTTATTTGAAAATTTTATATTAATTTGTGACTAAAATTTACTTATTTCAATATTATTCAAGAAATTAATAATATTTTGTATTTATATCCTTTATTTTAAGTGTACTTATTTATTATATATATTTTATAATATCCATTTTAATATCATTCAAAAACACTATAAAACTGAAATATAAATCAATAGATCATTTTACTATTACTAAATATATTAAAATAAGGACTCTAGTATTTATATATATATATAATAGATAATATAATGTTACAGCCCATATCAATATACATTTTCATTGTTACAATGAAATAATTATATGGTAAGAAAGCTGAATTTCTTGGCAATCGAATAAAACTTGTTTTCTATGTTCATATTTTTGTTATTAATCAATATTTTTACATCATATTTTTACATTATATTTTGATATCTCTTTATCATTCTTTAAGGTGTTTAACTTTAGTTAAAATATATTATAATACAGTATAGTAATATAATAATTTGATCTATGAGTATTAATAAGTAATTATTCCAATTATCTCTGAGATTCATTGCATAATAATCACTAATAGTTGGTTATTAATTTCAACTTCTTATAAATACTAAACATTACTCATCATTATATTCACGGAGTGGTACTTCTGTGTAGAACGTATGATATAATATATGATTCATAGAATTTATAGAATATTTCAATACATTTTATTTGCGTATTGATTATGTGTGTGAATAGGAAATTTAGCATTCTAATTATTTTCTCATTTATTTAATTTCTCTTTACCGACGGCAATTTATTCTCTATTATTTATCAGCCGCTGCATTCTTTATACATCTTTGTATTCTTTTCTGAACTGCGATATAACACCCTCGTACCATTACATCTGTGTGGGATGTAATCCCCTTATGTAATGATATTTATGTCATATGCGGGATAATTACAATGACGCTGTTTTCATGAATTGTTCATTGTTCCAATTGTGTTGGTGTTTACATTTAGTTTTTCAATTCATAAAAGGTTATTGTTGACTCATTATTGAAAAGTAAAGTTTCAATTTATTTAAGGAATTTATATTAACATTTATTTTCCCATTTAAATTTTATTTGATACAAATTCATGAAATATACATTTTATAATTATATTTAGTGATAAATAAATTAAAATGACCTAGATATGTTATTATTTTATTAAAATTAATTAACTAACTAATAATTAAATAATAAAATTGAAATTAGAATCTAACTTAAATTCCGGAAATGAATATCTATATTTAATTAATTTACAATATTATGGTCATTTTTACATATCTAATTAATAACATGAGAGTGAAATATTACTAAATATTACTAAATGTCACTATTACTACTATGGAATTCTCTAAATAAATATTAATACTAATCTTGCAAGATAATGTACATCTAATTATTTCCTATTGTAATAAAGATGGCTTCTCTCGAAGACAAAAACTACACTCGCATCCGAGTGATAGGTAGAGGTAGCTACGGAGAGGTTTGGCTGGTCCGCTATAAAGCGGAGAAGAGACAGGTGAGTTTCTGCTTTCCGATTACATCATTCCTGGTAATTTGTATATAATCCACTTACCCTATGTATTAGATAGTTTCATTGCAAATAAATAGCTATCATCTACACGGACAAATTATCCTATTAGGGTTTCAAAATTCTTCCATATGCTAATAAATATAATTATTGAATGAATATTAGGAAACATCAACATCTATTTAAAACTTGCGACTTTAATATTTTATAATAACCAATTAAGCGTGATTATTTTATTAAAATACAACAAATATATGCACTTTAGATCTACATAAATGTAGTTGAGATCGTCTATAATTGTGTTCCACCACCTTGTCCGCGTTCCCAGTACGTGCTGAAGAAGATGGATATCCACAATGCGTCCAAACGCGAAAAGAAAGCCGCCGAACTCGAAGCCAAACTGTTATCGTCTCTGCACCACCCCAATATCGTTGGATACAAAGACTCTTTCCAGGGCCTCGACGGCTTTCTCTACATCGCAATGAGTTTCTGCGAAGGTAGGGGGCGCATTCGCGTCAAAGTTGCATCGACATTCGCAAACGAACTTTTTCGCTATCGAATCAATTTCTCTATTCGTATTTTGTTGCGATTATCTGTTAAATCTTTTGCTCGAATAAAAATTATTACATTCGATGATGGGAAAAAAAACAGTCGCCTCTCGATTGCATTGCATTTCATTCTGTATCGTATAGTATCCCCGCTAGGTGGAGATCTCTATGGTAGGTTGAAGAACCAGAATGGACAGTTGCTGGAAGAGAGACAACTAGTCGAGTGGTTTGTTCGACAGTTTCATGATATCGAGAGAGATGCATTAAATATAATGAACAAAAACAATTAGAATTTTATAAAAATCTGTGCATTTAGAGAAAATACGCATTAACGAATATATTTTGTCATTAATTATTATTTTATATATAGAGTTTAGAATTTCATAATGGAAATGTGTAGTAATATTAACTCGGTTATCAAATTAACATATCCTCGCCGGTAATATTGAGAGCATGATTAGCTAGTATATAATACGGTATACCATTATACTCTATACATGAATAGTGTGTACTAATATTATCTTATGTTTACGAAGGTTCGTTCAAATTGCAATGGCACTTCAATATCTCCACGAACGGAACATTCTGCACCGTGACCTCAAGACACAAAATATATTCCTTACGAAGAGTCGTATCATTAAAATTGGAGACCTGGGCATCGCAAGGTATTAATGACCGAATCGAAATTCTCATGCTGTATTCTATTGATGTTTATATCACATCGCATGTTATCTCCTCCCTTTATTATGTTAATCTCACCCCGTTCCTTATCAAATGTTAATCTCACCCCTTACCTTATAAAATGTTAATCTCACCCCTTACCTTATCAAATGGTAATCTCACCCCGTTCCTTATCAAATGGTAATCTCACCCCTTACCTTATCAAATGTTAATCTCACCCCTTACCTTATCAAATGGTAATCTCACCCCTTACCTTATCAAATGTTAATCTCACCCCTTACCTTATCAAATGTTAATCTCACCCCGTTCCTTATCAAATGGTAATCTCACCCCTTACCTTATCAAATGGTAATCTCACCCCTTACCTTATCAAATGGTAATCTCACCCCTTACCTTATCAAATGGTAATCTCACCCCTTACCTTATAAAATGTTAATCTCACCCCTTACCTTATCAAATGGTAATCTCACCCCTTACCTTATAAAATGTTAATCTCACCCCGTTCCTTATCAAATGTTAATCTCACCACTTACCTATCAAATGGTAATCTCACCCCTTACCTTATAAAATGTTAATCTCACCCCTTACCTTATCAAATGGTAATCTCACCCCTTACCTTATCAAATGTTAATCTCACCACTTACCTATCAAATGGTAATCTCACCCCTTACCTTATCAAATGGTAATCTCACCCCTTACCTTATAAAATGTTAATCTCACCCCTTACCTTATCAAATGGTAATCTCATCCCTTACCTTATCAAATGCTATCCTTGCCCTGCTATTATCTGATGTTATCTTATCTCCTCCATTTATTATGTTAATCTCACCCCTTACCTTATCAAATGGTAATCTCACCCCTTACCTTATCAAATGTTAATCTCACCCCGTTCCTTATCAAATGGTAATCTCACCCCTTACCTTATCAAATGGTAATCTCACCCCTTACCTTATAAAATGTTAATCTCACCCCTTACCTTATCAAATGGTAATCTCACCCCGTTCCTTATCAAATGGTAATCTCACCCCTTACCTTATCAAATGGTAATCTCACCCCTTACCTTATAAAATGTTAATCTCACCCCTTACCTTATCAAATGGTAATCTCACCACTTACCTATCAAATGGTATTCTCACCCCTTACCTTATCAAATGGTAATCTCACCCCTTACCTTATCAAATGTTAATCTCACCCCTTACCTTATCAAATGGTAATCTCATCCCTTACCTTATCAAATGCTATCCTTGCCCTGCTATTATCTGATGTTATCTTATCTCCTCCATTTATTATGTTAATCTCACCCCTTACCTTATCAAATGGTAATCACACCACTTACCTTATCAAATGCTATCCTCGCCCTTCTATTATCTGTGTTATCTTATCTCCTTCCCTAATTTTAATCTCTCTCATTCTATTATCAAATATCTTATTTGATCTTATTTCCTATACAATGTCACCTTATTAATTTGCCCTATCTCCCGCCCCCAGGGTTCTCGACGACTCCAAACAGATGGCCACCACATTGATTGGTACCCCTTACTACATGTCTCCCGAACTGTTCTCCAACAAACCCTACAATCACAAGGTCATCACGCTTCCATTGCAATATTTCAGTGTAGGGATACTGATGTTGTTGTTGTTGTTGTTGTTGTTGTTGTTGATGTTGTTGTTGTTGTTGTTGTTGTTGCCGTTGTTGTTGTTGTTGCTGTTATTGTTGTTATTGTCTATAGCGGTGCCTATTGTATCATAATCTTCTACAGCATATCTCCCTTGCGTCTATGTATCTGTAACGCCTGTAAACTATTGTTATGCCCTTTTGTCATACAGGCCTTTATTCGACGAGTACTATCTAATGAAGCCCGGGCACCATTAACACATCATGCCTATTGTTATCATGCCTATTGTTATCTTAACCTTCAATTACTAGTTTCGATGTGGTTACACTTATATCAAAACCCCATTACACCTAAACCTTAACTCCTATATCCTCTCAGTCAGACGTATGGGCACTTGGCTGTTGTGTTTATGAAATGGCGACCTTGAAACATGCTTTTAACGCAAAGGACATGAATTCCTTGGTCTATAAGATTCTGTGTGGAAAGGTTAGTAACCTCAGTAACTCGAATAAAAACTCTCAAATGTAACCTCAAGTATATGTGTGACCGTTAATAAAAATGAGGATTATAATAAAAATGGTGAACTCAATTAGTACCATGTACGTCTAATAATTGATATAACACAACTAATGTAATAACTGGGTAGAACCTTATTACCATGTATCTCTCTGTTTCTGTACAAACATTATAAAAGAGAGTATGTATATTACATCGTTTACTATATCTGAATTATGTTAATTTCATGTGACTATCTCTTCATTTCTTCCTGTGATTATTAGAAGTTAGATATATTTACAATTGTTTTATACTACATTCATATATATATATATATATATATATATATATATATATATATATATCTATATATATAAATTTATTAAATACATAAATATTGATAAATAATACTTACATATACTTATAAAGGTGTTGATGATAATGGGTGACCACATCTGCGTAGTTCCTCATATAATCGCGAGCCCCAGCTTCGCGACTTCACCTCACGCCCCACCCCACAGATTCCCCCCATGCCGAAATGCTATAGCCCCGAACTGAGTTCCCTAATCAAGGCTATGCTGCATTACAACCCCGACAAGAGGCCGAGCGTGAATCGCATTCTCAGGGACGCCTATATCAAGAGCAACATCGCGATCTTCCTCCAGGGCACTGCGAAAAGGTTCCACATCCGCCGGTAGGACTTGGACTGTCCTCGAAGGTGCCCGCCGCACCGTGGCCCCCAATATATTGGCCTCCTATTATGGCCCCCAATGTATTGGCCTCCTATTACCTTGTACATTTTATACGAGCTGAAAAGTTCGAGCGTCGAATACCTCCGACGTAGATATCACGCCCATTGACCCCCCACCCCCGTCACCCTGGCACACCTACAATTGGTCTGATAGCCCCGACATACCCTGACATATCCAAAACGTCCAAGACACCTCCGACGCGCCCCCAATACGCCCCCCCAATACGCCCCCGATACGCCCCCAACATTCCCTTAATACATTACCTTGTATATTACCTTGTATATTACCATATTATAAATTAGTAATATTATTGGTGGTCCCCAGAGCTCAATTTTGTTAAAATCTACAATTCATGCAACTTCTTAAACTTTACCCCAACAGTAAAAAAGTCGTTGGAAAAGTTGATACGTCACGGACCACCGATTCCTGCGATTCTGCTGTCAACAGTGCTTCAAACACATTGAAGAAGGCCAGTATAGTCTAATCTATATGCTATAGTCTATAGTCTAATCTATTGTTTATAGCCTATTGTCTATAGTCTATATTAATTATAAAGTATCACTCGCGATCTGGTATTCGTTATTTATTATGAATTTGTATGACTTACAATGTAATATTAATCTAACCTTTGACCTGCCCTGATCACAAATAGATTTAATGTTATTCATATTTATCAACTGGTATTTCTCCACAATATAACTTAATATACCTTAATATGACTTAATATAACTTAATATAACTTAATATAACTTAATATAACTTAATATAACTTAATATAACTTAATATAACTTAATATAACTTAATATAACTTAATATAACTTAATATAACTTAATATAACTTAATATAACTTAATATAACTTAATATAACTTAATATAACTTAATATAACTTAATATAACTTAATATAACTTAATATGACTTAATATGACTTAATATGACTTAATATAACTTAATATAACTTAATATAACTTAATATAACTTAATATAACTTAATATAACTTAATATAACTTAATATAACTTAATATAACTTAATATAACTTAATATAATTTAATATAACTTAATATAACTTAATATAACTTAATATAACTTAATATAACTTAATATAACTTAATATAACTTAATATAACTTAATATAACTTAATATAACTTAATATGACTTAATATGACTTAATATGACTTAATATGACTTAATATAACTTAATATAACTTAATATAACTTAATATAACTTAATATAACTTAATATAACTTAATATAACTTAATATAACTTAATATAACTTAATATGACTTAATATGACTTAATATGACTTAATATGACTTAATATGACTTAATATGACTTAATATAACTTAATATAACTTAATATAACTTAATATAACTTAATATAACTTAATATGACTTAATATGACTTAATATGACTTAATATGACTTAATATGACTTAATATGACTTAATATGACTTAATATGACTTATTATGATTTAATATGACTTAATATAACTTAATATAACTTAATATAACTTAATATAACTTAATATAACTTAATATAACTTAATATAACTTAATATAACTTAATATGACTTAATATGACTTAATATGACTTAATATGACTTAATATAACTTAATATAACTTAATATAACTTAATATAACTTAATATAACTTAATATAACTTAATATAACTTAATATGACTTAATATGACTTAATATGACTTAATATGACTTAATATGACTTAATATGACTTAATATGACTTAATATAACTTAATATAACTTAATATAACTTAATATAACTTAATATAACTTAATATAACTTAATATAACTTAATATGACTTAATATGACTTAATATGACTTAATATGACTTAATATGACTTAATATGACTTAATATGACTTATTATGATTTAATATGACTTAATATGACTTAATATGACTTAATATGACTTAATATAACTTAATATAACTTAATATAACTTAATATGACTTAATATGACTTAATATAACTTAATATGACTTAATATAACTTAATATAACTTAATATAACTTAATATGACTTAATATGACTTAATATGACTTAATATGACTTAATATGACTTAATATAACTTAATATAACTTAATATAACTTAATATAACTTAATATAACTTAATATGACTTAATATGACTTAATATAACTTAATATAACTTAATATGACTTAATATGACTTAATATGACTTAATATGACTTAATATGACTTAATATGACTTAATATGACTTAATATAACTTAATATAAGTTAATATAACTTAATATAACTTAATATAACTTAATATAACTTAATATAACTTAATATAACTTAATATAACTTAATATAACTTAATATAACTTAATATAACTTAATATGACTTAATATAACTTAATATAACTTAATATAACTTAATATAACTTAATATAACTTAATACAATTCTGAGAAATTTGGCATATAAAGATGAATTCTTAATTTTCATATATTCCTTAATTTGGCAGCTAAAAATCCAGAATAACAAAATTCTTAATCCCATTCCTAACCCCGCATCTAGTCAACCTCTCTAATATCATGTTAATGCCACTAACCCTATTTCTAATACTTCCGTAAACCTACTCCTAATCTAACTACTAGATTAGCCCTTAACCCTACATCTAAACCTACCATGTCATTCACCCCCATAGATCTCCATGCACGACAGTGGAAACTCATCTGGTGACTTGTCTGCTCCCGAACGTAAAGGCAGTACCTCGTCTTCCACTGCGGTAGGTTTGAAGGCCGAAGTCGTGAAGGACCCTCACCTTGCCACACCTTCTCTGGCCGGATCTCACGATGAAACTGACGGCAGGCGACGTTCATCATCCGATTCCACAAATCAGAATGCAGAGTTTGCCGGTGTTCAAAGGGCAAGTTCGGCCAATAGCGGCCAAGACGTTAGTTATTTGATTATCGTAAAATTGCGTTTACTTTCTACTTATTAGATATTTTTATTTGAGTATATTTTAACTGTATTAATAAATAAATCTGAAGTATCTTATAATTATAAAAACATTTTTAAATAAAAAAATTATAATTTGTAATAAATTATATAATATATAATTGATTGTACATTGTATTTATTTGAATCGTTTTTATGTATTTGATTATACATTTATTTGCTGTGTTTTACAATTTTGTGTTCTATAGAGTTATAATTTTCCTATATAATTTAAAATTTATTGTATTTTATAAATTTATACATATTTAGTTAAATTTTGTTAAGGATAATTAAATAAGGTATCATCTCAATATTAATTGCATTGAAGCCAATAGTTAGCATTTAGTTTAGCATTAATAATGTTTTAAGTTTTAAATATTTTTTCGTTCATTTTTTTTTACCAAACCTGAAATCAACAAACAATATATATTTATATAATATGAACATATGTACATTTCTCTGTTTTATAATATTTTAATTTCATATTATATTTGATTTAATTTATAGTTTCTTGTAAATTCCGATTATGCATGATCTGTGTTTTCAATTACCACATCCACCACCACCATCACCGCCACCATCACCGCCACCATCACCGCCACCATCACCGCCACCATCACCGCCACCATCACCGCCACCATCACCGCCACTACTGTCACCACCATTTTAGACACGCCTCTTGTCATTATTCGTCAGTCCTCTCTTAACCAGCCTTCGGTTTAACACACACTACGACACATGCTCCTCCCAGAACATAACATACATCTCTAACAGCCGACCAACAATTCCTAAAATACCTAGACTCCTTCCCTAAAACGACTGCAATCAGCGCTTATTGTACTTCCACCTGAATGTTCCAAACATGCTCCGCTATCACAACGCCTTCTCCTCTACTATGATTTGACCAGCAATAACGGTACGGTGTATAGTAGTTCTGTGTCGATAGAGAGTCTAGTAAGTCGAGTGAGTCCTTCTCCTGTGATATCAGCACCAGAATTTAATAAATTATACACCTTACATAAGTCCCCCACATATTACATTAATAACTCGTTAAATACCCCTCTCCCCCCTCTCCTTAATATGTAATCAATGAAGGAAACCAACGACATCTCCCAATATGCTCTCTAGCCAATCATATCACCTTGCTTTACCATAATATTTCTAATACGCTATCCAATACGCTTTCAAATACACCCTCAAATACTCCCTCCAATACTCCCTCCAATACGCCCTCCAATACTCCCTCCAATACGCCCTCCAATACTCCCTCCAATACGCCCTCCAATACACCCTCAAATACTCCCTCCAATACTCCCTCAAATACGCCATCAAATACGCCATCCAATACGCCATCCAATACTCCCTCCAATACGCCCTCCAATACTTCCTCCAATACTCCCTCCAATACGCCCTCCAATACGCCCTCCAACACGTCCTCCAATACTCCCTCCAATACTTCCTTCAATACTCCCTCCAATACTCCCTCCAATACGCCCTCCAATACGCCCTCCAATACGTCCTCCAATACTCCCTCCAATACTTCCTTCAATACTCCCTCCAATACTCCCTCCAATACGCCCTCCAATACGCCCTCAAATACGCCCTCCAATACTCCCTCCAATACTCCCTCCAATACACCCTCCAATACTTCCTTCAATACTCCCTCCAATACGCCCTCCAATACTTCCTCCAATACTTCCTCCAATACTCCCTCCAATACGCCCTCCAATACTCCCTCCAATACTTCCTTCAATACTCCCTCCAATACGCCCTCCAATACGCCCTCCAATACTCCCTCCAATACTCCCTCCAATACGCCCTCCAATACTTCCTTCAATACTCCCTCCAATACGCCCTCCATTACTCCCTCCAATACTTCCTTCAATACTCCCTCCAATACGCCCTCCAATACGCCCTCCAATACTCCCTCCAATACGCCCTCCAATACTTCCTCCAATACTCCCTCCAATACGCCCTCCAATACTCCCTCCAATACTTCCTCCAATACTCCCTCTAATACGCCCTCCAATACTCCCTCCAATATGCCCTCCAATATGCCCTCAAATACGCACTCCAATACTCCCTCCAATATGCTCTCTAATATACTATCCAATACGCTCTCCAATACGCCCTCAAATACGCCCTCAAATACGCCCTCAAATACGCCCTCAAATACGCCCTCAAATACGCCCTCCAATACTTCCTCCAATACTCGCTCCAATACGCCCTCTAATACGCCCTCCAATATTCCCTCCAATATGCCCTCAAATACGCACTCCAATACTCCCTCCAATATACTCTCTAATATACTATCCAATACGCTCTCCAATACTCCCTCCAATACGCCCTCCAATACGCCCTCCAATACGCCCTCCAATACGCCCTCCAATACGCCCTCCAATACGCCCTCCAATACTCCCTCCAATATGCCCTCAAATAAGCACTCCAATACTCTCTCCAATATACTCTCCAATATACTATCCAATACGCTCTCCAATAAGCCCTCAAATACGCCCTCCAATACTTCCTCCAATACTCCCTCCAATACGCCCTCTAATACGCCCTCCAATACGCCCTCCAATACGCCCTCCAATACTCCCTCCAATATGCCCTCAAATACGTACTCCAATACTCCCTCCAATATACTCTCTAATATACTATCCAATACGCCCTCCAATACGCACTCCAATACGCCCTCCAATATGCCCTCAAATACGCACTCCAATACTCCCTCCAATATACTCTCCAATATACTATCCAATACGCCCTCCAATACGCCCTCCAATACTCCCTCCAATATGCCCTCAAATACGTACTCCAATACTCCCTCCAATATACTCTCTAATATACTATCCAATACACTCTCCAATACGCCCTCAAATACGCCCTCCAATACTTCCTCCAATACTCGCTCCAATACTCGCTCCAATACGCTCTCAAATACTTCCTCCAATACTCCCTCCAATACTACCTCCGATATATCCATTACAACACCTGGTAGTACAAAATAGTCATTACGATTAACGTCTCCCTTTACTGCCGATACAAGAGATGAAATATAAATAGCATTCTCTTCTTACTGAGGCTTCTTACCCCCCTTAACATGTATACCGAGACGTTCACGATACGCCCCCGACACGCCCCCGACACTCCCCCTAGTGCCGACAACAGAGGAGAAGGAGAAAACGTCTCCGCCTCCTACAACTCGCAGACGAAAACATTTCGCGTTCAAAGTCCGATTCCAGTTTACCGCCTCGGCTCGGCCGTCGCCGCGAAGAGTATTCGCCACGCCCCCAATTACGCCCCCAACACGCGCACAACACTCCCCGGGTAAGACATGGCACCTCCCACTGCGGATCTGGGTGCTTCCGTCGTTTGTAGATGGAATCCGAAGTGTCGGATTGGGCCATCGCGGTGCCGTCTACTGTACAGTCCATATTCATAAAAATAGGTACTTCGCTGTCTCTATTGCCTGTAAATCTGATGTATATCGCTCAATGTGTCTCATTACGTTTATTTGTTGTGCTGTACGTCGAGAATGTAGTTTTTACGGCCTTAAGTTTGTATTTGACGGCCACGCTTTTGCACTTCCTGCGCGTTGGCGATGTAAATAACGCCCATACGCCGCTTCCGAGATAGCCACGCCCACTTCCGCCGGTTCCCGTCGTTGCCGCCGCCCACTCCGTATACCAATCGGACGTTGATACACCTCGGGTTGGTAGCAGGTGTCTAGGTTTGCAGCCTTACTATCTAACTACTGTAAAATAGTGACCACCGTAAATAGTGACCACTGTAAATAGTGACCACTGTAAATAATGACCACTGTAAATAATGATCACTGTAAATAGTGACCACTGTAAATAATGATCACTGTAAATAGTGACCACTGTAAATAGTGACCACTGTAAATATTGTACCAAGGGAATTTATTTTTTTTACTCTTTTTTGATAAATATTATTTTTTATTTAAATTCATTTTCATTTTTACTTTCTAAACTAATATCAGCTGACCGAACAACCCACAACTAGGCATATTGAGAACTCACTGCGCAATGTACATTGTACACTGTACACCGTACACTGTACACCGTACACCGTACACCGTACACTGTACACCGTACACTGTACACCGTACACCGTACACCGTACACTGTACACCAAGTCAGACGCATAATTAGTACATTATCCTCACCTATACACAATTAGGCTGCCAATTTATCTGCAAGAGCTCGGCACCGAGTGAGAACAGATGCGGAAATGCCTCGAATTAGTAGAAGTGTAGGTTAGATTAGGTTTTGGAAGGTTAAGGTTTGGGTTAGATTAAGTTCACGTGTATATTATGGTTTGGTAGGTTAAGGTTTGGGTTAGATTAAGTTCACATGTATATTATGGTTTGGTAGGTTAAGGTTTGGGTTAGATTAAGTTCACGTGTATATTATGTTTTGGATAGTTAAGGTTTGGGTTAGATTAAGTTCACAATGTATATTATGGTTTGGAAGGTTAAGGTTTGGGTTAGATTAAGTTCACGTGTATATTATGGTTTGGAAGGTTAAGGTTTGAGTTAGATTAAGTTCACAATGTATATTACGGTTTGGAAGGTTAATTTTGAGTTAGTTTTATGGATCAAATTATTGGTTAGTTTTATACCAGTGTTATATTTGAGTATAAGTTAGGGTTTGGGTTAGAGTTTAGATGTAGTGTAGGTATTTGTATATTTTAAGTTTAGATTAAGAATTTAGTGAGATTATTATTTAGTTCAATACTTAGTTTATATGTAGGAATACATTCTTTTGCATATCTATGCTTTTTTATTCAACTTAGATATTGAACGAATCCCGAAGAGTAACGATGCCATGAGTAAATCTGCAGATTATGTAATCAAGGAGAAATCACAAGAGGTAAATATATATAATATATAGTTGGTAAATATATAGTATATAGTATATTAAAAATACTCCGAATGTCTAATTATAGATATTGTTATATAAATAATATAATACATATTATAAATTATTCAATATAGAAAAATAAACACATTTCAGCTAAGATTTTAAATGATTTTTTAAAAATTTGTATTTAACAACTGATTAATAGTAATTTTGCTTTCTTTGCAGGCTTCTTTACATCGACAACAAAGCATTGCCGAACCTGAAGACAGTAGTTCCGATAGTGAAGAAACTGATTATAGTAAACAGCAAAGACAGTAAGAGCATATTATATTATAACATAACTTGCAAATAATTATAATTACACTTCAGTATTATTTTATATATTTATAAATTCAATTTCTATTAAATAATAATGTTATTTATTTCTTAATTTATATAAAATTTATTCTGATATGAATTACACATACACATATCTGATATATATTATATATACACATATCTGATATATATTACACATACACATATCTGATATATATTATATATACACATATCTGATATATATTACACATACACATATCTGATATATATTATATATACACATATCTGATATATATTATATATACACATATCTGATATATATTACACATACACATATCTGATATATATTACACATACACATATCTGATATATATTATATATACACATTGTCTTATATACATTATATATATATTTCATACAATTTATATTTTAAATCAGTTTCTTTCTAATGCATAGCAAAAGCAATAAATATTAATTTATAAATGAATATATATGTATTAAGTATGTATAGAAATATAATTAGCACAAAGATATATTTAGATATCAATCCATCCTTTTTTGTTATTTATAATTTTCCATAATTTTAATAATTTATTTATAATTTTCGTAAATTTATAATTTTTATTTATAAAATTCATAATTTATAAATATTGAATTTGTAACTCATTTCAGTGATTATTGATATCGCCACTCTATTATCGTTGACAAGATAGTTAATGATATATACATATACCATACCATAATTTATAT
Organism: Osedax frankpressi; assembly: GCA_964035775.1. NCBI lineage: Eukaryota > Metazoa > Annelida > Polychaeta > Sabellida > Siboglinidae > Osedax > Osedax frankpressi. The sequence continues at coordinate 13,717,587 of OZ038313.1, read as the reverse complement.
ATAAAGTAAGCAATACATATATATTGATTCTATGCATAATCAAGTGCCCAGAACATCTCCCTGTAAGTTCTGAAATAAATAACAAAACGTATAAATCTGCAATATTATTAAATTGACATCCAATATCTGTTGATATTTAGTAATTTCTTATATGATTTGCATCTCCCATAACCGTAACTACTCCTCTCCGTAGTAAACAGAAGGAGCTAACTGGTTACTTCAATGCCCTCGACACAACGCTGGCACAACAGAAAACCTCCGACACCGACTCCGACACCGACTCCGACTCCGACTCCGACGATGAAGACAAAACACTCAGAGGTGACGTCGCAATTAACAACGAAATCGACGATATCGACGGTTCGTCGTAGAGAAATATTCGTAGGTAGAGATAATTGGCTTTGTTTAGATTTGGGAACTTGTGCCCTTATACACTTAATGAATATTCCGATTGTAACGAATCTATTGTTTTTCTAGTAATAAAGAACTTTAAAGTAATATTGTTGGCATTAATTAAACTAACTATGCTCTTTATTCTATTGATTAATTCTTTATTCTTTAAAAGTGACTATCGGTTGATATATTATTAAATTTAGACTTTTCTGAAAGCTCATAAAGAATCTGAGGTAAATCATCTTTTATTCTATACTGTTTTTGTTTAACTTTATTTCTTCTTATTCGATTTAGTCATATTCCTTTAATTTGTTTCAATCACGCCTATCTGAATAACGGCAAAATTCATCTAAATTCCAGAATTCCAGAAAAACCGACCAAATAAATATTTGACTCGACGTTTACATATTGTGACGTTTTGATTCGCGATTCCCAGGTGATGAGACACCGCGTGCCCTGGATACTTTGGTACCCGATGAACCCGTGGCCGCGCAAACGGACGCCGCGGTCGAGAGACTTGCTCGTCAACAGCGTTTAATTAATCAGACCTACGTGGTCAGCAAACCTCGGGTGGTCACCGATAACCCCGCTAGAACTCCTGTTTCGTCCGGCCTCACTAGTTAGCATTAGCATTAGCGTTAGCACTAGTTAGCCATTGATTACCATATTCGACATGAAGATATATCATTTATGGCAAATAACGATAATAAACGATTTTAATGTGTTTATTTTTATAAAATCTAATCATTTTTAAAATTTATCGTAAATTTTTTTATATATTTAATAATTATAATTCTAATTTTTTGGATATTTCATATTTGGTATTATTTATTATTGTATAGAAGATTATTCTACACTTTCATAAATTAAATGAACAGTTGGTGCATCAATGACAACTACAGGAAGATTGGGAGAAAGAATTGTAATGCTTCGAAAGTTTGTGTAAAATTACCCGTAACATCTAGGCCCCTAATATAACGTATCTGTTGGTATAACTCGTAAAAACTAGAACGGGCAATGTAAGTCTAAATATAATGTATATCGTTATGGAAAAATGTAATCAATCTTTATTTAAATTAATTATCTTTTTCAAGAAATTTATTTTAATACAATTGTATGATTTTGGATGTATACTAAATATAATTATTTTCAGAGATTGTATAAAGAATTTAGGAATAACTATGTTAAAGAATGCTTACGATATTCTTGAGGAATTTGAAAATGAAGAATTGGAGGTAATGTCTATTTGATAGTAATTATTTCTTAAAACGGTACTAAATTTCTATTAAGTTTTTCTTAATTCAATACATCCATTATATAACTAGATTGTCACTATATCGGAATAACGCAAACTATTTACTATTTACTTTAACTTTTTACTTTAACAGGAAAAACTAGTGAAACTCTTGGGTGAAGATAAATTTGAATTATTCGCTGGCAAAATATGGCAACTGAAATTTTGTGAAGAGGCTGCATTTGGTCAATTTTAACAAACTGCAGACCAACTTGTATTGTTCATTTGGCCCCAATTTACATAGAACAATCAGACATTGTCAAATTTATAGTTTTCAATAATAGCATTTTATAACAATATATTATCACTACGTAACTAAAACTTCTTAATGGTTGATTTTGACTACCTTATTATTAAATTAGATGATTCCAGTTTTTACAATTTATGTACTCATTTATTATGTAATAATAAATACAGATTTTATTCTGTACAATGAAATCTTTTTGAAGTTTCGAAGCATTATAAAAATAAATAAAATAACATTATATATTACATAACGGCTGCCGACATAATCAAAATAACATATAACACAAGTTTCATATATTAAATATAATAATATCGTACCGACTACGTTTACCTATTTCTTTTCATTATACTAAATATCAGTACTCATCATTTCTCCGCAACACAAAATACAACTAATTATAATTAGATATAATAAATTATAATTATTAGTTGCATGATATTAATTTCAGAAATGAATTGAGGAATAAATAAGAAGTGATTTGATTTCGTTGTTTCTTTATATTCAATTGCATGCAACATTACGTTATATAATAACCTATCATGGAAATTATATAATAACGGGGTTCTATTCCGTTATAAACATCGAATACGGTGAGAGGTGTTTGAAGTATAATTGGAAGTATCTTTCGATTTTCTTCGCGTACTGTGTTTACTCTTCTATCGAAGTTAATATGTTAACTTAATATGGATAAACATCTGATTTTAAAACGATGGCCCGCGTTTAAATCCTATCCGAGTACCGGTCACGTGAATGACGGCCGCGACAACATCGTCATTTTGATGCTGTTCACCGACGGTCTGTGAAGGCTTGACAGACGTGACTTGGCTCCTCCCACTTCCGGTGTACCGCATTCCGCCGACTCGCTAATCATGTAACGGATGTGCGTGCGTTCCGAGGCGTCGCGACGCCCGCCACTCAAGCAGCCGAATAGCGTGGCGAGCGCCGACCGGAAGTTGTTTCCGCATAAGTTGTAGAGCATGAAATTCACCGAGAAATTGCAGTAGTGTATCAACGAGGCGATCTCCTGCGAGGCCATCAATCCGTCGGATGGGGTGTACGACTCCTGTGGAGTCGGCGTAGTGTTTATAGAATGGGGCTGGTGCTAATTAATGGGGGTGGGTTTGTAACAGATATGTATATCATTTACATTTATCTAATACGTTAAACGTCCACTTAAATAATAAGAACTGTGATTAGAGTGATATATTTATTCAGAAATACACAACCAGTCGGCTATTTATTTAACAATGGTATCGTTCTCATTACAAATGTAATTTGTGGTTAGATTTGAAATAAATCAATCTAATTATATAACATTAAACTATATTTCCTGGTTCTATTATCCGATTCCTGGCTTTAGTGGGCAAATTATAATTTCTGTAAATACGCACCTTGTAAGTTACTGAGTTTATATGCACGTGTTAAGAATACAATATTCAATTAATAACTATACCGGGTTTTTTACTGTAACAAAAACGCAAACTTGAATTTCTATTGAACCCGTATGACAATACCGATAGTACCGAATACTTATTAACAGACAATTTATTAAATATATAATTAATATTATCGCATGCAATAGATTACATCGTAAGCCTTAAGGCGAATAACTTACTTACATTATTAACTACAAGACGCGTGTACGCATTGTGTAAGCATTACTTACATTATATATTCTACTAAATGAACCAGTTCTATCTAATACTGATCTTGCATTATTACTCCACGTGTTTAATTGTTATGCCATTCTTTTAAATGTTAACTACGATATGATTTTTGTGGTAGTTTAATATGTGTTATAATTTTATATGTTGATTGGAAATAAATCGAGAAATTATATGCATACATTTCATTATTGTTTCATGATATATTATATACATTATTTAATATCGATATAATTGATTTATTATAGTTATAAGAAAATATAATAATATTTAAATGTTTATATAGAAAATTAATAATATTAATCTCTATATTGTATATGTTATATTACAAATTAATGTTGTAATCTTATAATTATACATTAATATTATTAGTTTTATAATGAGTATACCGTTAGTTTTCCAACTGTGGATTTAACTATATATATATATATATATATATATATATATATATATATATATAAGTGGGGGATTATAACTTGAAATACATAACCATGTATGATTTTACATTAATTTATTTTACCTATAATATATTAATAGGATAACTATTCCTATTACAATTAATATCTCATATATATTCGCTTTAGAAAGATCTACTCTTCATCCATAAAACCATAAAAGCAAAACCATGGTCTATAGAAAAACATAATAATCGCATTTTTATATAATATCATGTTCATAGATTATATCTCAAAACATAACAATACTACGATATAACACTAATGAGTCAATGTCATCCCAGTAGCAACATATTGTTTTAATTAATATTTATGATTTAATATATAGCACATTGTATCAGTGTAATATCTCTTAGCATCTAGCTGATATTAGACTAGACTTACCGACACATTCGTATATACACCTGTAAAACAATTATAACGACTACAATCAAGATTGCTTATCAAGATACACGCTGTATTTTTGAAAAAAGCCCTAACATAAGTTAGTCAAATTTACCCGTTTTAATCATTAGATTTCAAAACGTATGTCGAGTTGTTATATATAATGATATGTATGCATATGCATGCAATTAAAGAATACCGATGTAAGAAACAGGTGAATCATATTTACTATACTTTAGAATTTAGTGTATCTTGTTATGTCTAGTGTAGTGTAATGCTAGGGTGTAGTCCTAAATGTTATCTGTAATTAGAGCGAGTGTTATTTAATTTGCAGATATTTGCGACGAGTCATTTATTGTCAGAATTACAGACATTTTTCTTTAGCGACTACGTAATTAAATCTTCACTTTTTTATATAGAAACAGTGATTTGAATTTGCCTATAATTACATGATAACATCTACATCATATGATAAACTAGCAATACTTTATATTTTATATAACGCATTGCATAATACATACATATATGTAATGTATTAAGGCTAATATATATTAACTCTATATCATTACATACGTATATATTAATGGGTATACTATATATGTTATAGCCTATATAATCTACATTTTAAATTCATTTAATTACCTAACTAAATCTGATATGTCTATATATAACTCAGTATACTTAAAATACACAATACACAATGTATTAACCACATACACAATGTACACAATGTATTAACCATATTTGATATTGTATTTAGATAAATCAATATATGTATGTTATTTATTGGTTAGGTTATAAAAGTACTCATGATATGTTTAACTAAATTACGAGTCAAACGTGTTTAAATATATATATTATGTAGATTATATAAATACTAAAAGTATACTTTTATCATCATTTGCATCACGTGGTTTATACGTTTATCTAATATATTTATATATATATTATACAAAAAATAACCCATACGTTTACTAATATATCAGTAAACTGGTGTCTTATTGAATTAGTAGAATGCATCTACTGAGAAGTTCATCAACTAATATTGTATATATGGAATTATTAAAGCTCGTCTATTCGAGAGTTATTCAAATAGCTCTACTAATTTGATACGATATGCTAAATATATTATATGAATGCAGTTAGCTTTTGGCTCTAGATATAATAATAATAATAAATGTATTTGTATGAATATGAAAGATGAAAGCCTATTATAAATAGTTATATAATCAGAAAATTTGTATACAGATTCTAATGTAAAATCTAGTAAGTGATCGAGGCACCCTAATCCAATACACATATAACTTTATCCACTGGAATAAATAACGGTTTGTAAACTCGACGTTTTGATATTTCAACTTCTAGATTATAGTCAAAACAACTTAAAGGGTAAATATACATATTCTTATAAATACTTACCCATATGTTCATCTAAAATGAGTCGCTTAGTTAAAGTATGTTTAATTCAGTTCTTATAAATATTGTATTCCAACTTCGTGAACATCTATTAACATAATACGCATACACAAGGGATACAGATCTAGAATATAATCCTATGATAAGATAACTTCACACTTGCTTTAAACTATATGCTTACATATCATCGACTCCAATTATATAAGATGAAAGACCTGCATATATCTTCAGTACAAATCTGTCTACATGATTCAAGTAGTTACATTAATAACTCTTTCATGGATTATGTATCTCTTTACAATACTTCCATTCCTATACCTCCATATACCTCCATATATAGATATAACCTCGTATGTGATCTTATACCTACCCATACATCTTTACACCTTCCCATACATCTTTATACCTTCCCATACATCCTTACCTGCCTATACGTCTCCATACATCTCTATAATACCTACGTCTCCATATACCGTCATATAGTTCTCTATTACGTAATATGCCTCTATAAACATTATCTCTACATCTATAGACCTCCGTTTACCTCTATTCACATATTTATATCTATATCTATATGTATCTCTCTACATCTCGATATAATTTTTAGTCCCAGATATCTACCCTAAGTTGATTCATCTTCTGTAACTATATGAACGAGAATATTAAATAACTGTACAACCCGTTCTAACTGCTAAACAGAAAAACAGGTAATATATATAGGATATCCTATCATATATAGGATATCCTATCGTATACAGGATATCCTATCATATATATATATATATATATATGATAGGATATCCTATAGTATATCCTATCATATATAGGATTTCCTATCATATATAGGATATCCTATCATATATAGGATATCCTATCATATATAGGATATCCTATCATATATAGGATATCCTATCATATATAGGACATCCTATCATATATAGGATATCCTATCATATATAGGATATCCTTTCATATATAGGATATCCTATCATATTAAGTCTTGAGTTGAACATAATATAAAATATGGATAACGTACATTTACGAGAGTCCGTTTTCTGATATCTTACAAAGATAACTAAATTATTAAGGTAAATTAATATAGTTAACAATATATTATGTAACTTAATCATAAGTAATTAATAATATTGGATTAAATTATATCCATTAAAAATGTTCTGCTTAAATTTCTTTAAAGTTAATCAAGAGAAAATCATCTATACACAATTATAAAAATTTCAATTAGACGAACCTTAAGAACCTGAAAAATAATTGTAAATTAACATTGGAATGGTATTAAATAACTTTAGCGGGTTGCCGCAACCTTACTAGACAGTATGAACATAACGGCTAGCATTGTCATATAGTAGAAGTATTGCGAATCCACTCGTTACTATCATTCTAGAATGCTTTATTATCGGGTTACATTTAAATGTTCTTACATATTAGCATTAAGTTTAATATTTTTCCAGATCACTGCAACTTTGATAAAAACTTCTACTGTTTTTTGGATAACTAAAACATTGGTGGACTATAAATCGGGAAAATCTTTCAAAGATTAGAAATAAGGATACTCGCTAACACTACCTCACCATTTCGGGAACGCTATTTCTGGTACCGAGCTCATTTCCAAATCCGACCCGTAAAGTGTTCCCGAATTCAAATGACCCTCGGGAAATTTTTCAAAGCAGAATAAACTTCTTATATGTGTCTTTACCCTATTTTTATGAACTATTAACTATTGATAACATAAGTCTACGACATTGTATGCAACTCTCTCTTATCTAGTCTTATATATCTCAATTGTATTCGATGAAATGGATCAAATGATGAATACGGGAAAGCTTAGCTAAATATATCTAATACATATACATATAAATATATCTACATATATGTAAATATATAAATTGTGTATTTTTTCTCCGGCTATTTGTTCGTGGTAAATAAATATATATATATATATATATATATATATATATATATATAAATATATATATATATATATATATATATATATATATATCTATATATATATATATATATATATATATATATATATATATATATATATCTATACAATATATATCTATATAAGTATGATGTAACTTAATGAATACAATTTTCAAACTGTGATTACTAGCGGAAGTGGGAATTGCCTTGGTGTAAGGTAAATAATTAGGTTGAAAGTTAGGTAATTTACTGATTTGGAATAATTTCATTATTATGTAATCCACCTTATTGCGATGTATATGATTAGGGGTTGCTTTGGATGGAGCATAGGAAGTTTACTGACCCTGATTGTTGTCATCAGTATGTAGTGAACTTTGATGCAGTGGGCCGGAAGATTAAGTAGAATAAACACAGTGCTGACCACTACCAATAGTCTTGTCATGTGAAACTGGCGTAAAGGAGTGTGTTCCGCTTCATACCAGTCTTTAAGTGAACCTTGTTTAAATGTTATTAACATTTAGTATAATCTCCCTCTCCCTCTCCCTCTCCCTCTCCCTCTCCCTCTCCCTCTCCCTCTCCCTCTCCCTCTCCCTCTCCCTCTCCCTCTCCCTCTCCCTCTCCCTCTCCCTCTCCCTCTCCCTCTCCCTCTCCCTCTACCTCTCCCTCTCCCTCTCCCTCTCCCTCTCCCACTTGCAAACCTTGTCTATTATTATGCTTCACGCTGCCACGAATGATTTTCCCTAATGACATTGTAGACGACCTCCGCTGGGATGAAAGGAAGGGGCGGTCTGCGAATAATCGTCTTCTCTTCTGATAAATAAGGTACAGGTAGAGGTCATTATATTGGTATTATCCGTTAATCTAACGAGTTTGTTTATCAATGAACATAATAACGGTGTATTCATACAAATGTTTATAACTTGTGAACAGTAATTAACATTAATTAAGTTTAAAGTTACACAGATTTTATAATATATTAAAATGTTCCTAAAAATATTAATTTTTTAAATATTATTTCTAGAATTACAATCTAATATCGTGTACAAATAATAAAACTCGGATATATAAATAATTAATTATTTAATTATTAAGTACATAGTATATATCATATATATATGCATGCATAAGTTAATAGCCTATATTCTATATATATATATATATATATATATATATATATATATATAAGTATACATAACATGCAATTATATATAGTACTTATCAAAAGGGTATTATTATATTATGTTTTTATGGCTGCGATTGTAAAGACAATGCTATTTTATTGATAAATTAAATAATTTAATTATATGAAGTAATATGTAATAATATAATAATACAATATGAGTTTGCCACAGTAATTAGATTAAGGATGATGTTTTTTATTGGTTAGATGGTATATTAGTAACGAAAAATAAGTAATAGTTTTTATTTAAGGATAAACAATATTTTAAAAAAATATATGTTGTATTAGTTAACATATAATATTTACATATATATTTACATAAATGCATAATTATTTACTATATATATATATATATATATATATATATAAATTGATAAGTGAATGTAGTCTTATTTTTTTACCTATAAAATCATAATGATGTATTAAAAGCTTTAAATTATTTTTTTAAATAATTTAATTAATTAAATCAAGATGAAATAGTGTTGTCCATTTTACGTGTATTTTCTTTGCGTTAATTTGCATGATTTATAAATATTTTAGCCGAGATTAACATATATATATAATTATTTTTAAATAAGCGGGCAATGTGTATTATATTAGTTATTTTTAAGTAATGGTTAATTATTTAAGAATATCACTAATAAATTTCTGACAAGAATATTAGTATTTTATGAACTTTTGATAAAGTAAGATATTTATTTATTAAATATTATATACTAATTATACATTATGATTTTAGCTATAAATAGTGAGTTCATAAATTAATAATATATCCCTATGTAGGTAAAATAACGCATATCAATTGTGACATACACAGTGAGAAATATAGTGAGATCATATAATGAGAACTATATACTTATATAATATATCACGTATTTTAATATCCAGTATTTTATTAAGTATTTTATTTTTATTACTATGTGTTGATATTTGATAATCAAATATATAAATAATTGTTTTCGTTTAAGGACATTTTTTATAGTTTAACTTCTAATTAAAAAGACTAATGTATAGATACCGTATGTTATATAATCAAGTATTGTTTACATTTATGTAACAAAATAAATTAAGAAATATAAACAAACTATATAAACGAAAACAATATTACATTATAAATCTAATTAAATTACATATATATTATTTATCATTGATATAATATAAATTTTAATATAGTAAAATATATTATTAATATAATTTGATGTATTAAATATTAACTAATTTATTTAAATTTAATATATATTTTTTAATATATTTAAGATAAATTATTTGCTTCAAGTTCATCTCAGAGGTAACAGAATTGCCTTTGTTAAATTGTATATGGAAACCGTAAGTATCTCTACATATTGTATTAACCCGGGTTGGCCAATAAAACAATTATAATAATGTAAATCTATTGAAATATATATATATAATTTAGATATATGCATATATTGAAACATGTTTATAACATTAATAAAGCCTATATATATATTTATATAAGAGAATGTATCTTAGATCATCGTATAAGTTCGCCTCGGGAATACTCCGGTGTATCAAGAATCGTAGTACAATAAAATAGCCAAACACACTCTCTTTAGGCCGCTATTCTTTTCAATTATAGTCCCGCGTAGACGCGTACAATCATATTATGCAAGCCAATACGCCATCGTAATACCACACCGCTACAAACATACAACCCAGCCACGCGGATACACAATTGTGTACACTAAAGGCCAACGGTATTCGATATAGCAACCGTACGCTTTCATAGGATAGTTTCGCCGTGTTTCAGGGGGAAAAATCATTGTAAATCCTTTATTGTAAATCGTAACGAAAGTAGTTGTATATATTACATTGCGAACACCGTATAGGGGACCATGAGATGTATCGCTGTCATTAATACGCCCGACATCGTTGTCCACTACGACAACTACTAATTAAGTTATCGCCATCACGTGTTAACGGAATAACGGTTATAAACTCTGCTATTACAGAGGAGTGCGACGTTAAAGTGAATTTCTGCCAGACGATCTCCGAGATGCCGATAGATGGCTTGAATCTCGTACAGCGTTCATTAGAAAGTAGACTATTAGATTACCGTTACTTACATTTCGTCAATCGATTATCGCTTTGACATCGTATTTATTAAATCGTCGCTATGTAAATGTCGCTATATGATAATTATGCGATGTATATATTACATATGCATATATGATAATTATGCGATGTATATATTACATAAGCATATGCAATTTAAATAAGGATTACTTATCGTGATGATAATTTATAATAATTAATTCAAGTTGAATATATTTATAATAATTAAATTTTATATTTATTTATACATTATTATGGGTTTATATTCAATTATAATCTATTTTATTTAATATATTACAATGTAGAGAGTTACATTTTCTAGTATTTTATAATATGATATTATATATACATGTAAATAGATGTACCAGGATGAGATACATAGACATACGAGGAGGACATTTCGTATATTTATACGTAACACATTATCATCGGGTTCCCGGATTAAAAATAAAAACGTATTTATATATTATACTATATTATATGTTATTATATATGAGTACATTATACCGAATACATTTTGATAATAATATCGTGTTATAATATGTACTACACAATATATGAGAAAAGACTATATTTTTATATTTATATACTATTATTCATGTCTTTAGATAAACTTCTAATATTGCTGAAATATGTCATAATGGGTTTTAAGGTTAATTATAAAACGTATTCAAAACCGGTAAGATGTCGGAATTTTAGAACTATTATGTTTCGATATTTAAAACTACGATCATGTGTGAATAATATATGCCAGACTATTATTACAAATTATATTTCTTCCATGGGCTACTTTATCTTTTCTATTAATGGAGTATGTACTAGAATTGTTAAATAATCACCCAGGTAAGATTATTGTTCGACGATTATATAATTATTTGTTGGATCCAAAATATTTAAAGAAAAATAAATTTTAATCTTGAAAGAAATCTTAAATTTTTTTGTGAGAGTATCAATTAAAAAGTTTGAAATAGGACATAAAAACATCAAGTTAATGATAATTTAATTGTAAGCTTCTGAAGATATAATTATTACAGAATTTACAGATGTGAATCCAGATAATTATACAATTAATACACTGACAATATTTATATAAGTATAATAAATGTAATACACATATAGATAGAATATATAATTAAATCATTATTGACATATATTAATTTGACATTATTTTACGAAATTAAAAGCCTTAATATTTTAATATTTTGTAGTAACAAATAAAACGTATATGTATATATATATATATATATATATATATATATATATATGTATGTGTGTATTAACTATGGGGTCTATATATATATTTCCTAATTCTAATAGTGCATTATTAAATCTATTAATATAAAAAGTGAAAAATCTATCCAGTAAATTATTAATAGGTTAAACATTTTACACTCATTTAATTAAACATTTAACATTACAAACTACTCTAAGAAATTTTATAAATTATTTATATTAAATTAAACGGTTTAAAAAAACTCATTTTAATCTAATTATGCAATAATGGCATGGTCAATGAAAGTAAGTACTTACTTAGTAAGTACTTAGCGTTTTGAAATACAAATGATTAACTAGTGCATAAAAGTATATTGTTTTAAAATCTAAATGTGAATTATATTTAGTATAATTCATGTTTTTGCGATACTCTTGTTATTATTATTATTATTATTATTATTAACAATTGTCGTGTTTATTTGTTTATTTGTTATATAATTAATAAGTAGCATTACATTCTAATGATCATCCATTATAATCATTTATTATGAATTCACATCAATACTGTATAAATAGAAAAATAACAACTGGTTGATAATTAGATTTCTAATTAAAATATATCTTCATCCTTCCCTTCTACCATAACTACTATTCCTGCTTCCAAACCACACTCCCTACATTCCTCTCTCCCTCCCTACGATATAAGTTCATCTCTCCCTACTGCTTCCCATCATATCTTCCTCGATGAATCCAACCACACTCCCTACGATCCTCTCGCTCTCCCTTAATAATAAATCCATATATCCCCCACTACTTACCACCCTAAATCTACATATTACTCTCACTCATTGAATTCGCATTTTCTCTCTCCTAATCTACTCTCCCCATACCTCTCCCACCTCTCATGCATCTACCTCCCTCTTAGGCATAGCGTGTCTGACCACTGACCTGGAATCGACAGCTGCTGACCACAATGCTGATATTCAAACAACCGATAGCTATGACGGGGATTATGAAAGTCATCGCGAAATCTATGCTCGACATTACCTGTCAAGGAGAGGTCATTGTTAGTGGTCATCGCAGTGGTCATCGCAGTTGGAAACCGTTATTCCGATACTACCCTAGCGTACCTCATGTGATTAGGTAGGCATATATACGTGTATATACGTATATATACGTGTATATACGTGTATATACGTGTATATACGTGTATATACGTGTATATAAGTGATTATACGTATATATACGTGTATATAAGTATACATACGTGTATATATACATGTATATATGTGTATATACGTGCATATACGTATATATATATATACGTGTATATAAGTATACATACGTGTATATAAGTGTATATACGTGTACATACGTGTATATAAGTGTACATACGTGTATATACGTGCATATACGTGCATATACGTATATATACGTGTATATACATGTACATACGTGTATATAAGTGTACATACGTGTATATACGTGTACATACGTGTTTACACGTGTTTGTATACACGTGAATGGGCACTAATATATATGATTTTTTTGAATATATTAATATATTATATAGAAATGAAACGATACCAAATTCGTAG
>OZ038313.1:13673721-13698721 GCA_964035775.1 Osedax frankpressi | reverse complement strand
GAATTAAATATTGACAGTTTATTATCCATAGAATATAAACAAAATTATTAAAGATTTCGAAATTACATGCTAATAATTAACACTTAATCGTCAATATCCAAATATGGACATTACAATAATAAAACTCATTGCAATGTTAAAGGTCATTTCGTTATCAAAGGTTAATGTATATTAATTGAATAAGTATAATAGAGCATAGGATATTGCGTAATCGCTATGATTAATTTAGTATATCAATAGTATTACTAAAAAAAATTATATACATATCATTTTTCATTTAATCTTGAAAACAGATAAATTGATTAATAAATAATACATTTTTTTAAATTTTATAATAAAAGTTTAAGTAAATTATATTCATATTTAAAATATAATATGTTTATTTATTATTCTAATTAATCTTATAACAATGTAAAATTCATTGGTTGATCGGTGTGTTAACTTCAAAGCATAAATACCGATTGATATATAATATATTATACTGTAATACATTGTATAATACATTGTATAATATATTGTAATATATATATATATATATATATTTTAATATTTAATATTTAATAAGTATAGCTCAACTCATATTGCCCATGGTCATGTATTTTGCATGAGATGTAATTATATATGGACAATGTATATAGTATGATTAAATGCGCTGTCCGATTAACTACTGTACTTGCTTAAGGCATAGCGCTTATCACGAAGAACAGTTACTTGGAATTACTATGAGTAGATGTACTCAACACACGTGAAACCACTTAATGTAACCAACATGCGTGGTTTCGCAAGTTTATAATGCAAATTAATATTGTATATCTGAATTGTTGGAAGTAATATAGACCTTCCTTCGAATTCATAAATACAACAACAACATACTACTTCTTTTATTAAGATATGTTTACCAAGTTTAATTGTATCTTACTTATATATATATATATTCTTATTATTAACACGCATTACTAGTTATGTCATAATGTTACCGATGTCGTAATAAGCAATTTGTTAGTAAAACTGTTGTAAATAATCATGTATACTACTTTGTCGCAACATATTTTAATTAAATAATTATAATATTACGGAGTAAGAGGAATGGCATGATAAAACTTGTACACAATACATAATATATATGATATAATACAATATGTAATTCATTAGAACTAGATAATATAGATCTAATATAAATATATAAATAATAAATGAATTAAAGTAAAATAAATTAAAAGTAAAAATGAATGATACATTAACTCGTAAGTTACGTAAAAGTTCGTGCCGATATTATATAATATAAAGTAGTGAATTGCATTATTATTGAAATATAGTTCTCACATTATTATTGTTTATGGTATTCACTATAATTGTAAACAAACTACTATAAATTCAGTTGTATAAATCAGTGACAATAATGTTTATTAATATAACGTTGGTCCTAAATCTTAAATAAACTAATAATCTCAAGCATGAGATCAAAATACAATGCAACTTTGTTATGATACTAGCAAATAATGATATTTTCAAGGCAAACTAAAGTTTATATATTTTACTTTGGTATATGTACTGGAATATGTTGTGCTACTGTATTAATAGAACCATAGTAAGCTCTCCTTCGTAGTTATAAGTGGTGTATCATAAACATTAAATATATAAATACTACATATATTAATATATATACTACATATATTAAATATATTAAACCTCATTTTACATATTTATAATGTCTAAATCATATTTTGTAAACGAATATACGCAGTGAACATATTATATCACACCGTTATAATCTTCAAACGCATACACACGCACGTACACACACATAAAAACGCATCCACACACACACACATACACGCACATATATATATATATATATATATATATATATATATATATATATATATATATATATATATATATATATATATTACGTTCTCACGCTGGCACACTTATTTTAAATGGTTTTATCTTACCGGAAGTCAATTCTTGACCATTATGTACTCTAGACTGCACGGAGTGCATGTAGTAGGATTATTAGTAGTTCAATAGAATAAATAACGGTAAATCAACACAATAATAATTACGTAATTATAAAACATAAATATATATACACGTAGAATATTATTAATTGCCTTTTTTAAAAGGTTATATTTATAGATTTATAAATTGTACGTTGTCATACACAGACAATCGATTAACATTTAATATTTATCATCATATATATATATATATATATATATTTATATATATATATATATGTATATATACATATATATATACATATATATATATATATATATATATATATATATATATATCTATGAACTGTATCTATAACTATAGCTCTAGAGCTGAATTTGTATCAATCCTTTCGTATTAGAGTTCAATGGTCATAAAAATACTTGAATAGTAATTAGTATTGGAATGACATATACTTAGTATCATCAATCATGTGTACAATCACTGAATGAAACTTAGAACTAAACAATGGTTATATATAAATGGGCAGTACCACTGAATTGGTTTTATTGGTATTTTGTACCACCCAAGACTGCTAACTAATAGACTAATGACCAGACAAATGTTTTTGTGATTTTGATGTAACTATGGTGATAGCTAAATATGTATCCGAATTCGGTATGCGGTATTAACCCTGGGTTAGTCCGTGGGTAGCTCACACGTAACCCACGGGTAACCCGTGGGTAGCCTAGAGGTATACATCATGAGTTTTTTAATAGACCTACAAAATGATTTGTACTTTAGGCCTCGGCAAAACTAGTTAATTTCTATTGTAATCGATGTACTAATTTACTGATATTTACCACACCAGTAAATTAATATATCTATCGTATAGTATGTCTGATTTAATTATAAAATAAATATAAAACAATAGTATACTAATATTTCTATTAAATATATATTTATATCATGATAACATTTATATATATATATATATATATATATATATATATATATATATATATATGTTTGTATAATTGCATATTGCATATTAAATAATAATAAATGCAATATATTGAATAATCAACGGATACATGTGAAGTTTACTTTTTGTTACCTAATATAAATGCATTGTCAGCTGTCAGAATTTGTCCAACACATTAAATATAAAAGATATATGAATATCGTGTAAGTATTCGAAAAGATTCGCGTGCAATATCAAGTTATCCTCGGCCTAATTGCGTTTACATTTGAATAACGAGCACACGTGACCTGTATCATATGATGTTATTATATATTATACTAATTGTACGCATTGGACGCCGGGTACCATTGACCCACGCCGTGGGGTTTGGGTCGCGGGGCCCACGCAATCCGGTGTAATAAAATATGAAAAGTGGCCTACTTAATATTTGTATTTAGAAGATTGTGCCTCTAATTAGAATACTTATTAATTGACAATGTAATTTAAACTGGTGGTCAATTTAACGGTTAACTGATATCTTGACTGTCTTCTATAATCTTCTATGCTTTAATATTGTAGTAATATTTGATCATTTTACTATAATATGCTAATTTGCTGATGTGATAGGTTTGAGTGTAAGTAGAAGTTATTATATTATACTTATTGTGTATGTGTGTGTGTATGTGCGCGTGTGTGTGTGTGTGCGTGTGTGTGTGTGTGTGCGCGTGTGTGTGTATGTGTGCGTGTGTGTGTGTGTGTGTATGTGCGTGTGTGTGCGTGTGTATGTGCGTGTGTGTATGTGCGTGTGTGTGCGTGTGTGTGTGCGTGTATGTGTGCTTGTGTGTATGTGTGTGTGTATGTGCGTGTATGTGCGTGTGTATGTGTGTTGCGTGTGTGCGTGTGTGTGCGTGTATGTGCGTGTGTATGTGTTCGTGTATGTTGTGTGTATGCGTGTGTGTTGTGTGTGCGTGTGTGGTATTTAGTTTATTATCAGTAAAGTGTCCAAATCCCAAATCCCCTATATAATTAGAAGATTAGGGATATTTTGTTCAATGAACGGTTTGCATTTAATGCCCGGTAGTGTACAGTGTATAGTGTATAGTGTATAGTGTATATTGTATAGTGTATAGTGTATAGTGTATAGTGTATAGTGTATAGTGTATAGTGTATAGTGTATAGTGTATAGTGTATAGTGTATAGTGTATAGTGTATAGTGTATAGTGTATAGTGTATAGTGTATAGTGTATATTGTATATTGTAGTGTACAGTGTATAGTGTATAGTGTATATTGTATAATGTATAGTATATAGTGTATAGTGTATAGTGTATAGTGTATAGTGTATAGTGTATAGTGTATAGTGTATATTGTATAGTGTATAGTGTATAGTATATAGTGTACAGTGTATAGTGTATAGTGTATAGTGTATAGTGTATAGTGTATATTGTATAATGTATAGTATATAGTGTATAGTGTATAGTGTATAGTGTATAGTGTATAGTGTATATTGTATAGTGTACAGTGTATAGTGTACAGTGTATAGTGTACAGTGTATACTGTACAGTGTATAGTGTACAGTGTATAGTGTACAGTGTATAGTGTACAGTGTATAGTGTACAGTGTATAGTGTACAGTGTATAGTGTACAGTGTATAGTGTACAGTGTATAGTGTACAGTGTATAGTGTACAGTGTATAGTGTACAGTGTATAGTGTACAGTGTATAGTGTACAGTGTATAGTGTACAGTGTATAGTGTACAGTGTATAGTGTACAGTGTATAGTGTACAGTGTATAGTGTACAGTGTATAGTGTACAGTGTATAGTGTACAGTGTATAGTGTACAGTGTATAGTGTACAGTGTATAGTGTACAGTGTATAGTGTACAGTGTATAGTGTACAGTGTATAGTGTACAGTGTATAGTGTACAGTGTATAGTGTACAGTGTATAGTGTACAGTGTATAGTGTACAGTGTATAGTGTACAGTGTATAGTGTACAGTGTATAGTGTACAGTGTATAGTGTACAGTGTATAGTGTACAGTGTATAGTGTACAGTGTATAGTGTACAGTGTATAGTGTACAGTGTATAGTGTACAGTGTATAGTGTACAGTGTATAGTGTACAGTGTATAGTGTACAGTGTATAGTGTACAGTGTATAGTGTACAGTGTATAGTGTACAGTGTATAGTGTACAGTGTATAGTGTACAGTGTATAGTGTACAGTGTATAGTGTACAGTGTATAGTGTACAGTGTATAGTGTACAGTGTATAGTGTACAGTGTATAGTGTACAGTGTATAGTGTACAGTGTATAGTGTACAGTGTATAGTGTACAGTGTATAGTGTACAGTGTATAGTGTACAGTGTATAGTGTACAGTGTATAGTGTACAGTGTATAGTGTACAGTGTATAGTGTACAGTGTATAGTGTACAGTGTATAGTGTACAGTGTATAGTGTACAGTGTATAGTGTACAGTGTATAGTGTACAGTGTATAGTGTACAGTGTATAGTGTACAGTGTATAGTGTACAGTGTATAGTGTACAGTGTATAGTGTACAGTGTATAGTGTACAGTGTATAGTGTACAGTGTATAGTGTACAGTGTATAGTGTACAGTGTATAGTGTACAGTGTATAGTGTACAGTGTATAGTGTACAGTGTATAGTGTACAGTGTATAGTGTACAGTGTATAGTGTACAGTGTATAGTGTACAGTGTATAGTGTACAGTGTATAGTGTACAGTGTATAGTGTACAGTGTATAGTGTACAGTGTATAGTGTACAGTGTATAGTGTACAGTGTATAGTGTACAGTGTATAGTGTACAGTGTATAGTGTACAGTGTATAGTGTACAGTGTATAGTGTACAGTGTATAGTGTACAGTGTATAGTGTACAGTGTATAGTGTACAGTGTATAGTGTACAGTGTATAGTGTACAGTGTATAGTGTACAGTGTATAGTGTACAGTGTATAGTGTACAGTGTATAGTGTACAGTGTATAGTGTACAGTGTATAGTGTACAGTGTATAGTGTACAGTGTATAGTGTACAGTGTATAGTGTACAGTGTATAGTGTACAGTGTATAGTGTACAGTGTATAGTGTACAGTGTATAGTGTACAGTGTATAGTGTACAGTGTATAGTGTACAGTGTATAGTGTACAGTGTATAGTGTACAGTGTATAGTGTACAGTGTATAGTGTACAGTGTATAGTGTACAGTGTATAGTGTACAGTGTATAGTGTACAGTGTATAGTGTACAGTGTATAGTGTACAGTGTATAGTGTACAGTGTATAGTGTACAGTGTATAGTGTACAGTGTATAGTGTACAGTGTATAGTGTACAGTGTATAGTGTACAGTGTATAGTGTACAGTGTATAGTGTACAGTGTATAGTGTACAGTGTATAGTGTACAGTGTATAGTGTACAGTGTATAGTGTACAGTGTATAGTGTACAGTGTATAGTGTACAGTGTATAGTGTACAGTGTATAGTGTACAGTGTATAGTGTACAGTGTATAGTGTACAGTGTATAGTGTACAGTGTATAGTGTACAGTGTATAGTGTACAGTGTATAGTGTACAGTGTATAGTGTACAGTGTATAGTGTACAGTGTATAGTGTACAGTGTATAGTGTACAGTGTATAGTGTACAGTGTATAGTGTACAGTGTATAGTGTACAGTGTATAGTGTACAGTGTATAGTGTACAGTGTATAGTGTACAGTGTATAGTGTACAGTGTATAGTGTACAGTGTATAGTGTACAGTGTATAGTGTACAGTGTATAGTGTACAGTGTATAGTGTACAGTGTATAGTGTACAGTGTATAGTGTACAGTGTATAGTGTACAGTGTATAGTGTACAGTGTATAGTGTACAGTGTATAGTGTACAGTGTATAGTGTACAGTGTATAGTGTACAGTGTATAGTGTACAGTGTATAGTGTACAGTGTATAGTGTACAGTGTATAGTGTACAGTGTATAGTGTACAGTGTATAGTGTACAGTGTATAGTGTACAGTGTATAGTGTACAGTGTATAGTGTACAGTGTATAGTGTACAGTGTATAGTGTACAGTGTATAGTGTACAGTGTATAGTGTACAGTGTATAGTGTACAGTGTATAGTGTACAGTGTATAGTGTACAGTGTATAGTGTACAGTGTATAGTGTACAGTGTATAGTGTACAGTGTATAGTGTACAGTGTATAGTGTACAGTGTATAGTGTACAGTGTATAGTGTACAGTGTATAGTGTACAGTGTATAGTGTACAGTGTATAGTGTACAGTGTATAGTGTACAGTGTATAGTGTACAGTGTATAGTGTACAGTGTATAGTGTACAGTGTATAGTGTACAGTGTATAGTGTACAGTGTATAGTGTACAGTGTATAGTGTACAGTGTATAGTGTACAGTGTATAGTGTACAGTGTATAGTGTACAGTGTATAGTGTACAGTGTATAGTGTACAGTGTATAGTGTACAGTGTATAGTGTACAGTGTATAGTGTACAGTGTATAGTGTACAGTGTATAGTGTACAGTGTATAGTGTACAGTGTATAGTGTACAGTGTATAGTGTACAGTGTATAGTGTACAGTGTATAGTGTACAGTGTATAGTGTACAGTGTATAGTGTACAGTGTATAGTGTACAGTGTATAGTGTACAGTGTATAGTGTACAGTGTATAGTGTACAGTGTATAGTGTACAGTGTATAGTGTACAGTGTATAGTGTACAGTGTATAGTGTACAGTGTATAGTGTACAGTGTATAGTGTACAGTGTATAGTGTACAGTGTATAGTGTACAGTGTATAGTGTACAGTGTATAGTGTACAGTGTATAGTGTACAGTGTATAGTGTACAGTGTATAGTGTACAGTGTATAGTGTACAGTGTATAGTGTACAGTGTATAGTGTACAGTGTATAGTGTACAGTGTATAGTGTACAGTGTATAGTGTACAGTGTATAGTGTACAGTGTATAGTGTACAGTGTATAGTGTACAGTGTATAGTGTACAGTGTATAGTGTACAGTGTATAGTGTACAGTGTATAGTGTACAGTGTATAGTGTACAGTGTATAGTGTACAGTGTATAGTGTACAGTGTATAGTGTACAGTGTATAGTGTACAGTGTATAGTGTACAGTGTATAGTGTACAGTGTATAGTGTACAGTGTATAGTGTACAGTGTATAGTGTACAGTGTATAGTGTACAGTGTATAGTGTACAGTGTATAGTGTACAGTGTATAGTGTACAGTGTATAGTGTACAGTGTATAGTGTACAGTGTATAGTGTACAGTGTATAGTGTACAGTGTATAGTGTACAGTGTATAGTGTACAGTGTATAGTGTACAGTGTATAGTGTACAGTGTATAGTGTACAGTGTATAGTGTACAGTGTATAGTGTACAGTGTATAGTGTACAGTGTATAGTGTACAGTGTATAGTGTACAGTGTATAGTGTACAGTGTATAGTGTACAGTGTATAGTGTACAGTGTATAGTGTACAGTGTATAGTGTACAGTGTATAGTGTACAGTGTATAGTGTACAGTGTATAGTGTACAGTGTATAGTGTACAGTGTATAGTGTACAGTGTATAGTGTACAGTGTATAGTGTACAGTGTATAGTGTACAGTGTATAGTGTACAGTGTATAGTGTACAGTGTATAGTGTACAGTGTATAGTGTACAGTGTATAGTGTACAGTGTATAGTGTACAGTGTATAGTGTACAGTGTATAGTGTACAGTGTATAGTGTACAGTGTATAGTGTACAGTGTATAGTGTACAGTGTATAGTGTACAGTGTATAGTGTACAGTGTATAGTGTACAGTGTATAGTGTACAGTGTATAGTGTACAGTGTATAGTGTACAGTGTATAGTGTACAGTGTATAGTGTACAGTGTATAGTGTACAGTGTATAGTGTACAGTGTATAGTGTACAGTGTATAGTGTACAGTGTATAGTGTACAGTGTATAGTGTACAGTGTATAGTGTACAGTGTATAGTGTACAGTGTATAGTGTACAGTGTATAGTGTACAGTGTATAGTGTACAGTGTATAGTGTACAGTGTATAGTGTACAGTGTATAGTGTACAGTGTATAGTGTACAGTGTATAGTGTACAGTGTATAGTGTACAGTGTATAGTGTACAGTGTATAGTGTACAGTGTATAGTGTACAGTGTATAGTGTACAGTGTATAGTGTACAGTGTATAGTGTACAGTGTATAGTGTACAGTGTATAGTGTACAGTGTATAGTGTACAGTGTATAGTGTACAGTGTATAGTGTACAGTGTATAGTGTACAGTGTATAGTGTACAGTGTATAGTGTACAGTGTATAGTGTACAGTGTATAGTGTACAGTGTATAGTGTACAGTGTATAGTGTACAGTGTATAGTGTACAGTGTATAGTGTACAGTGTATAGTGTACAGTGTATAGTGTACAGTGTATAGTGTACAGTGTATAGTGTACAGTGTATAGTGTACAGTGTATAGTGTACAGTGTATAGTGTACAGTGTATAGTGTACAGTGTATAGTGTACAGTGTATAGTGTACAGTGTATAGTGTACAGTGTATAGTGTACAGTGTATAGTGTACAGTGTATAGTGTACAGTGTATAGTGTACAGTGTATAGTGTAAAGTGTATAGTGTACAGTGTATAGTGTACAGTGTATAGTGTACAGTGTATAGTGTACAGTGTATAGTGTACAGTGTATAGTGTACAGTGTATAGTGTACAGTGTATAGTGTAAAGTGTATAGTGTAAAGTGTATAGCGTAAAGTGTATAGTGTACAGTGTATAGTGTAAAGTGTATAGTGACATTGTATAGTGTACAGTGTATAGTGTACAGTGTATAGTGTACAGTGTATAGTGTATGGTATATAGTTTATAGTGTACAGTGTATAGTGTACAGTGTATAGTGTACAGTGTATATTATACAATGTACGGTGTATAGTGTACATTGTACAGTGCATGGTGTATAATGTACAATGTATAGTGTATAGTGTACTAAGCAATAATAACTATTAGTAAGTAGTTATTGTAATTGTTATTGTAGTTTCACGTAAGCAGGAAGCTTTTTAGCTTGCACTTAAAACTGTTTGGTGATATGGTGGGAGACAATAATTGTTTAGGAAGTTGATTCCATTTATAAGAGAATATTGATGAAAATCTTTTTTTGCGATATTTAGAGTTAGTAGTTGGTAACGTTAGTATGTTGAGGTCAGATGGTAATTGTTTGTTGTTGGATGTAATGTTATGTGATAGTCGTAATGCATGTGGTTGTTCGTATGTAAGAGTTTTCTTTATTATAGTGAGTAATTTGTAGTCAATAGAGTCAGTAGTTGTCATAATTCAGTAATACTAGTTGAGTCGGTAATTTAGTCGTATGGATCTATTAATAGTTCTGTTAAAATGTTTAATTTTATCTTTATTTACTGTAGTTAATAATGAGTTGCAGTATTGGAGTAGTGACATTATTAAGGAGTGAATTAGTAAAGCAGTAGTTGTGGTATTAATGTATTGTCGTAGTCGTCTTAGATTAAATAGCTGGGGTGTTGTAGTTTGTCTTATAAGGTTAATATGTTTGTCCAAATTAAATTCATTGTTAAAATGTAGGCCTAGGTATTTTGCAGAGTTGGTTGGTAATATTATAATATTATTAATGAAAATGTCTGGGAAAGATTCAGTGGAGTTAGTCATATTAATGTTAATTAGTTCAGTCTTTTTTATGTTGAGAAGGAGATCATTGTTTGTCAACCAGTTGTTTATTTTATTTAAACAGTTTTGTAGTTGTATTGAATATTTTGTTGGTGTATGAATTTCGATGTCATCAGCATATAAGTTATATTTTATATTAGGTGAATCTATTTGTAATATATTTGGTGGGAAGTAGATATATGGCAAATAAAATTCGAGATAAAATTGAACCCTGTGGAACACTATTCTTAAGTTTATATAATTTAGATATTGTTGTATTCATTTTAATGGATAAAGTTCTCTCTTGGATATAGCTTTCAACCCATTTAAAGACAGTATCTTCAATTCCTATTTGATAGAGTCTTCAGTAAGGTAGTGTTCTCGAGTGCATCAAATGCAGAAGATAAATCAAGTAAAGTAATTCGTATTAGATTATTATCGTCAAGGAGTATATGTCGTCGAAAAAGAAATTAAAGTAGTTTCAGGATTATGTAATTTTCTAAATCCGGTCTATCTATTGTCAAGTAGGTTATGTTCAGTTAAGTATGATAGTAGTTGGACGTATACAGTCTTTTGTAGTAATTTAGTAATATTGGTAGTTAGTGAATAGGGCGGTAGTTTGATGTCGTCTGGTAATAGTTGAGAGTTTTTATGAAGGAACAATAATTGAGTGTTTAGTGTCTAGTGTATAGTGTACAATGTACAGTGTATAGTGTATAGTGTATAGTGTATAGTGTATAGTGTACTGTGTATAGTGTGTAGTGTACAGTGTACATTGTATAGTGTGTAGTGTATAATGTATAGTGTATAGTATATAGTGTATAGTGTACAGTGTATAGTATATAGTGTCTAGTGTATAGTGTACAGTGTATAGTGTACAATGTACAGTGTATAGAGTATAGTGTATAGTGTCTAGTGTACAATGTATAGTGTACAATGTACAGTGTATAGAGTATAGTGTATAGTGTCTAGTGTATAATGTACAGTGTATAGTGTATAATGTACAGTGTACAGTGTACAGTGTACAATGTACAGTGTATAGTATATAGTGTACAGTGTATAATGTATTGTGTATATTGTATAGTGTACAATGTATAGTGTTTAGTGTACAGTGTATAGTGTACAATGTACAGTGTGTAGTGTATAGTGTACAGTGTATAGTGTGTAGTGTATAATGTATAATGTATATTGTATAGTGTATAGTGTGCAATGTACAGTGTGTAGAGTGTAGTGTATAGTGTGTAGTTTATAATGTATAGTGTATAGTGTATGTTGTATAGTATATGTTGTATAGTGTATGTTGTATAGTGTATGTTGTATAGTGTGCACTGTACATTATACAGTAGTTAGTTTTTGGTATACATTGTTTAGTGCATACATATACACTGTACACTGTACACTGTACAGTGTACAGTGTACACTGTACACTATACAGTAGTGGTGTGAAGTGCTTATTGTAGGTTATGTAGTGAGTTATATTTTTCATAAAACAGCAAATAAATTATAATTTATAATTATATTTAATATTTACTAAGTTCTTGGGAATTTTTAAATTGATTTATATAGAATTTATTATAAAATGGAACTTTATATTATATATTCTATTGTGACATTAGATGTAGTATTGTTGTTTTAAATGCATTATAATCAGAATGAATATAAGACATGTATGCCTAAGTATACTAATTTATACATACTTATTGAAAAAAATTCAATATATATTAATATATATATATCTAATATAAATGATTTTTTTAATATGGTATATATAAATATGCCCTTAGGTATTCATGATAATCCAACTGGACTATAGAACACAATATTTGCACTTTGATATACTACTTTATTTGTATTTATTATATATAATGTAATATGAATATAATCTTTGGGATATTTATTTTCTTTAGCGAATATGAAAACACATTATTTCAATTAAAATCATATATTTAGGAAAGTAAAAAATGCTAATATAATGATATACCTGGATATACCTGGATAAATGTATATAATAATTGAAAAAAATCAATCCTGAAATTAACTCCGGTGTATATATATAATATATATTATATGGCGTGCGGTTGTATTTTAGTATATATACCACATTTAGACTGAGTGATATAATCGTATGGTAAAGTGTGTATTGTTATATTGCGTGTATATATATATATATATATATATATATATATATATATATATATATATATATATATATATTAAAACTACATGCCGTTCTTAGTTGAAGTATTTTGATTTTAAATTAAAATTAAATTATTGTATATCATTCAAGCTATATGCATTGTATATTGTATACTAGTATAGTTATACTATTCAATCGTGGTACAACGAGTATTAGATCACGGGGCAATGTTTACAGCCAATCATTATATATATTATAATATTATATTATCTTTATATGTAATTCATGAATATATTTACTAGCTGCATTTATTTGACAACTTTAAATTAGATGCGAATTACTAATCAAGTCAATACAAAATGTACTATAAATTAAATGAAATGCCAGTCGTCTCCGCTAATCTATACACGGAGATAAACGCGTAATGTTATATGAGTATTCGTCTAAATACTCTCAATAGTATAGACGAATGTAATCGCTCAGATCACCTGTGAACTGTATTCCCATGTCGCACGCATTTGGAGATTTATAAATACTAAGTTAACAATGGTTAAAAACTGTTACACGCAGAATAAATCCGCTGTAAATAAATGGTGCCTGCGCCGTCTCCGCTAATTAATTAGCGGTTTATCTAATAAAAAGCCAGCTAGGACATGTTTCAGTTATGCGTAGTGTAAGCTGTTGAACTGGGTACGAGAATCATTTAGAATTAGGTGTAGACAAAAATTCCTTTGAGAAGTTCGATTTAACGCTACAAATTAGTTAATAAAATATTTGATAATTTAGAATAATTAATGGACATTTAATGATATCAATTTGACTAGGAAATAGAATTTTTTATAACTCGGTATCAGGTTTTTAATGAGGCAAAAGAACATTAAAATATATTACAATTTTGAATGGAATATGCAAATTCTGTTCATCGTTTATTTATCTTCCTATTGTAAGTAACTATCTACCAGATGATGAAAACACAATGATCTCATTAGAGAATATCATTCCCTATTAATCCACATTATCAACAATAGTCCATCATTGTTATGCTAATGAAGTTTCGCATTCCAATAACCAATTATACCTTAATTATGCAGATTATAAATAACATGTTTAATAATATTTCTAATAAACTAATACAAATTTCCAATTTTCTTTATTTCGATATCCTATTTATTCCATATTTTATTTATTAATGAAATGTTATCTTTTTGAATATTTATATTCATGAACAAATATAAATTATATATTATTACATAGATAACGTATTAACTAGAATATAAACTAGATTCCTTCATTTGAATTAAAAATAATATAAATTAGTATAATATATTAAACATAGTAATATAAATTGTTTTTTTTCTAATACAAACTTTGTTAATTTGTGTACTAAAGTAGGATCTACAGAAAAATAGAACACATCGAAATCTCATTAAAATAATTATTTTTAATAAATGGTTATATTTTTAGTAAATATTTGTGATTTATTTGCATGTGTACAATTTGTATAATAAAATATAATTATTTAATTATTGATCAATAATTATATATATATATATATATATATATATATATATATATATATATATATATACTCTTAATAGGGTGGATTCCCCGAGTTTAATATTTAATTTGATGATATATTTTTAATATTTGTATGCTGATAATTCTACCCTTATTAATTATAACTTATATACGTACTACATATTTATATTCACTTTTGATAACATATAATATGTATGATATGTAGTTAATTATATATATATATATTAATTTAGTTCATGGATAGTTCAATATTTCCAAAATAAGTAAATATATAAAATATAATTTGATTGAAATCTATATTTTATCAAATATATTTCAAAATAACTCATTGTTTATTTACTATACAATACTAATTATCATTATTATATATATATATGTATATATATATATGTGTGTATGTATGTATGTATGTGTGTCGTTTGTATGTGGGTGTGCGTGTATATCACAAATGATTGTAAATATAATGTGTATTAAACTTATCATTGTAAAGTTTGTATTTAAAATATAATTTTTAATTTGTTCTGGATTTAAATAATAATGGTTACTAAATATTTATAAATAAATCTTTAATACAATATATAAACATAAATTAGTAGATATAATATATATATAATATAGTTTTGTATATATTTAGCCTATAGGCTTGACAGCAGCCTGACTACTAGGTAACTACTATATTTAAAATGATCATGCAAATAATACTATATCTGATTATTACTATAAGTTTACTATAAGTATGCTATAAGTTTACTATAAGTGTACTATAAATTTACTATAAGTTTACTATAAGTGTACTATAAGTGTACTATAAGTTTACTCTAAGTTTACTATAAGTGTATTATAAGTTTACTATAAGTGTACTATAAGTTTACTATAAGTTTACTATAAGTTTACTATAAGTTTACTATAAGTTTACTATAAGTTTACTATAAGTTTACTATAAGTTTACTATAAGTTTACTATAAGTTTACTATAAGTTTACTATAAGTTTACTCTAAGTTTACTATAAGTGTATTATAAGTTTACTATAAGTGTACTATAAGTTTACTATAAGTTTACTATAAGTTTACTATAAGTTTACTATAAGTGTACTATAAGTTTACTATAAGTGTGCTATAAGTGTACTATAAGTGTACTATAAGTTTACTATAAGTTTACTATAAGTTTACTATAAGTTTACTATAAGTTTACTATAAGTTTACTATAAGTGTACTATAAGTTTACTATAAGTTTACTATAAGTTTACTATAAGTTTACTATAAGTTTACTATAAGTTTACTATAAGTTTACTATAAGTTTACTATAAGTTTACTATAAGTTTACTATAAGTTTACTATAAGTTTACTATAAGTTTACTATAAGTTTACTATAAGTTTACTATAAGTTTACTATAAGTTTACTATAAGTTTACTATAAGTTTACTATAAGTTTACTATAAGTGTACTATAAGTTTACTATAAGCGTACTATTAATGTAACGTTAATTATTATAACGTGAAGATGATACCAAGATACTTGACCCTTGGTTCAATTTCAGTATGACTTAAGCGTTCGCTGGTGAATCGCGTCTAATAAATCTGCCAACGTACAACGCATACTGCCAGTAGAACAAATACTACCCTCAAACTATTATCTTAGGCCGATTAGGTAACCTGGCAGAATCCGTTTCGGTGAAAGATGTTGACGTGTAGAAAGCCAACCCAACCGGCGAATAACTGTATGAGGAATATGCTGTCCACCGCTGCCAGGGTTGTCAAGTATACGGTTGCAGAAAGAGTGCTCAGGGAAGTGCGCGTGAACACCACTATAGAGCAGAGGTTACCTGTGAGAAGCGATGGGACGTGAGTCATGGGATATTTGGAACAGGGTATATTGTACATAACATAATGTATCTGAAGTTACAGGAATATGGTGGGGGGTGTTTGGGTGGGTGGTGTGAGCAAGTTTGTATGGGGTATATGTGGTTGTATTGGTGTTACTAGGTTTTACACTTAAGTAATGTGTTACAATTGTATTTATACAATAACTATGAATACAATATAACTACACTCGTTACGAGTGCATTTCTAGTTAATAAGATATTTTGATTATTAAGTGAATTTAAATGATTAACGATAATTAACCAACCTAATATATTCCTACCTAATATATTCCTTAAGGCCTTTTAAAAAATCTA
Organism: Osedax frankpressi; assembly: GCA_964035775.1. Lineage (NCBI taxonomy): Eukaryota > Metazoa > Annelida > Polychaeta > Sabellida > Siboglinidae > Osedax > Osedax frankpressi. The sequence goes on along the minus strand of OZ038313.1, from coordinate 13,682,278 downwards.
AAATCCACAGAATTAAAAATCCATTATATTACATAAACACCTATAAATATTAACCATTTATACTTAATCATAACTCTCCCATTAAACATAGTTCTAAAACATAATTTCTAACTAAATCCGATTATCCAAATATAATTTTTTCTACTATAAATATAGATTAATAACTATAAATGTATATTAATATATAAATTAATAACTATACATGTATATTAATATATAGATTAATAACTATAAATGTATATTAATATATAGATTAACAACTATAAATGTAGTCTAAATACTGCTAATCTATAGATTAACAGTATTTAGATTACATTATTTTTTATTAGTATTTTTTACGTATAGGTATATTTGATTTCCTATTATTCTTATAATTATGTTTACTTATTAATTGAATCGCAATCTTAACCAAAAATAATAAGTCAGCTTTCTAATTCGCGTTTAATGTATCGTAAACCACATTGTAACACGTGTGTTATGAGATACCCTTAGCCAATACGTAATCTAAACCAATCACCACCTAAACCACTTCTAACCTACGAGTCCGACGACGATGATCACCAGAGTGGCGATCGCCGTGAAGTTATGCAATAGGTCCGAAGTGTTATACTCGTCTTCGACGCCGGCGGCAGTGGTCAACGCGATACCCGTATTGGTAACAGGCGAGACTGGGGAGGTCATGTTTTCGATAACGCTGGTCATCTGTTGAAACCGCCGTGATTAGGAGTTAAATAATCGTAATATCATATAGCCAGTAGAACTATATCATTATGAGATATTATAATATATATAGTTTAATTATATATATATATATATATATATATATATATATATATAGTATTTTAACGCTATTATATATAATATATATATTTCATAACCCTTATTATAATATATTATAATTATTGATACGGTCATTAAACTCACTTGGCAATGGTAATATAGTGTGTTCAATATCGCACTAAGTTAATTAATTATGCACCGACAATTGTACAATAATAATATTAAGTAATACAAAGCCAACTCGATTGTACGGGGAGGGTAACTGTGGAGTACGGGACGTGGGTACGTCACTAATAAGACTTGAAGCTATGAATACAAAAATGAGTAGGTTCTGAGGCGGAACCCGTTGAGCGAGTTGAAGTAAATAAAGAGAGAAATGGGGTTTGTATTAATGAGTGATTAATGGGAATATATGCATAGGGGAAATAGGGGCTGACTATGAACGCACAAGTTATGGGGTTTATTAGTTGTGGACATGGGGTGGGGGTATGCAACTAATATATACATACACGCACACATATTCATGTATATATATATATATATATATATATATGTGTGTGTGTATGTGTGTGTGTGTGTGTGTGTGTGTGGGTGGGTGGGTGTGTGTGTGTGTTATTTATATAACATATGTTATCAGTTTTAATACTGTTTTTATCAGTTATTAATTATTATCAAATTCATACATGTGATAAATCTAGATAAAGAACAATAATCGATCATAAGTAAATAATTTAAGTAAATAGTCAAACACCTAAGTAAATAAGACTTGGCTTTCTTTAATAGTCTTATATAGATTTAGTATGATTAGATGTTGAAATAGATATGAATATTTGTTATATTATATACTTCTATTATATTATAATTTATCATTTAGTTTCTATATTTATACATAGCCCCTATATGATATTGTGATATATGAAATTATTTAATTTGAAAGTATTTCTGAATTGAAATCAGATAACTGATACCATGAGTATTTATAGATATATATATATATATATATATATATATATATATATATATATATATATGTATATATAGGTATATATATATATATATGTATATATGTATATATATATAAATATATACAACACGAATGAACAACATGTATATAATACACTAATCAATAATTGATTTTGAATATGAATTTTCATATTAGTTTATATTTGAAGATGAGTCTGCCGGCGTCATATTTAGACATAGAGTGTGCGAGTATGTACAAGACAGTTACTATATTAAATGAATTGTGAACGTTACGACAAACTACACTCCTTAATGTGCGTAAAGTCTTGATACTAAACTCTAGCAGAAATTATACGAGATGACTACCTCTCAGTATTACGGAATACGAGTTACGTAAGTGCATCGCTTATATAATACTAATACAGATAGGATACCAAATATAATAGTATTGAATGTATCGACTATTAATAAGTCAATTTAGATAGAGTCGTAGTTACATTTCATGAGTACCATGATTAGCGGACGAATTCGATACACATTATTTATTGTTTAATCATTTGGTAGATGCAGCTCATCAAGTGATTTAAAATAAATGTAAGATAATATTTAAAAGAAATTAGAATGAGATGATATTTAATATAAATAAGATGATATTTAATATAAATAAGATGATATTTAATATAAATAAGATGATATTTAATATAAATAAGATGATATTTAATACAAATGAACGGTGTGTAAAGCTAGTTACATTTATGTGAAGTAAATAAAAATTAAATTAAAATGAAGATGTATTTTTTTAGAAACCACTACGGAATATCATATATACATATATGTGTGAGTTAGGGAGTACGATCTCGTGTGTGTGTGTGTATGTCTGTGTGTATGTGTGTGTATGTGTGTGTATGTGTGTGTATGTGTGTGTATGTGTGTGTATGTGTGTGTATGTGTGTGTATGTGTGTGTATGTGTGTGTATGTGTGTATGTGTATGCGTGTGTGCGCGCGCGTGTGTGTATGTGTGTGTGTGTGAATTTTAAATTGTTATTTAACTAAACCTAGTTTACTAATTTAATATGTAACAATCATGTAATTCCTATACATTACTTATATATCTATGAATGAATTGTAAAATAGATATGACGCTTTTATTTATTCCGAGCTAATACCGTATAATATATTAATAACAGTTCACACCAAATGATTTGCATTCCGTGTCCGTTGGTTCAAATTTTTGTAATCATTGATTCAAATTAGTCTAGTTTCAAAAGATAATTTGCATATACTACACATTATGTTTCTGAATAACAAAGACGTTTTTTGACAATAAAACATTATTCCGACGCTAGTAAATGCTAATCAAAATAACTATCGAGATCGAATGTGCAGTTGTATAATTGTAGAAATTTGTTTCCCTTGACATTCTGTGGTATGTCTTTTTAAACTTGTAGAAATTTTATGTATACATATAAATTTAAACTTGTATAAATATAAAATGCCACACGATGTATCTACCAAATTTTAAAATTAAAAGCATATTATCATTGGTTGGTTCTGAAAAAAGGTCTACAATGTCGTATGTCATCGTAATATGTTTAGATCTATATGATAATAATATATTTGATATTCTACCTTTTAATAATAATTAATAAGTATTGCCTACATAATGTCTTCTTTAAAAAGAAATATTTTATCAATGATTTTTTTAGACAGATCACTAAATATTTTATTTTTCCATGAAATCTATTTTGATATCGTTAGTAAGATACTAATTACGACTTGTAATGTCTGATGCATATAATATAATGGTTACATATAATTATCGCATACAATGGTTATAATTAATGGTTGTATCATATATTATATACTCCAAAAAGGGCATTTTTTCTATTAAGTAATCGTTATATAATTCTATAGAATACTATGAAGATGACTCGAAACAATGACAAATAATATATGATGTAATACCCCATTGTTGCATAAAGTAGAGACACTTTAATCAGTACTAAAAAAGCGTGTATATATTTAAATGTGTTCTTTTTTACACACAATACCTTTTGCATTAAACGCAATTCAACATTTTATTAGATCTTGGTCTCCATTGTTTAGGCGAATCATAAGATTACGCATAGGTTTGCAATATGAATAAACTTATTGGTATTTAGAATATCGCAATGTGATTATCGCGATGTTGTGGGTATTTAAATAATGACTATAAGATCAACAGTATGCCTACATATAAAGCTAATTGTCGTCTCATTATATATGTCTCTAGTGCGCAGCCAATACACTAAAGCTAGACATTCCACGATCACTCTCTTCATCCATAGCTACACCTCAACTCTGGAATATATTGGCACTTAACATCAGATCAGCCAACTCTCTTCGAGATTGTGAAAATCATTATATATATATATCCCAGTAAACCATATAAGTATGTTTTACATTGCATATTTTCTTTTCTTTTATATTGTTTTTTGTTTTTGTTGACACATTGTTTTTACATAAATCTTATATCACTGAGTATACTAGGCAGTGGTCAAATAGCTGAAATGTGTGTTTATTTCTTCAAGATTCACTGTATTTACTATTCCACAATAATATATTTGTCGACACCGATACATTTTGTATTATTAATATTGGAGTCATTAAACAATAAATGAATAAAGAAATCAATACTGACTAGATAGAAACCAATTACAATTTACATCATAAGCTAATCTAGTACAATTACCGGATTACTTATTTGGTTTCAATAATATTATACTTGGTAACTTATCACTACGTATTAAACAATTACTCTTAATTATACTGTATGTGTCTAAAAGATACCGAGTACGAACTTTATTATATAATCCTTTGTTATGGAACGACATGCTTAGAGGTATCCATTTAATGAAAAAACTATACGATTTTATACAACAATTTTTTATATTAAGTAATATTAATATATTATTTATTTGTATTATATCTTATATTATTTATTTTATTATCACCTCCTACTTATAGTTTCCTGTAGATTATTTCCAACTTCCCTACTCATATTATATACTAGTACCCAAGATTAACATATATTGGATAGCAATTAGTAGAAATATTTTTGTTAATAAATACTAATAATATTAATTATATACCCACTATATACATATACGTATATACTGGGTACTCTATAATAAATATATGGTAATTATACCATATATATAATATTATTAATAACGTAATATATAACATTATATATAGGAAATTATATAAATAATCTTTCATGCAAATCGGGATATAATTATTAATATTTATATTTAAACAATCCATCATTCTATTATATAGATTGAATGTTTTCTAAATGTATATAATTATGCAGAACCAATATTACGTATATACTATATTATATAATATAATATATATAATTAAATACACTTTATACCAAAATATAAATATATATAATTTTTAAATTGATTACAAATAATGGTAAATGTATATATGAATTATATTTCAATGTTATATATATATATATATATATATATATATATATATATATATACTATATACATAAATATATATATATATAAATATATATATATATATATATATATATATATATACTATATACTATATACATAAATATATATATATATAAATATATATATATATAGATATATATATATATATATTATATGTATACATATATATATATATATATATATACTATTTACATAAATATATAATTATTATATATAATCTCTAAACACATGTGTTAACTAATGAAGAAACACTTTCCTATATAAATAAAACAAACAATCATGGAGGTTCATCAACACGTCCATGTATCAAATTATGTTATAAAACAGTAAGATATTAATTGACCATTATGTTCCGTGATTAAATTATTAAAAGTTCAATAGAATAAATAACGGTAAATCAACTTTATAATTACTTAAAGCGTTATTTAAAACATTGTCTACATACGCAGAATAGTATTGATTGTATACAATGTATATTCCTACTTTAAAATTTCGTATGCATAGATATTTAAATTTGGTTTCGCAGGGAGGGTATTATGTATTATGTACTCGCTGGGTATTATGTATTATGTACTCGCTGGGTATTATGTATTATGTACTCGCTGGGTATTATGTATTATGTACTCGCTGGGTATTATGTATTATGTACTCGCTGGGTATTATGTATTATGTACTCGCTGGGTATTATGTATTATGTACTCGCTGGGTATTATGTATTATGTACTCGCTGGGTATTATGTATTATGTACTCGCTGGGTATTATGTATCATGTACTCGCTGGGTATTATGTATTATGTACTCGCTGGGTATTATGTATTATGTACTCGCTGGGTATTATGTATTATGTACTCGCTGGGTATTATGTAATATGTACTCGCTGGGTATTATGTATTATGTACTCGCTGGGTATTATGTATTATGTACTCGCTGGGTATTATGTGTTATGTACTCGCTGGGTATTATGTATTATGTACTCGCTGGGTATTATGTATTATGTACTCGCTGGGTATTATGTATTATGTACTCGCTGGGTATTATGTATTATGTACTCGCTGGGTATTATGTATTATGTACTCGCTGGGTATTATGTATTATGTACTCGCTGGGTATTATGTATTATGTACTCGCTGGGTATTATGTATTATGTACTCGCTGGGTATTATGTATTATGTACTCGCTGGGTATTATGTATTATGTACTCGCTGGGTATTATGTATTATGTACTCGCTGGGTATTATGTATTATGTACTCGCTGGGTATTATGTATTATGTACTCGCTGGGTATTATGTATTATGTACTCGCTGGGTATTATGTATTATGTACTCGCTGGGTATTATGTATTATGTACTCGCTGGGTATTATGTATTATGTACTCGCTGGGTATTATGTATTATGTACTCGCTGGGTATTATGTATTATGTACTCGCTGGGTATTATGTATTATGTACTCGCTGGGTATTATGTATTATGTACTCGCTGGGTATTATGTATTATGTACTCGCTGGGTATTATGTATTATGTACTCGCTGGGTATTATGTATTATGTACTCGCTGGGTATTATGTATTATGTACTCGCTGGGTATTATGTATTATGTACTCGCTGGGTATTATGTATTATGTATTCGCTGGGTATTATGTATTATGTACTCGCTGGGTATTATGTATTATGTACTCGCTGGGTATTATGTATTATGTACTCGCTGGGTATTATGTATTATGTACTCGCTGGGTATTATGTATTATGTACTCGCTGGGTATTATGTATTATGTACTCGCTGGGTATTATGTATTATGTACTCGCTAGGTATTATGTATTATGTACTCGCTGGGTATTATGTATTATGTACTCGCTGGGTATTATGTATTATGTACTCGCTGGGTATTATGTATTATGTACTCGCTGGGTATTATGTATTATGTACTCGCTGGGTATTATGTATTATGTACTCGCTGGGTATTATGTATTATGTACTCGCTGGGTATTATGTATTATGTACTCGCTGGGTATTATGTATTATGTACTCGCTGGGTATTATGTATTATGTACTCGCTGGGTATTATGTATTATGTACTCGCTGGGTATTATGTATTATGTACTCGCTGGGTATTATGTATTATGTACTCGCTGGGTATTATGTATTATGTACTCGCTGGGTATTATGTATTATGTACTCGCTGGGTATTATGTATTATGTACTCGCTGGGTATTATGTATTATGTACTCGCTGGGTATTATGTATTATGTACTCGCTGGGTATTATGTATTATGTACTCGCTGGGTATTATGTATTATGTACTCGCTGGGTATTATGTATTATGTACTCGCTGGGTATTATGTATTATGTACTCGCTGGGTATTATGTATTATGTACTCGCTGGGTATTATGTAGTATGTACTCGCTGGGTATTATGTACAATTTGTAAAAATTTCGTATTAACAATCATAAAGCTCTAGTTCCAATAAAGAAATATGCATATATATATATATATATATATATATATCTCTTTCTCTCTGAAATGTTTTATTGAAAACCAATTAAATAATTATATTAATTAAATTATGACCTATGTGAGTGGGTACAACATAATTAGATCGTGGTGAAGTATAATTAACTGCGATTAAAGATTATTGTATAATTTAGAAATGATGTTATATATTGTATTCGTGTCTTACATTCACCCTGAGTATAGCATAACAACCGTTTAGTATGTGAATGTTGGTCTTGATTACTTAAAGAATATGCGAACAGTGATTGCTTCAGGCTAAACTTGCTGCCTCCGACTGCAGAAATTCCAGCCTAGATGTACGCCAAAATGTCCGGGCTTTAAAAAAGTATGGATATCTAATAGATAGAAAACGGTATGGCCTTTCTGATGGTATGTTTACGGGTGATCTTGCAACCTTTCCCTGCGAAGGATATTCCATAAGTTTCTTAGAACATCCATGCCTAAGTACCGGATAGATCTATTTGTCGGATGTTGACGTGATATAACTAAGGATTCGTACATTTGTCTGGACTAATGAAATGCAATGTAATTAATATCTAAGGTTATTGGAATCAAATATTAGAATTCTGTTAAATTATAAATTATTAAACAATCTTACAAGTAAGCAAATGTAATTTTATATATGTTACTTCTTAATGTGGATAGGACAACTTCAAAGTATATATATTGTAATATGTATATAATATATGCCTATTATATGTTCTAAAATGCATATATTATGTTACATATCACCGTTATCTGATTATCTTAATCCTAGATCGAATTACATAATACGCAAAAAGAAATTT
>OZ038313.1:13649348-13673521 GCA_964035775.1 Osedax frankpressi | reverse complement strand
ATGCATATCTACTCAATAGTCTATTATAGGTGGATGTACCCGTGATACAAATCTACTGTGTCGACTGACGGTCAAGTAAAACATTCTTCTCTATTGTATTTGTCTCTAAAATCTACAGTATAATCTCTAGAGTTGAGTATTCGAGTATAGAACTCAACGTACTCGAATAACTCATAGATGCGTATGTTTTATGCGTACGAATTTTCGAAATACAAAATATTTCATTTATCTAATTAAATTATAACTCTAACATTTTTTGTAATCAATATTCCTGTTATGAAAATTACATTAATAAGTTTATAATAATAATGGAGAGTAATGCAAATTAAAGTATATAAAACAGTAGTGAGGAATATGAAATGTCACTGATACGATGTTTAAATGTCATTGGTACAATACATCAAAAAAGTATCGAGTATCGAGTAGAATAGCGAGTAGAGTTTTACGGGCAAATTACGTACAGATGTGGCGATTTCTAATATGATATACCCTTTTATTTCCCTTATGATATCACTTTGTAATACACGAATAATACACTTTGTAATACTTCGAGTTGTTTATTTTTATTCAACGTGAATAGGTGCGTCAATTTATATTTTTATAAATACAATTTTTATAAAAATAAAATAAATAGTGGTAATGATATTTTAACTAAATACCATATATATATATATATATATATATATATATATATATATATTGAAAAAAAATACAGATATTAACAAAATGATCATAGTAATTCATCAGTATAATGCTATCTATAAGTTCCAATGTGTACACTGTACATTGATTCAAATTAATGATATATATCACAATTAAAAACAATTCCAGTACAATAATTTGTATTAAAGTAAGATATTCAAATTGTTCTATTTATGTAATTAATGTGAATGGACGAGGATACTTGAATTAATTTTCTGATAAAATTTAATAATTCATATTTGATACTATTAGATACTATTAAATAATATTAGATACTATTAGATACTATTAAATAATATTAAATACTATTAGATACTATTAGATACTATTAGATACTATTAGATAATATTAAATATTATTGGATACTATTGGATACTATTAGATACTATTAGATATTATTAGATACTATTAGATACTATTAGATACTATTAGATACTATTAGATACTATTACATACTATTAGATACTTTTAAATATTATTAGATACTATTCAGAAAACTTAAGAAGTCTATAGTATATATATATACATACCACATAGTAGAGTATATACATGTATAATATATTATATAGTATGTATATATATAAGTTAAGTATAATGAATATTTTATTATTAGATACTATTAGATACTATTAGATACTATTAGATACTATTAGATACTATTAGATATTATTAGATAATATTAGTTGCTATTAGATACTATTAGAACTATTAGATACTATAATATACTATTAAATACTATTAGATACTATTAGATACTATTAGATACTATTAGATAATATTAGATACTATTAGATACTATTATATACTATTAGATACTATTAGATACTATTATATACTATTAGATACTATTAGATAATATTAGATACTATTAGATACTATTAGATACTATTAGATACTATTAGATACTATTAGATACTATTAGATACTATTAGATACTATTAGATACTATTAGATACTATTAGATACTATTAGATACTATTAGATACTATTAGATACTATTAGATACTATTAGATACTATTAGATACTATTAGATACTATTAGATACTATTAGATACTATTAGATACTATTAGAACTATTATATACTATTAGATACTATTAGATACTATTGGATACTATTAGATACTATTATATACTATTACATACTATTACATACTATTAGATACTATTATATATTATTAGATACTATTCAGAAAACTTAAGAAGACTATAGTATATATATACATACTACATAGTAGAGTATATACATGTATACTATATTATATAGTATGTATATATATAATGTAAGTATAATGAATATTTTATTATTATAAATAAAATTAATAATAAATTTTAATAAATTTTAATAAGTTTTAATATTTTTAAAATTATAGTATGTTATATAATAGAAAAAGGCTATTTATGTATCTCACCTTTTCGAAATGTTTAATATTCCATTATGTATTGATACATTAATGTATTCCAGATACATTAATAATTATTATTACATATTTTGAAGTAAGTATAGTGTAATATATTTAGTTGCAATTTATTTTTTAACTTGAATTCGATGAAACTGTTAATTACTAAAAAATATATAATCTTAATTTGATATCTATTTAACTAATTATAAACTATATATTTTTATATTATACTTATTTACTACTTTAGATTATATTGTCATATTTATTATTTCTGGTTCTTTCATCGAAATATAATTAAAATACATTTTTAGTGTCAGAAAATCATATTTATATAGCTTGGCGCCCGCAAATTCAGAGATTGTTTCACTGAATTGTAATGGTTTTCGTTAAATATACTCAGTGATTTATTTTATTTACAAATATATATCTTATATCTTATATCTTATGGTATATAAACTATGGTTATTTTAATATGTGTCCGCAAATTTCTGACTAAATAAATATATACGTATATTAAATATATGTTAATTAAATACGAGATAGTTATACACACGTACATACATACACAATAACACATGCATACATACGCATACACACACTTACACACTTTCAATCCATCTCTCTATTAGTAGGCTTGCTATATAAACTACACATAATCATACTACTGACCAACAATGACTAACTCCATCACTATAATTTAATGTAACTACTGAATCCTGTCTAATATACCTGCGTCAAATTAACTTACTTTATTATCTTATACTTAATCTTTCTATTATTATTCTTTACAATTGCACACACACATATACTGTATCTATATTAATATATTAAATATAATATAAAGATATATTATCCTTTAAATAGACAATATATCTAAAACTATATTATTGTAGATTTAATGATTTAGTTTGAATTAGGTTGACATCTTATCACAATCATATAACATATAATATATAACTATATATAGTTAGGAAAAGTAGGTAATCATGAATGTTGTACATATAATTTAAATCAGCATTCGTATAATCATAAATATATGGATTACAGGTATTAATGAAAAATGTTAATAAATTACACTTTGAATATAAACATATCCGAGTCTACTAGTAAAGAAAATATATTCGAAATGATATCATAACAAAATTATAAATGCAATAATTAATTAAACTAATAAATTGTTATATTATTACAATTAGTATTCGTCTAAAACAAATGTTAATGATATGATTAGTAAAGTATCTTTTATTTTAACATTTTATAAAATTATACAATGTCCTCGTCAAATTGTGATATTCTACTCAGAAACATTCGATGTATAGATAATATAATTCTGATAATACTTAATATCCACAGACTCCAGAAAACAGTACATAGATTTGTATGCCCACTTATATGATCTAGGTCAAGCTACTAATATTAACCTACGAATCATAAGTGATTTAAATTACTACTTTCACTATGATATATGTTACATGTTAACTTTCCAATCTATACTCACATACACTTGGTCATACCCTTAACTTAAGAAACCATATCAACTCAAATATAATGACATATAATTCTTCTCGATAAACTTTACTAATTGATAACTTAATTGAAAACTAAGCTATTAACTATTATATTAATCGCATTCACGCCACTCCGTTTAATTCTCGAATATTTATTTGGGATACATTCTAACTAAATATGAAACACCGATATACTTATCATATCTGGACTTAAATTGATTTCCGAAAATAGGATACCTTTTATATAATTATTAGTAAGCTGATTAGAAATATGATAATTATATAGGTTGAAGATTTTTTTTATTAAAAAAAACTTTATTTTAATAAGAGTTTTTCTAACTTTCCATCATAATCGAATAACAATTTGTTCTACATAGCCTCAATTAATGCTTTTTTATCTACCTTTAATGTAAACATGTTAAAAAACTGATTAATGAAATTATTGAGATTATAATCTCAATAATTTATATAATTTACATTGTATTTTATATAGTTATTATTAATTCACATTATAAACTATTTTTGTTAAAGCGATAATTATACAAACAAGTTTTAGAGTAATAATTAGTACAATTGAACTAATTATTAATAACTGATTGATGAAACCTATGTAATTACAATCGATAAACTCACTTCCTCGAAAATACTACAGTCAAATTATCATAGAGTTAGCAATATATTAACTATGACAAAAATAATATGATTTGGAACTTAAATATTTTTAAGCTATTTATTTATATTTTCAAATATAAATATAATGGGATATTAATATATAAGGTATACATAATAAAATCCGATATCGCCTGGTAATCTATGGAATATTGTAGGCAATAATTTTACATAAATATTAAGATTTATATTATTTTTTTACCAAATATGCATATACAAAATATAGCTTTCTTTAATTAGTGATATCAGGTCATTATTATAGTTTTAGACTTAATTTGAATTTGTTTCTCTATTGTATATTATTTCAATTAAATTAAATATCAAAACTTTAACACTCTTACGATTTAGATATTTTATCGAGCCACACATCCATGTCAAGGTATCATATATATTGTAGATTACACATATATATTGTAGATTACATATATATATTGTAGATTACACATATATATGGTAGATTACACATACATATTGTAGATTACATATATATATTGTAGATTACACATATATATTGTAGATTACACATACATATTGTAGATTACACATATATATTGTAGATTAAACATACATATTGTTGATTACACATACATATTGTAGATTGCACATACATATTATAGATTACACATATATATTGTAGATTACACATATATATTGTAGATTACACATATATATTGTAGATTACACATACATATTGTAGATTGTACTTACATATTGTATATTACACATATATATTGTAGATTACACATACATATCGTAGATTATACATATATATTGTAGATTACACATACATATTGTAGATTGCACATACATATTGTAGATTACACATATATATTGTAGATTACACATATATATTTTAATTTACAATGAATATGGAATTTTAACCAAACATTCCGATGGTCCATTTGATATTTAATTATTATCTAAATGTGATCTTTTGAAAATTCTTCTTTGTACAATATTATTTGTACAATATTATTTGTTCTTCTGTCTTTAGCTAAAATAAATACATTTCTTCACGGTTAACTCTAGAGCTTCCAATATATAATTGTCCGTGAGCAAAACAGTATATTCTTAAATTTAATCCTACTACTTTCAATGTTTTTTCTATTGATATATGTATAGTCATCGCAAAAATTAATCGAAGTGAAAACGATAATCTTCTAAATTTAAATAAATATGACAATGATACCAAATGAATCTTTGCTATAAATACATCAGTATTTTTATATTTTCATGTAATAATAGAAGCTTCCATTATATTATAATATATATTCTAACAACTAAATGTGTACGGTTACATATAATATTTTGGATACTCTAGATTTTGTATTTAATGATGTGGTGGAAATCCCAGTGGTTTTAAAGAGTTTAAAATTCTATTGAATTATTGTTATTTTTTCATCTAATATATAATTTAAAATCACATCATCAACAATTTTATTTGTAGGCTCAAGTATATCTCGTTCTCTTAAATATGCTGTATTCTTATAATTTTCTTTAACTTTTCAATACAATTAATTTTTAAATTTATTTATAACTTTTACATTGTTCAAAATGCAATCTTTATTTTTTATCTTTATCGAGAGTGATATAACCATTTAAAATATTTAAGAATTCAATTCCTAAATATTTATGCGGTTGATGAATCCATTTAAAATATGTTGTAATGTTTTCAATCGTTAAATCCATAGGTATTTTGAAAATTGGTTGCAATTTTTCTAATGTCCAGTAGTGTCGCGGCTATTCCCGAAGATTAGACTTATATTGCAAATGTTGCGTTGATTGTATTTTTGCAAGTATTAAATTAATTAGAAAATTGTTTCTGGTTCCAAATGGTTCGGATAAACAGAATATTTGTCTAAGTACATTATTTAATAAATGGTTGTTTCGTATAATTTTCTTAAATCTACGTGAATTTCGTTTCATTCTTTTTAAATGTTGGATTAATTATATTATGTTATATGTTGTCTCTCTTATTCATTACTAATTGGTATTTTATATTTAGATCTGAGAATGTCCATCCTTATTTAATTAATGTTTTCTCACCAATTTATAATAATTTATCTTCTATATGTAGTAAAACAATATTCTAAATATCATCACTATATATATAGCATTTTCATTTAGATTTCTTTTTATTGTTAAAAAATCTTCGCTGAATTTATATATATATATTCCAAATTCTTAAATACTTGAGTCTTGTGCTGAAAATATATATTTCAAGCTATATATATTGAAGATAGAATAACTATTTTTCTAATTTAAATTTCCGTGGTTATTAACTATTTTTAAGATGATCGTAACTTTTTACTCATAGGTATATTTATTGTATTTTATAAAGTAATCTTTCTGTTTCTATTTTATATAATTTTTGTTCGTTCATATATCATATTATGTAATATTATATTAATTAAGATATTTAAATGAAATTTAAATAAAGTAATAATTTAGTATAAAAATGGTGTAAAATAGAATTTTTTCTGTATTTATTTTTACACCAATGTATATTTTTGTTATAATATTATAAAATATATTCAATAACTAAACAAATTGATAATAGTATATTATATTAATTAATTATGCTATATAAATGAAATATAAATAATGTATTAAGCTGATAACAAAAATGTGTAAAATATATATTTATATAATATTTAGTCATAAAAACAATATCTAATATTGATTTGAGGTTTTTGATTTTAATAAATAGAGCACACCATGCGCCAATCACTGTACAGCGCCCTCTACAATTAAATTTATTTATTTATATTTAAATTAATATTTTTATAGTTAACTGGTTATATTGTATCCATAATTATCGCAGGATATTTCACAAAACAATACACGGTTAATTAATAATTTCGTAAATATATTATATTTTTGTTATTGTAAATAATCAGCTAATGTAACATATTTTTAATGATAACATAGTAATCATTAGTCGCATGTATATAAATTAAAATAAACATTAAACAACCAAACCCAGTATATTCTGAAATCGTAAAATATTAAATTTAGTGTAGAAGATAATAATAATATTACATTTAATTATTATACTCGTTAGTTGCTGAAGGAGATTTCAAATACATCAATTATTTCCAATACTGAATCCAATGGATTTCCAATACTGATAATAATTATAATATTTGTAAAAGTAATATTTCTAATGAATTTAATTATAATATAATAATGATAGTAAGAGTGGTAACTATAATCATCTATATTATTAAAATATAATATAATATAAAATAACTCTGGCATAAATTTACTGATAATATACTGAGGTTATTAAAATATATACAACCAGGATTACTATCTATATTTAGAATATAATTAGATACTTTAAACTAAATTATTTTAAAAATATAATTAATATATCAGAAAAATATAACTTATAACTATAACTTTTTAAACAAAAGTATTTTTAAAAATGACAATTCATTTCAATTTAGATGATTTACCATTATTTTGTAGTATGCATGGACATAAACATTCACCTATTTTAATTATTTCCTCAATGTTTGACCTTACAAAAAACAAATCATTTAGATTTGTTGATTGACAGATTTACAATTACAAATAATTCATTATCCTAAGGACAGTATTAATTATAAAAATAATTTATTATCCAAGGGATATTAAACAAAACCATTTAATTATAAAACTTGCATAATCATTTATAAAACAAACAATCCAATATAATGGTATAAATTGTAGAAATGTATATTTAAGTTTAAATATTAATAGTCATAGAATATTATTTTAGGAGCAAAATTGATCCACAGTACTATATTAATACAACTCATTTGATATCAATAATACCTGTAATAGATATATAGATATGATAACAAATATTTCCATTATATTAAACACATTGTGTATTGTTAGAAATAGTTAGAAAATTAGTCCTTTTGCAACTCTGGTTGCCATCAAATGGTCAAAATGTTAATAAAATATATAAATATTTTAATACATAAAAATATATTATAAATTAATGATTACTTATTTTAAAAAAATATATTCAAAGAAAGTCAAAGATCTAGAGATCTCTTTTACATAGAGAAGGTTATGCAGAGTTTAGCTTAGATTTTAATAAAATGTATCTAGATAAAACAAAGTTTATAGAATATATACCATCCTATATATATAATTATTTATAATTATTAGAATTTTATTGAAATATGGTATTTTTAGTATTATTTTGTATTCAATATTCTGAGAATATATTTACAAGAATTATATTTAAAACTTAGATTAGACATCGGAGTTGTTATTAATCCGGTGTGAATATATTTGGATAAAAAGTGATGGTGATACTACAAATATAGTCACATAGTTATATATATATATATATAATATTCATATCTAAATATGAATATTTTACTTATAATCTTATCACCAGAAATTATAATGTGAAATTTGATATTTTCATTTTGACCAATATTGATTTATTTTACCAAGTCCACACTATTGAAAAATACAATATTATATAAGGGGTCAAAGTTAGAGTTGTTATTTTTATTCTTTACATTTTTTTTTATTGCATTACAAATAATAACAGATCTAAAAATGTTAATTATTTTATTCTCTTTATACAAATTTATTTATATTTTATTCAAATGTAGTATTTAATTTAATATCAATATTTTATGTTTGTATATTATCTTAATCATATAGATTTTTGTAGCATTTTTTTCTGTCTATTTAATTTGTATTGTTTTTATTATATGCATTTAGTTTTTATATAATCTTATTTACATAATTTAGAGATTAATAAAAGCGTAAATACATCTACACCCATCAAAAAATATTAGAGATCAGTTTTGTAAATATGTAAATAACGAGGGTGATGCGAGATGGCAAAATGAAATGTAATATATAGTATAATTTTATGTATAAAATTATGTAAATCTATAGTTAAATAAGTAATGTCATGTTGTATTATTGATCTATCTTTCCCTAACGAATTATACAATAAGCAAATAGATAAAATAATTGTATCAGCTTTATCTGGATGCAGGCTTATAGGAAATCTCAGTACTTGAAATCTTGAAGATAAAATTCCAAAAGCATTTTCAACAATTCTTCGTTCCCTGACTTAACCTATAGTTAAAAATCTGCTTTTCTTTTGTCGAGCTTCTCATAGGATAAGGTTTCATAATATGGTTAATTAATGGAAATGCTATCTCCGCAATCAGTACGTAAGGGCAGGTTATATCTAGTAAGTTTTCATCATTTGTAAAATTTCATTATTTGTTTTATGATTCTCTAAATTCATATTTTCATTTTTTTTATCTCATCAAATATATTTGTCATATATTATTTTACATTATTTCATATGTAAATAAATTGGTATATTTATAATTATTATTTATTTATTAATTCTCATTAAGTTCTAATTCACCAAATATTGGTTGCTCAATTCTATGGTATAATCTTCTTCTTTTTTTCTTGCATCTTCTCTAGTCTTTTTACCGACGTGTCATAATTTTTTTTACTATTATATACAATATGGATATAATATCAATTTATATTTTAATGAATTAACTTTTAATCAAATTATATTATATTAAATATTTATAATATTAATTTTATATATATTATCATATCCAATATTTTATAATATTATTAATTATTAATTATTTATATTATTAATTACCATTGCATTCCAAATCACTAGCCAGTTGCACCATTAGTGTATTCTTTTAATTTTATTATGGTAATCATCATTTTTCAGATCCCATAATAATCTATTTGATTTATATTTAGCTATAATGTGATATGTGGTCTTGTCAGATTCCATTTTAATTGTAAATGTGATTTAGAAATAATACTGCTAATATTGACCACTGAATACTATTACACTACTGATGGCATATTGTTATATAATAGCTATAACTAATCTATAGATTTTATCAATTGATAAATATCACATGACCTATACTAAAATGGCATATGCCAATTTCTAGATTCATATAACTATTGCAGTATCACAATGCTTATAGCAGTTCACTACTACATTTGCAATGGTTATATATTGATATAAGTATATCAATAACAGAATATAAATACAGACTTCCCTGCTAGTATTTAGAATAAATATAATTTACTAAATATTTTATCTACTTTAAAGGATTGCTTATTTTAAAAAACTTACCAGAACATTTCAAATCCCTAATTATTTGATCAAATATTCTTTTTTCCTTCACTCTATTATGCTCATAATGCTCATTTTTTTTGTCCCATAGTAATCTATTTGATTGGTACAGATAATTGGTAGAGATAATTAGGGTAGTATTCTCAATTGACTGAGCAGTCAATCATGAATATGTCTGATATGTATTGTATCCAATAATATTCAAATTTGAAATTAATATATTTCTCAAAGTTAATTTATATTATATAGTTGAATATTACATTGTATACATTAATATATACTACTTACAATATAGTTTACAAATTAGTAAAATATATAATTTATATTTTATTATAACAGTTTCAATTTAATATTATATTTAATTAATTGAATTAGTTGTTTATTAATAATTTATAATTAATATACAACATAATAATGTATAGTAACCATTACTTAAAATAATTAATGTTGTTAAATATCACTTTATAGTAATATTAGTAATATTAATGTTTGTTTATCAAGTTTGGTCGAAAAAAAGTCAAAATCTGGCAGAAATTATTTTTCGTCCTAATGTTTACATATACCACTGTTTACATACGTTAACGCCTCTTTACAATTATTTTAATCATAATTCATTTAATCTTTTTTTGTCTTCCAATGCTAATTTTATACCATTTTATTTATTTATCTTGTTTCTATATTCTATTCTAACATTGTTTAATTCTTTTGGGTCGTTTGTAGAATAATTGTTTTTATTCACGTTTTTATTTCATTTTCTTTTTTAAATTGATTATCAAATTAATTTTATTTTGGTAATAACACTTTTCTTTTAATATTTAATTTGTAATTATTTATTTTTAATTTTTTGATCAATATATTTATAAAATTCGCTAATGAATATACCTGAAATGGAATTCATAAATCAGAATTTCATTAGCTCTAATTTAAATCTAAAATATTTAATCAATTTGTTGAAAATATCCATAATCCGGAATATTTTTCTTTTAATGGTTAATTTCTATAATACATTATGTATTGAAATTTATTATTCATTTTAAGTAATATTTAGTTTCTATCTTTTTTCAGTTGGTACAATCACATGCTTTTCTTAAAACTATTTTATAATTAAAATTACCTATAACATTATACAGAATGATATATTAAGAAATATATATATACAGTCAAACAATCATATAATTAATTAATGACTGTTATTTGATAATTAATGAATGTTATTATTACTTACAATATGTAACATTGTTATGTGTTATCAACAGAAAACAAGATACAATGTGTATTCATATTTTACAAATCATAATAGTAATACTTTTCATCATTCTTATATCACTATTAATATATATTATGTATAATTATTGATGGTTATTTACCAATATTATTAAAATTACCAGAAATAATATTATTATAACGTAATATAATCAAATATATATTATTAAAAATACATTAAACCAACCTTTCCCCATTCTGATCAAGGCAACTTTGGATACAAGTGATGTTATACAAGTGATGTTATCTTAATATAAAACTATCTACTTAATATCGGTCTAATAGAAAATCTACCTTGTCTTGGAAATCTTCTTTTTTACATTGGCAATTTATAGACCATTTACAAATATTGAATAAAACCTCAAATTCTTCAATATGTTTATTTATATTTTTTATATAGTAATATTTATTGATATTCTTATGTAATGCATCTGCTTTTTAATATATCTTGTTAATTTAACATTAATGCAAGTATTCTGATTAGTAGGTATAAACCTTGAATTCCATATATCTTTTAAAACTTTGATGCCTTCTTAAAACTTGCTTGAGTATGTAAATTCATAATAAATGCAATAAATGTAAATCTAATAATTCAAATTGATAGGTAAGGTAAACAAAGGATGTGAATGTGATTTTACGCATATGTGAAAAATTATTGGGAATATAAGTATTATAAGAAATTTCGTACCCATTAAACATTTAGTGGTATAGTAACGGAATGTTCCGTAACATTTAGGGGTACTGTTCTGGTAAGGTGCCGGAACATTGTGGACACTTGTACCGGAATGTACCAATAAATGTTCCAGAAACGTAACGGAACATACCAAATGTTCCAGTACCATTTAGCCCTTTTAAATATAATATTAAATGAAAGATATATTAATTTTATCATTTATTTGTAAGAACAAAATATCAATACAAATATCTTCTTTGACTTGATGCTTATCTGTAATAATATAAGTAATATTAAAAATATATCTAATACTAATCTTATATTTGGGAAAGCCGAATGTAATTATAATAGGTATAAGAGTAGTTAAAGTCATGTGGGTAGAAAGATGAAAGTCATCATAGGGACAGTCATTGGATTATGGTAGTGGAAAATTGTAATCACATTTGTATTTTTTGTTTACAATGTTATTATTTTGTTATTGTTATATTTGTACATACTAAATTAATAAATTCTATTCATAATTATCATGTATTCTTTTATAATCTTTAAAACATATAATTAAATTACTTAACTAATACATTCAAAAACATTTTATAATAAAATAATATTCATTAATAACTTACTATACTTGATTTTCTCAGAATATTATATTTTGTATAAAAATTACTAAAAATCCTAGGTTTTATTTTTGTCAAATTAATCTCAAGTTTTTACATATTGTTTATTATATTTTGATATTTTAGGTTTGGCATTTAATTTTAATAAATTAATTTAATTTGCCATGAATAATTATTACAATTTAAGTAAAAAATTTTATTTTTGGATCAAATTTTTGATACATAACACTTTTTGATATACTAAAATAAAAAAAATTTAAATTAATAATTGATGAAAATAGGAAAAAGATATATGTTAATAATAAAATTTACTTTATTTGATGTAAATAAATTAATTATCTAAGTAAGAGTAGTGTTTAGTGTAAACCACCAACAAACTCCTTTTATATTGGTAAAAAAAACATGCTATAAGGACTTAGATTAAATGTCCTTTGATTAAAATATGTAAATAATTGATTGTATTAATCAATCAATTTATGATAATAATCTTAAAACACGTTTTTACCAGAATATCACAATTTAATATACAAAATAATATACTATTTTTTTTGTCCAATTTCTCAATTTTTCTATTAGATATAGAAAAATTATATTTGGTTTACAATTATAATAAATTAATTATACATAAATAATTATTATTTTATAACATTTTTAATATTTACTTTATTATGCAATATACTTTACTAACAGTAATACTTTTATAAATGCACATCTTCTTTTATCTCACTTAAAAGTTGTTTATCCATCGAAACTAAAACATAGTAAATAATATAATTATTTCAGACTCATCAACTATAGTTAGAATGTATAAATTATGCTCAGTTATAGTAATGAGTATACATGTATATACTAACATTCATCTTGATCTGGACATTCTTGAACATAACTGGTAAGAAAAGGCCGGACGTTCCACAATCTAATATAATAAAATAATTAAAGTCTTATAAATAAAAGAGTTACATATTTAAATACCTAAATTAATGTAATATGTGTTTTATTAATATTAGTAGAATATATTACTTGATTTTAACAGAATTACTCTAAAATATTTTGTTATGGATATCATATTAATATGGATTAATACTGTATTAAAAATTAAACCTTGATTTCGTTCTCAAGTAACTAATAACAATGTTGTCATTTTGGGGAGTAAACATATCTTTTACTTGAAGAATTCATAATGAAGTGAAATCTGCTACAAAGGAAATATAATTATAATATATATATTCTTGTAAATCTGTATACAAATTAAGTTATTGAATCAAGTTATTAAATTATCATTATATTTATATGTTAAATATATGTATATATATATATTATATATAATTTGTTGAAAAAATAAATAGATTATTATTTGGTTGTTGACTTAGATTACATCATAATAATAATGTGTATATATAATTATGTTATCAATAATGTTATTCAATATTTGCAATACAATATGAAAAATATATTGAAGTAAAAGAAATTGCGGGAGAATTCATTTATCGTTCAATAGTAAATATATTTACCTATTATTTATATTATATATCAACAATATTGTTTATTGATAATATAATTACTTATTTACAAATAAATATTTGATTGAATTACTACATTACAATTAAGATACTAACCTAAATATCAGTAAATCCATTTATAATTTTTGTGAAGTTTATAATAAAAAAACATAGTTTTATATAAATGTTAAAAACTTTTTAATAATATAAATTTTATATTAAATTAATTAACATTTAAAATAGTAATTTCATATACCTAATCATATATATATTTATATTTATATATTATAATTTAATATTCTACTATTTTGTAAATTTTAGTATAAAATAATAAAAGATTAAATTTAAATAGAGATATAAATATATTTATCTATATAACTAAAGTGATATAGATATACCTATATATATATATATATATACATCCTATGTATATGAACAATTTGGAACATTTGTTCCTAAATATCAAATTGTTCCTATGAACAGGATGTATATAAATATATATGTTTATCTATAGTTATTTATATCTATATATATACATATGTTGTATATATATATATATACATCCTATGAATAGGAACAATTTGACATTTAGGAACAAATGTTCCAAATTGTTCAAATATATATGCAAAAGATCATAATATTCATTGGAATTTTTGGTATATATGTATCAAAATATTCCAATACGATGATTTGGTACGCATTGGAATAAATGTCCTAAAATATCCCGATATGTACTCATACTTTATAGAGATTGCAACATTTTAGTACAAATGTTCCAATATGTTACTGATATATAATTTATTTAATTGATTTTTACTAATGTACCAAAATGTTCTATTAAATGTTTACTGGGTTTGGATGAATACTTGTACAAATAATTTTAAAAAATTTAAATAGACCCTATATAATATACATTTTACAATGTGAAATACCATATAGTATGTATTTTGACTATATTTGATCCACCTTATCATACATGTGTCTCTGCGAATACGTTAATTACTAAATGGAATATATATGTATGTTAACAGTGGGGATTATGAATTATAATTTATTTGATATCCTTCTATTTTTAATGATAAAAATAGTCATAAAATAATACATAATTAATATATTGATGTATTTGTTCATGCTAATCATTGTATTAATCATTTGCTATGCAATATATATTGAATATATACTATAGTATATTATATATAGTACAACCCTCATGTTATATATATCATTACTACAACTTGTTTTATAAATATAGTTCTAGTTCAACATAATATTTATTTCAAATTAAAAGTAATTAACCAATTACATCTAAATGATATCTATAGATGATATCTATAGATGATATCTATAGATGATATCTATAGATGATATCTATAGATGATATCTATAGATGATATCTATAGATGATATCTATAGATGATAAATTATCATTATAAATATATGGTTCTTATATAATAATTTTAATAAAATGTTAATCTTTTAAGCAATTTGTTAAAATTAAGTTAGATTTAGTGATATCCAATTAGACGTTGATAATTTGGGGAAATAGCATGTCTATATAATTGATTCTACCATATAAATATTAACTCACATGTAACCATCTAATTCGCAGTCCACTCACAGTCGTACAATAAATTAATCGAGCAAAATGGACAACGTGGAAATAATTCGCCGGCTGAACCTCTACATGATCCGACCGCCTCGCATCCTGTTATTCAATCTGATGAGTCGCATTCGATACCACTTACACGCCACGGTCATCATGATCCGATTTCTGAAACGCGAAATCCGCGGCATATCGCTCGGCAAAGCTTTCACCGGGAGAAGGGCGAACGCGTCTCGAGACAATCGAGTCGTTTTCAGTAACCGCTCGTCGCCGTTGAACCAATGGGTGCGAGCGTCGTCGATCCGCGCCTCCCTGAAAGCGATGGAGGACTACGCGCTCCTGTGCAAGTACCAGTTGTTTCGTTTGACCACTGAAACCCGGCTTATCTTCGAACCGTAACTACACTAACTACACCTCGCTACGCTGTAGTTAACTATAGATAACTATAGTTAAAATATATATATATATATATACAGTTAACTCTACCGCACTGTAGTTCATGTTCTGGTTCATTTTCGTATCACCGATCGCAAAGATATCATATGACATCATATAATGCAATTTGTGATATAAAATTGTATTAACTATATGATACAATTTTATCAGTTATATTTTTTATAAACATGATAAAGTGTATATATATATAATAATTATGAGCCTGTTCGTATTTTAATAATATATATATATTATATATCTAAATCATGTTATTAAATCACTAATATAATATTGTGAGTTGTACCTAATAAATGATATATATCAACAAAAAAAACCATCTTATAACTATTCTGTTATAGGTTATTATATTTATTAATAATTATATAAGTAATATTCGTATATATATAACTGTTAAAAAAATATGTAATAATGAAAATAAAAGTGCATACCAATTAATGCGTATGGTTGCATGATGTGTTATGTTTATAGATATTGTAAGATTCATTTGTTAAATTCATTGTTAAAAATAAAAAACATATATACTGGATAAATATGTGTTTATGATATGCTTACAATTAACTACTTTATTTAATCAGACAATTATTGCAGATAACTTAGTATTCGGGAATATGTATATATAATCATGCATGTTTTTACAGCTTATATTTACTTTATTTTCTTCATCAAGTTTTTTCCTATATAAATTAATAACGATATTAGAATATTGACTAAATGTACTTAACCATTTATTTGTATCGTGCTTTCGCTTAAATATTTTGATAGTTTACAAATAGATTCCTTTATGTATTTGTGATAATTTCATTTTGTATTTTGAAAGTCAGGAAAATATTAATCATTGAATTATACAAATTTGTTTAACTAATTATGAGATATTTTTAAGATGTTTTCTAAAATACTACAGTAAGTATAACTTACAAAATAAACAACTATTTTAATAAAGTATGTATCTTGTTTATCTATAATATTTTCTTTTAAGGCTCTCGGACTTATATTTTATTATTATATAAATGTTTAAGTTCATATTTGATTAAAATAGGATATATCACGATTATTACTATTCACAACGTATAGTTTATTATTTCTATATATCTATTACTAATTCTTATTCTTGTTATTTTTGGTAAATAATTCAATGTAAATTCAAAAAATAAAAAAGAAATGATTATATATATCATGGAATAAATATGATAAAATTATATATTTATTAATTGTTTAGGATTAATTATGATATTAAATAGACTAGATTGTTTAAATGGCTTATTTTACTTCAAAATTAGCAAAAAATATTTTAAAAATACATGTGTATACTCTTCTTGTTCTCATGAATCTATATTGAATAAAGTGCACCAGAGACAAAAACGTAAACAAGAAAAAAGAGATCAAAGATTAGCTAATCAAAAAATAAATCACGATCGCAAACAAGCAGTTAATTAAATTATAATGTGTTGTTTTGTATATTTATTTATTATATACTTATTTTAATAATATAATTATAGCAAGTAATTATATTAACCAATATTTTGGCACGATTGTGTTTAAATAAACTTATCAAATCAACAAATTCACTAGTTTCAAATATGGGGGTATTGAAAAAATAAAATTGAAAGTTCTTGTAATATATTGTAATTTATACAGAGTGAACAGTATAACAGATAATAATATAAAGATGGTGTAAATTTTTTTATTTTATAAAAAAATTAAAATCATTTCTTTTTTCTGAAATAACATAAAATATATATATTTCAATGTATCGAAAATTATCGCGAAATTTTAGATTGGAATATTTCCAAAAAGTATATATTCCATTTAAATATTTTTAAACACACACATATTTACTTTTAAAGTTCATGAAATTACGCGTACTTCCATTTTAATATCTTGAAGATGTCTATATTTTGATTTGAAGGTCACTTGATACTGCACATTTATACTTTTGAATTTTGAGATTATAAAATCTGACTATAAAACTATATATTACACCATTTAACTATGTATATAAAATATACCTAACCAATAAGAGATCTTATTTTAATATATATCATAACATATATTATAGAGGAGATAGAATTATTATTCAATTTATAATATAAATTATATTATAGTGATTATATATATTTACATTATTTTTGTTTTATAGAATAAGAAAAAACAATGGTTATACACAATTGATACAAAAGTTGGAGATAAAAAAGGTCAAAATGTATAAAATTATATTATAAATAAAATTTGTCATATTTCTCATAAATTATTAAATTATATTATATTTATAAATAGTATTCAATATAAATATTATTTCATAATATTTACTCTATGGTGAATTAAGTAGATTGTAGTGTATATTTGCACAGTTATAATCTACTATATATCTATTTATAGAATATTTACATATAGATATTGAATGTATATTACCGGAAGCATATTCTCCGAAATTCGTGGAGGCTTGTTGGTATGATTGGTGGAAACATAGCGGTCTCTTTTTACCAAAAGATATAAAAGTCAGTTGATTAATATAGTTTAGAATTGATTTAATTTAGTTTTTAGGAGTTATATTTTTAACATGTAACATATATCAATGCGAGATTTTTAATTCAATAATTTCGTTATAGACTTTATTTAATATATATATTTAATCAATTTTATATTTAATATAAGTTATACTTTATATCACAGAATTTAAATTAAATTTCATCTATGTTAACTATTTTTTCATATTATTTTTAGATAATTATATATAACGTACGTCATTAATTTTATTTATAATCATATATATGATTTTGATCTTATAATTTTACATATATATTAGTTTTTAATTAAACGAAAATCTCCTTTCATCGTACCTGTCTACACCACTTCCCTCCGCTATATACACAATATATACAAACCAGATCAAACTATTTATTTTCATACACTTATTTCATGGTCGACCTTTCATTAACTTTAACTCCATGTCTTACTCTCACCCTGGTGGCACGATAGGACACCGCAGCAGCTGCGTTCACGATGTGTCTGCCCCCGCCCAACGTCACCGGCCGCCTACACCTGGGCCACGCCCTCGGCAACTCCATTCAGGACGCGGTGGTCAGGTGGCATAGGTGTGCCCGCCCCTCTGAAGCGGTGCTCTGGAATCCGGGCTGCGACCACGCAGGCATTGCTACCCAAGTTAGAGGTCGAGGAAAGAGGTCGACTTGGTTATGAATTGGTGGGATACATTCCTAACCCTGCCGACTAAACTATTCATGGTACTAATCTAGTTATAAATCCACCCCTTCCCCTAACCCTGCCCATTTATAACTTTGCCTAAATTATACTGACCTCAATTCCATTACATCCCTAATCGTACACATTCCTAAGCCTAACCAATACTAATCCTCTCCAAACCTGCCCACTACACCGCACTATACTACACCGCACTATACGGTGCTATACTATACTACACCGCACTATACTATACACGCTCGCCCCTGACCTCGCCGCCCTTCTCTAGACAATCGTGGAGAAGCAATTGTGGGCAGAACAACAAAAGACTAGACATGACATCGGTCGCAACGACTTCACCGAAAGAGTTTGGCAATGGAAACAACAGTTTGTTGTCAACGTATATATTTATATATTTATATATTTATATATTTATATATTTATATATTTATATATTTATATATTTATATATTTATATATTTATATATTTATATATTTATATATTTATATATTTATATATTTATATATTTATATATTTATATATTTATATATTTATATATTTATATATTTATATATTTATATATTTATATATTTATATATTTATATATTTATATATTTATATATTTATATATTTATATATTTATATATTTATATATTTATATATTTATATATTTATATATTTATATATTTATATATTTATATATTTATATATTTATATATTTATATATTTATATATTTATATATTTATATATTTATATATTTATATATTTATATATTTATATATTTATATATTTATATATTTATATATTTATATATTTATATATTTATATATTTATATATTTATATATTTATATATTTATATATTTATATATTTACATATTTATATATTTATATATCAATTGAATATAAATTGTAGAATTAAATTGTCATATAAGTAATATAAGTATCGCCTAAAATAGTATTCAAATTCCTTGTTATGTAAAGAAAAGGCACGGAAATCTACGATCAAATGGAAAGATTGGGATCGTCCTTGGATTGGTCAAGGTCAAAGTTCACCATGGATCCAGTGAGTTTGTAATTCATATTAGATAATATAGTTGATTTAATTAATATATTTATTGTGTAAAATAATTTGATTTCACCTTAGATTTATATTAATATTATTAATATCATATATTAATATCATTTATATTAATATTTATATGTAGGGATATTTTTTTTTATATTGATTTATTTTAAAATCAAAATATCTTTAAAAAAAGTTGATATTTAATTTACCTCTATTTTATATTTAAAATAGTTTTCATTTACTAATATGTAATAACTGAAATCTAGCTAATATGTAAACTTACTATAATACTCTATCTTTAATATTAATAATATAGTATATTATAAATGTTTAGTAGTGTATGTGCATTATAATCACTCTTCCCTTATCTCAATTCAGTCCCCAGGACTACACTTACTTCTTAACCACTAGTCCCGCTATAATCTACACCCACATCGACTTTGCCTTCTCCCCACACAACTAGTTGAGCCAGTGGGAGAATATTCCTTTTGCTCCCCGCAATATTAACCCCCGAGTTCACCTCGAAGACTACATCCTCACCACCGTTCCTACCCCCCGTGACTACGCCGACTACCTTAACTCCTCCCGTACACCGCATAGCCATAGTCAGCCACTCCCCCACTCCCCCAGGACTACACCCACGCCGTAACCCACGCCTTCTGTACCCTACACAACAACGGACTCGTGTATCGTAGCGGGCGAATGGTGAATTGGTGTTGCAGACTCAACAGTACCATCTCCGACATCGAGGTGAGTACTTTGGGCTAGATTTACTTTTCTCTCAGCTAATTCACTTTGTACTATAGTCTCGTTTGATCTCAATCTAAGAATCCCGCATATTTCCACAAACTCTTGGAACTTTATTCAGAAAGTTTTTTTATGACCACAAAAAATATTGTTAAGTTAATGGTACAAACTTCAAATTTAATTATATTCACAAAGTGAGAATACATCTCATAGTGAAGTTATATTCACATAGTGAGAATATATTCAAATGGTGAGAATATATTCACATTTTAAAACCCCTAATCTCCGACACTGTAGTATTAACATAACTATTTTGATATTTATCTCATTAGCTTACCTTCCATTTCAATATTAAGGAAAGACAATGTTTAACTTAATTAGCAATCTGAAAACCTCTGAAAACCTCTAATAAAATCGCCAATGCATATAGAAATAGTTTTTCTATTCTAAATATTAAAAGTGATTATAATTTTAAAATTAATCATTTTTAATGAACAATACAATTATATTATAATTTATCATGTGAATAAACACAGCGCTATGTATAGTTTGTCTTTTGATTACGTGATTTCAAACTACAGATAGATAACATTAATATCGAGGGTAAAACAATGCTCTCTGTTCCTGGATACCAGCGAAATATTCAATTTGGAATAATGACTCGATTCGCTTATAAATTAGCTGATGATCCAGGTTTGTAAAAGAACCTCAGGAGACATTACCGTAAACCCTAGATCTACCCCTATTCCAACCCTACCCCTGCTCTACCCCTACCACATCTCAGATTTAAACCTCTCTACTGTTTTAATCCCACTCACACTATATGTAAAGGCATATATGATATCCACTAAGTCACTATACCCCACATCACCTTACTTCTAACTTCACTCTACCCAACTCCTAACCCTTTCTACCTAAATTTACCCTACTCTACCTAACTCCTAACCCCACTCTATACCACTTTTCCCCACTCTACCCCACTCTTATCCCCACTCAGCACTGTCATACCCTACCTTAAGACACCCATTACCCTACTACACCCATTATCCCGCTACACCTATAACCCCGCTACACATTATAACAGCTAAAGAAATAGTAGTTGCCACCACTCGGCCCGAGACAATGCTAGGAGATTCTGCAGTTGCAGTGCATCCAGATGACCCGAGATACTGGAATCTGATTGGTCGAAGTCTAATACATCCATTTCGTTCCGAAACCATTCCAGTGATTTCTGACTCGACGGTGAAGATGGACTTTGGTACAGGTTGTTATTTACTATACGACTATCTTATAATTAATCTTTATTGATTATATTTATTAAAATATCTTCATATATTATTAATTTAAAAATAATAATTATTTAATTATTAAAATATATTCTAATTTTTAACTTTTGGTCACATTTATATTTTCTTTAACATTAACTTTTATCATCTCATATTTTCTCACCATCTCATGTTCTCTCACCATCTCATGTTCTCTCATCATCTCATGTTCTCTCATCATCTCATGTTCTCTCATCATCTCATGTTCTCTCATATTGTATCATTTCCTTTTATCAATAGTAGATACGTTATAAATAATAAAATGCTGTATCTACATCCCTGTAATGTAAATAAGGCAATATTAAACTTCTTTTAATTTCTATCTCTACATCTCATGATTATTTTCTCTTATAAATAATCCCAAATTATATAATGAACTGTACCTCCCATATCTCCAACTCATGTCTCATCCTTACTCCACTCATATGGCACACCCATATTATCTCACTCTCTTTTTCTTCCATTTAATAACCTCCCTATCTACTTATCTGAACTTTACCCTCACTCATTATTACACCCTTTTCTCCCTTTTGTATTTTATACTTCTCAATTTTCTTAAAATCCCTTTTTCTCTCACTATCATACCACTCTAAGTGCCTATTCCTCTCTTAATATTGTATTATCTTCCCCTATATAACCCTATCTCCCCACATAACTCACCATCTGCATATCTCCCTCATTATACCCCTCTCTCCCCACATAACTCACCCTCTACCCCCTCTAACCCCACATAATTCACCCTCCAACCCCACATAACTCATCCTCTACCCCTCTAACCCCACATAACTCACCCTCTACCTATATCCCTCAATATAACCCTCTATTCCCATATAACTCACCTTCTACCCCTCTAACCCCACATAACTCACCCTCTACCCATCTAACCCCACATAACTCACCCTCTACCCCTTTAAGCCCACATAACTCACCCTCTACCCCTCTAACCCCATATAACTCACCCTCTACCCCTCTAACCCCACATAACTCACCCTCTACCCCTATCCCCTCATTATAAAGGTGCTGTTAAAATCACTCCTGCACATGACTACCAAGATGCTGACATAGGATTTCGACACCAACTTCCTTATATGGAAGTCATTGATGATTCAGGAAAAATTTGCAACTCGATTTCCCAATTTAATGTTCGTTCATAAATCATCAAATATTGTAGCATAGCATGACAATGGATTACGGGAAGTGTGATGTTCAAATACTCGATTCCAATATTTATTATTAACGGTACACAATTTAGGTCATTTAATTTTATTAGGTTATTACGTTAGTTATT